>JAPMOQ010048382.1:6810931-6902795 GCA_026543055.1 Argiope trifasciata
ACACACACACACACACACACACACACACACACACACACACACACACATATATATATATATACATATACATAATACAAAAATTATTAATTTAAATATTAAAAAAAATATTTTATGTATATACGAAGGAAAAAATCCCTAAATGATATATTTTGCTTTTATCAGATAACTTAATTTAAGCCTGCATTTAATTGATTTAAAGAGATTAAATGCCATTTTATAATTTCATTGTCTCAATTTTTGATTAGCTGCGAGCTATGTTATCTATACAAGTTATATGAAAAATGTTTATTATTATATATATATATATATACATATGTGTGTGTGTGCATATGTGTATTGAAATTTATGACACAGATTCTTATAAATCTTTGAATTCATCATAAACCTTGATAAGAGACTTTAAAAAGTTTCACACTTCCTCGCTTTCAAGGCTCGTCTTCGTTTTTTTTTTAAATTCTAATAATAAAAAGACATTTTGCGTTCCTTCTGCTTATGAGTATGTTATGCTTTCATAACCTCATTAAAAATTCCCTTATATATTATATAAGACTATATAAAATCCTCTGTCTAATAACAGAAACAAGAGCACATTAGCTTCATAAGGGTATTATAATACTTATAGTTTAGTAATAGTTTAATTATGGCAAAATGTTCACTTTTACAATTTACTTTTAACATGAAAGCAAATGCAAAGCACAACATGTATATTTCTAATTCAAAAAAAATAACCTTTTGTAAACTTTGATTAAATTTTTAAAAAAATACAAAACAAAATTTTACTTGTCAAATTGCATTAAATTTTATAAATCGTTAGAATATTAAGTTAATTAAGCTTAAGATTAAAGAGACCGTCTAGTGCATTTGAAAGATTTCAAATGACTGACATTAACATATATGCTTAAACAGTGGGTCTGAATTCCAATAAGTTTTCTGACATATTTACTATTTAAATCTGAATAAGAATTAATAAATGTAATTGGAATATGGAATTTTATTGATAATGCACAGAATTATTCTCGAATTCCTGATTGTATTTAATTATCTAGCTGTATTTTATTCCATTAATTTATCGCAAGATAAATTAAATTACGTAGAAGAATCGTTGAATCTGTATTGCGAAGTCAGCTTTAAATAATTGTTGCTTGTTGGGTTGAATTAATTTAGCTACAGTCATTTAGTTAGTTTCTTAATTTGTTCAATGTATTGTTGTTGATTCTGAATCTATTCTTTAATGGAAAGAGGTGTAGGAATGTTTTGTAACTTTATAAGATCCCTCAGTTGATTATCAAATTTTGTATTTATGTAACAACTACAATTTGAATCTTAATTGTAAAAATGAATATATCAAATAATGCTGAATCTTTAAATCATAAATAATTTTATAAAAATTTTAAAAAATTTAGGATAAATTATAAATTTATTTGTAACTAAAAATTAATCTTATATTTTTCTTTGTTGCTGCATGACCAATTGTAAAATAGTTAGTAACAGGCTAACACCATTCCTATTTATTTTATATTCACAACCAAATACGCCCCCTCCTCCACACACACAGTTATTAGTTTACTCATGAGAGTAAATATAGGGAATGAAAATATAATTTATAAATATATTGTTTACTGTACATGTGAATATTATTCTAAAAGTTCACAAACAAAGTCTGATATAGAATATTTCTATTACTTAATCGAATTTCGAAAATAGCAGTTGATTATGATATACATTAATGAATAGTAATGAAGATATTTAATAATAATAATATAAATAATTCGATAATTCAGAAAAGGACGAGAACAAAATATTTAATTTTTAGCATTAAAGAAAAGAACAGCTGCTTTCCCATTATTTATATTATTTGTTTTTTACTCATGCAATTTTATTTGTTGGCCTTTTAATTTCAGTCTTAAAATTAGTAAGTATCATAAATATTTTGTGATATTGAATGTAAATTCTTAATAATAATTTTTGCAATTTTAGTTTTTTATTAGATTAAAACTAACAGTTAAAATTTGGTATTTTTAATTTTAAAGATAACGCATCAAAAAATAATTTCGCACTTTTCAAAAATGTATGGATGGTAACCTTTTTTGTTATTGTCATCTATTTCTCCATAAATATAATCATAATTCCAATTTTATAAATATCTTGATCAGGAAACAAATGTAAAGATTATATTCACAGAGACGTATTTAAAATGTAGTTTCAGTTACCTTTATCATTCCTTTTTTTTCTTATTTATCTAAGGTGACTTAATGCATTAACGATACAAATAACATACATTTCGATGCAGCAATTCAGAATATTTTCAATACTTATTTATAAATAACAAAATTGCTTTCATCGTGGAAACAAACAATTCCATATCTATATATAATCATTGCATTACTTTATTTACCTCGTGAGCAAATACTGAAAACTTTCTTTCATCGATAAAATAGCACATTGTAGGAAAAGGCTGGAGACCATTATAAAACAAAGAAAACAAATATATATATTTTTTATTCCTTCTGTGATCTATTTCTAATATTTGCTCCATTGCTGCCGATTGGTAAAAGAACCCATTGCTTCATTCTTATTGTTTGCTATTTCATTGGAAAAGACATATTCGGAACCCATGGAGTCAACGAACGCATAAGTGCATATGGCACTGATCTATGTTTTTACAGCTTGTTCATTTCTATCGATTGAATCGTATCTAACTTGTGTATCCACTTTTATTTACGTATCTGATGATTTTGTTTCTTGTTTATGGCCTTGTTTCATGTATTTGATATGTATGCCGTTCTTTGCTATCACAAATGTGTTTTGATTATCAAATTGAAGCCTGTGTCGATATATTTCTTAAGGAAGTGGTTTTATAAAAATCGTTTCAGCGATTACATTGTTTTGCTAACAAATGTTCTATCCTTTATTTTGCAATCACGACTTAAAGGGAAGTATACAAACTGAATGCAAAACGTGCTTCCTAGGTTTCTTTTTATACTTCTGTCTTGAATAAGTCATCTATTTCATAGATAATTGCAGTGATTATTGTCATTTTAAATTTAAATAGTTCCAATTAAAAAGAAATGTTCTGAAAAAAATTCTTTTCCATCATATTAGGATTTTTTTTTCACTCAGGTTCATGGTTAAAAGCTGATAAAGTTAAAGCAAGACATAATGTCATGCTGCTCCATGTATTAAATCGCCAAGAAGTATCCTTGAATATTGACTGATCTAAATACATTTGAATTAATGTAAATTCATTGAATACTGATGTAGATGAACGGATCGTTATATACACATTTTTTTTTATCTTAGAAATTTATCATGCACATATAACATATATATTTTTTTAACATTTCTTAATATAAACCAACGCATTTTATTCAGAACATGGTTTCCAAAAAATATTTGTAACTTTTAGCAACGAGGAATTTCGACAAATTTAAATAAAATACATTGATTGAACATTGGAGAATTGATAAAAATTAATGCAAATAATATTACTATGCTCTATACATTAAGTCTCCAAGAAATATTCTTGAATACTGACTATTTGAATTGATTATTAAAATTGATGTAGATGCATCCTTAAGTGTTGTAAATGCATTCACACTGATGTAGATGCATCCTTAAGTGTTGTAAATGCATTCACACTGATGAAGATGCATAAGTGATGCAGATGAAAGTATCTTCCGAAACACAGATTATTTTGTCATATAAATTAAACATAATGTTTAATCTAAACCAACATATTTTATTCAGAAAATGGTTGCCAATAATTATTTCTAGCTTTTAACAGAGACAGATTTCGACAAATTTAAATAAAAGTTGATATAACATTGAATTTTTTTTATTATGTATATATAATAATGAGTATGAACTAGAGAAAATAGAAATAATTTTCTTTGCTTTAATTTTAGTGGTTCTTAGAGAAAAATAAAAAAATTATTATTCCTTATGAACCAAATAAAACTGATGGCAATTAAATGTTCATTATCCTTTTGCATCATTCTAGAATTTTTGTTTATCGTTTTTCTATGTATTTATAAACATAGAAGATTGGATTTTCTTGTAAAATTTTAATAATGGATGAGAGGAAATTTTTATCTCTAATATATTTTTAAATAACTTCAAAAACGATTTTTTATTTGAAATTATAGAAGGGATGGTCTAGCATCTTTCCCAACAATAAACAAATAACGCCAGATAGTCCATTAGAAAAACAGACATAAGCAGCATTAAACACAAACAGCACTTAAAGCAACCTATTTCAGCTGTGTAGAGCTCACATGATAAAAATTTCAATAAATAATTTCCTCGAAGGGACTGGAGTTTTTGCTTCATTTTGTAATTAGGAAAGTGACTTAGAAAACAAATTAAGCAAATAGGAATTACTTTGCTAAAATAAAGAATATTTATAATAAGATGTTACGTTTACATACAAGATTTTAAAAGAATTCATTTACCCATATTATGCACAAATTCCCAAACACATAGAATTTATATCCAAAGGATTTTGTAGAGGAACAAATGAATGAGTATACCTTCCAGTTATTTCTCTTGTGATTTTTTTAAGGCATGAAAAATTTACATATTTCATGAGTAATCTATAGATTTATAATTCAATATTTTCGTATACATAGATAAATATTCTCATTCAAGTTAGAAAAGTGCATTCAAATTTGAATTTCTATAGGCACTATAAGCATAAGGTTTCACGAATTTTTTTAGGAAAAAGTCTACAATTTCTCCATATTTTGGGACGTAAACAGCGAGTGCTGTTTGAAGTTTTCATGTTAAAATTAGTTGTTTACAACGAAATTAATTTGTCAACAAACTGATATACACATGAACAGCAATATATGTGCATAATGAATAAAAACAAATCATAAATAACTAAATATTTATGATACGTTTTATGAGACCGTAAATATCCAATCATGAAATTAAAATTAGCAGATTCGTCCAGGTGTTTTTATTATCTCTTTAAAGTTCGGAGCTTCATATGAATGGCAACAATGCTTGTATTCATAAAATAATGTGCCTGCCATTTATATATTTGGGGATTTGATTTGTCAAGATAATAGTTTTATTTAGTCCATCACTAAGTATTGAGTTTTTTTTTCGAGGAAGAACATTGTTTCTTTCTAATAATAATAATAAAAAAAACAATTATCTAACAATTCATTAATTTCTCTCTTTAACAAAGAGATTATTTTTGATATTTTAATGCTATATATTTCAGAAAAAATAATTGTTTCCTTTCTTTAACTTATATTTTTATTAGTTTAAGAATAATTTTGACGTGAATTTAAAATTAAGAAAAAGAAGTTTTAAAAAAAAACAAATCAAAGGATTTTTGAAAGTATTTTTTTGTGTGTTTTAAAGATTCAACTTAAATATTTATAAAAATAAGAATTCTTAATAAAGTACTAAGTAATTTATATTTCCATAATTAGATGAAGAATATTTTAAATACCCCTGAACTTTTAATTCTAACTTCTTTGATTTAAACAAATACTCCTAAGATATTTGGGTACATCTCTCATATCTATAGCAATTTATAAAAATGACATTAAAATTCCTCGAGTCAGAAAATGTATTCGTTATTTAATATATTTGAAAATAAACGATCCACTTCTTTCTATAATATGTTTAAAGTTAAAATCTATTTTAGGAGTATAAAATATTTAACTAAAAATTCTCAGCAAATATCCTTGCATTCAAATTTTTTGTAGGTGCTTCCTATCACTTCTGCAGTACTAATCAAAAAAGGCAACTCGTTTTGGTGCTGAATATAATATAAATATAAATATTATTACATTCAATATTAGTATTGAATTTGAAATAGTTATAATCATTTAATTTCTATATCTAGATGACATTTATAAAAAAAATACTTTCTCGTAGAGTTTCACATTGATTTAAACAATGTTAAATTTATAAATTTATTTTCTTCTTTGTCACAAATAGGAAGAAAACTACACTGGATTTTATTTCAAAAAGATTTTTAAAGCTTAAATTAATTTAAAAATAAAAAAAGATCTTTGTATTTATAAAATTATTGTTGGATTGCTTTGATAAAATTTTTTTATTGATTAAAATAAAACTTTAGATATATAAAATATTCAGGCATTGTTTTAGTAAAATTTTCTTTTTAAATTAAAGTTTGAGCTTTATGTTTATAAAAATATTGGCGCATTGTTTTGATAAAATATCTCCGAATCCGTTGAAACAACATGCATATATATATTTTTTAAAAATCACCCAACATACATGTCGAATATTTATTTATGTTTCTGTGTTTTGACTTTAATATCTGAAGATATACGATGAATTAAACTTAAAAGCCTCTGCGATCAGTATATCTTTAACAAAGTCTTTATGTGCTACCAAGTACAAAAATGGCTCTTTTGAAACAAATGCACTCAGATATATTTCAAAATTTATTTCGCATTTGCAACTTCCTGATAAGTGCAACTTCATATTTTACATTTATTCTCCCTAAAATAGGGTAAAACGGGGAAGAAACAAAAAATATATATGGCTTCCATAGCAAATATAAAACCGATTCTTTCTCCACTTATCCACACGAGAGTATTCGCACTTATTCGCTGACGTCCATATTTTATTTTCAGTAGGAAGACCAGTTAAATGGGTTGACAAAGTGAATTCCTTCCACTGTGGCCAGCTATGATGGCAACGTCATTTATCACTTTGACGGACCACAACAAACCAAAGCGCTTATGGACCTAAATAATCACTGTATGGTGCTTTCAAGGAAAATGCATTGCAGCTTGTCAGCTTTAGAGCTTCGATTTGGTATTTCAGACTGTTTATTTTATTGAGCCAACTTTATGAGTTTCGGAATGTTTTCTTCTACTCTGTTTACAAATGCTGTTTCTTCAAGTTGGAATTAAAAGAGCTTGCAATTTTCCATTTTAAATTTATGTTCTTTTTCTGAGTATTTATGTTGCAGCTAGTTGAAAGAAAAATGGATTTTCTTTAAAATTTTAATAGTATTGTTTGTTTGGAATTCATTTGAATTTATTTATGATGGATAAGTATAAGATTTTGTTCTTAGAAATAGAAACAATATTTTTAAGTTTACGAAATAAAGGTACAAAGTTAAAAAGTTAAAGTTTATAGTACAAAGTTAAAAATTGCATCAGCAAAAACATTTATTTAAAGTGAATAAAAGTTGAAAGAAAAAAAATATGTTTTAAATGAAATGAATGTAGATATTTTATTATTAAAGCTCATCAAAATTTTGAGTGTATGTGCATAAGAATTAGGAATTGCAAACATTCATGGAAATCAGATATATTTTAATAAGTAATAAATGGAAGTTGTAATACATTCCAGTTCCAATTATTATTTAAATGTGTTAAAACAGATTTACTATGAAATTAAACTGCTTTATGTTATTTATATTTTATGCACATATATTCTTGGTACTAATTATAATATGATTTGATTTTAATTGTATCTAAAAGAATGCTTTACAAAAACTTTGTTTATTGTATCTGTTTGTTAATTGTATTTAAAATAATGTTTTGCATAATAGGCATTTGCTTTTTCCTCGCCTTTTTTGTTTGATTAATTAATTATCACACCAGACGTTTCTTAATTAGCTTTATATCTTAGACTTTATTTACACTCTGGTTCTGTTCAACCAAATCTATCCTTTTAAATTAAATTATTAAAGAATTAGGATTCCATAACTTAGATTATTTAAACATAGAAAACGCAAACGGTATTAATTAATTTAACTCGTTCATCTCTCAAATATTATGTTAATTATACAAGTTTCATTATTTGAATTGATAATTTTAAGTATTCAAATATAAATCCTTTGCCTTTGAACCAATATTAAAGCAATTCTTTTTTTTACTCAAAACAAATCTAGTCTAAACAGACGTTTGCATTAAACATTTCAATAAATTTAATGAATTATGTTACGCAACAAAAGTGGTGGATAAAATCATTGTGGTTGCAGCTAACATTAGCTTATTTATTCTTTTATTTAAAAGAAGAATTATCTAAGTTCAAACCTTTGTGGAAGGAGTAGAACAATAAAATATAAATATTTGAGTAATACTATTTAATTAGTGCTAAAACTTAAATTCAAACTTAATTCCAATAAATTATTCTTTCACCTATAAAAGTTCACACATATATATAACTGATTTGTCGCATATTTTCATAAACTTAAGGTGTTAGTATTACAATTTCTGCTGTTATTTTATTGAAGCTGATTTACTAAATAAAGTCAAATGCAAAATTTGAATGGAAAAAAAAAAAGTTAAAATTTCACCTTGTGAGTGTTGAGATTAATTCCTGAAAAAAGAATTGAAGAATTATTTTATGTATTTAATTTTATTTGGGAACTGAATTTCAACTCTTGGACTCATTTTTGATGAAAATCTTTTATGCATTAACTGAAAATGAGCATTATATATAATTTAGAAGAATCTTTATCATGATAGCATAAAGAGACGATGCATAGAAAATCGATGTTTATAAGATTAATCATTCAAAATGACTAGGAAGTTTTTCAAATGAGTGAATTATATCTTCATTGTTTTTTCAGCAGATCAACAGATGCTTAAATTTTAAGACGATTTTTTGTTTACATTGTATAATACATTCAGAATCCACACAAACGTTTTTCAGAGTGGGGTTAGGTAGAAATAGAAGACCTTTGCAAACCATTCAAAGGCTCGAAACGAAACATTTCAAGGAAAAACCATTAACTGGCCAGTTTTTGAGGTGTATGATTTTTACATGGTACAACAAGAAGTATGTTAGAGGGTCATAGTAATGATATCCTAAGAAATGTGGAAAAATCTCAAAATCCTCTCGTTTTAAAAATTTAAGAAAATAAAAGACAAAACGAAAATTAAATGAATATATGAATGAAGATGCAGTCTGCTACCCACACACACACACGCACGTGTGTGTGTGTGTGTGTGTGCGTGCGTGTATATATATGTATATGTGTATGCGTGCGTGTGGGTCTATGTGTGTATAAATTTAATATTTGATTACGCAACATCCTGTCAATGTAAGCAAATTGATATGCCAATACGTTTATAAAAATCTTTGTTCAAGCTATTTAATTGAAATTAAATCTAAGCTTGAACAACTTATTTGCTGTCACAATGTACAAAATGTAGCTTAATAAATACAATATGAATGCTTCATTCAAAAATTTTTGAACTGTGATGTTTAAGAATATTCTGAAATTTTATTGTTGGCATCAGTAGACTTTCAAGTAATTATTTAATTGAAATTAAATCTAAGCTTGAACAACTTATTTGCTGTCACAATGTACAAAATGTAGCTTAATAAATACAATATGAATGCTCCATTCAAAAATTATTGAATTGTGATTTTTAAGAATATTCTGAAACTTTATTGTTGGCATCAGTAGACTTTCAAGTATCTTAATTGGCTTTATTCACAATTAAGCAAATTTTCATTTTCATAATGTAAGTACTTCTGAGAAAAATCTTAAAAATTTTAAATAAAGATAGATATTATAAAATCGTCTACAAAAATAATGTAATATATCATTTTTGTTTATAAGATACTTTTCTTAATTCAAATATCATGTGTTTAGAAATAAACCGATGTATTTATAACAATAAATAAAATAAATTCTTGATATATAAAAACATTTTTCTGTTGCTTTTTTCTATTCATTGCAATTGTATCCACGTTTAATGTATAAATTAAAAAAAATAATTCGCATAGTCATTAAAAAAATAAAGACATACTTTATATCGTTCACGGAAGGGGAATTATTCTTTACCTCAAATATTGGAATTTGAAAATGAGAATATATTTTATTACCCTGTTTCATTTAGGAAAAAAAACTGATTAATAAAAAAAAATTCAAAAATAATTATTTCATCATTCTCGAAATTGTACTGGAAGTAATCAAGAAAAAATATTTCAAATCAAACTACCTGAAAAAATATAATTCTAATTTTACATTAAAATTATAATTATGGTTTTCATTAAAAAATGGAAATTGCATTTTAACACACTTTTGCTTCAATTAATTTGAATTATGTTTTAATATTATCTAGTTTTATCTAGTTTTCATATTTATCTAGTTTTTTGGGAATTAATAGATTCTTTAAGATGAAAAATGAGGCTTATTTTGTATTAATTATGCGCAATTTGTATTAACTATTTATGTGAATAGTATTCATATTAGGACTATTTCTAAAAAAGTAAATCATTCAAATCTATATTCATGTATAGTTTTTTTCTGAAATACGATAACAGAAATAGCACAGAACTAGTAAAAATGATATTTTATAAAGCAATTTTTGTTTCATATGGCTAGTTTAACTCTCTTGTAAGGAATGTAAATTAATATGTTGTATTATAATAATATATATGAATTTTCAATGATCAAATTATATTGAAATTAATAAGTTACATTTATTTACTTAACTGCTTTTAATTTTTCTTTTTTCATATACTCTATCAGTGCAAATTTTCTTTAAATTTTCTTAGAAATGTTAAAGGAATTTTGAGTAGTTGATTTATGATATTCGTGACGATAATAATTTGAAAAACGTTAGTGTCATAAAGAATATTTTTTAATGAAAATAAATGTTTTTGCACCGAATGAATCCGATAGCTTCCGTAAATAATTATTTTATAATATAAATATAAACTTGTTTTTATAGAATCCATTCTGTGAAAATAAAACCATAGATCAACAATTAATAATAATGCTTTAACGAAACGTTATTGATGTCATTGGCGTACTGAAATCTATTGTTAGCAACATTAATAACATGCTTGTAGACACGATAAACAAGCAGGCAAACAGAAAACTTATCTACAGAGTAGAATAATATTTATCGACTGTTGTGAAGTCATTTTTATATTAGATTACTGGATTTTTTACTCTTAATTTTTCTTTTTCACACTCCGTGTCACCCATTTCTTCCTTTTTTTTCGTGTGATGACGTTTAAGACTCAATGTTAACGCGTCTCGTGTGATTTATGACGCCGCTGCTTACGCTTAATCAATCAAATTTAATCGATATAAAGCAGAATGTATCAAAGGAATAAAGAAAAATGTTGGAGAGTGATGGAAAATTTTCTCCTATTCCGAGCGATAAAAGAACCAATCACTTTGACATAACGCTGTAAGAATTTTTTAAAGACTTTTTTTTTATGCACGTATGTGATGGGAAGTAATAAGCCGTATGATATTTTCCGAAGAAGAGCTATCAAAAGTCACGGAAGCGGGTCCGGTATAATACCATAATTTAATTCAGGGCCATGCTAATTAATTTGTTCAACGCATAACGATATTAAATAATAATCTTTCAAGGAACACATGGCTCAACTTTTAGAACTGCCTCTGGTGTGTGAAGCGAGAGCAAAAAAAAAAAAAAAAATTGCGATCAGTGAGCAAAAATCAATTTTGGCATAACGCTTATTTCATAATGTCCCATACTTTCTAACATAATCCTAGGTTTTTGACAGTTTTGAAAATATTAGATGTGATTTAAAGGGTTACCGAACGAAGCTTGCAATTTGCTATAGCTAAATTTTTTTCTAAAAAAGTTAATAATAAATTTACTGTTTTTAAGGATTGTGATAGCAAGAATAACGTTCATAAAATTAAAATCCTGTTTAATATTATGAAATACACATGCATTAAGAGTATTATAATAATTTAAAGGTAGTTTCAGTTTTGACTTTCATTTAATTTCTAGTTTTTGAAGTTTTAATAATGCTCTAGTTTTAAAAGAAAATAAATACTACTTTACGATTTCAATTTTTAATATTTATTTATTATAATTCTTTTTCTTTTTTATTCATATTAAAATTGTTATTATTTATTTACTATTATTAAACTAATTATTTTTGTATTATAATTTTACTATTTAATTGCAATAATATTTTTTATTTTGATTCAGTATTTAATTATTTATTTAATATTAGAGTATTTTTATTAATTTATTATTTATATTTTATCATTAAAATTTATTATTTATCATAAAAATATTTAAGAAATTGAGAAATTCATAGAATGAATAGTGTAGAGTTCTGTATAGTTTCGTTTTAATTTTTTCTACTTATAGAAAAAAAATAACCAAGTAACATTTTCTACATGAGACGAAAAGTAAGTAATGGGATATCTCCAGTGAAATGTGATTTAAAGCAAAAAGTAAATATTCTATTACATAATAAATTTATTCAAAAAATTAATTCGTTCTTTTGTCGTATAACTATAGATAATATTAGTCATTCAAAGAATATACGGTTTGACAAAGTAGATGGGATTACGTGTAGTCAGAGGTGAAAATTTTCTATACATAATAATCAAAAATTAAAAATTATTATAGAGAAGATTCATTCATAATGCTACTAAAATGTTATGTAACGTTAAATTATGTTGATTTAAAAACATTTCGAATTTTTGTATAATAAATTCAAAGGTATTTTATATTTAAATATCATGCCTGTAATGGTTTGCATTAAAACATTTTATTAAAATACGGTTTACCTAACAAGGTTTGATGCAGACAAGAAAAAAAATTTTAGAGAAAAATTTAAACATCCTATACGTGTTGCCATTTTCTTCGGAGGGTTGGGGGCTCTCCTGTCTATATTGCTATGTTTAGTGATGGTGGAGTGATAGGCTGTATACAAGAAAAAGAAGAGTTGAGGGTTACTCATAGATGTTGGTTTGAAAGATGATCTATATCTATCTATCTATCTATCTATCTATATATATATATATATATATATATATATATATATATATATATATATTTGATGCCAACAATTACATTATCCCTTCTCAATTTTTTTTACCAATGTAAAACGTTCTTTTTAGTAATACTAGCAGAAGAGTTGCATTGTCTTGCGATATGTTATGTTTGATTTAAATAAAAGAAAATAAAGAAACTTTCAGGAAACTTGTTTCACACATTCTTTTAAAGAATAAATTTCATTTTTTAAGAAAATTTCTTGCTTAATTTATAACAAAATTATATATAATGAATAATAAAAATTGTTTAAAATAAAATTATATTGGTAAGAATATCTCCATCAGGTCCATTAATAGTTTTTATTAGGTAATGAGTAGAGTTCCATTTGTAATACGAAATTAAATCTTCTAACATTTTTTTGCACATTGAAACTCTCTGAGTTTCTAAGTATTCAACAATGTAATATGAATTTAGAGGAATAAACACACACACATACACATTCAAATTTCTAAATAAATGTTCAAGGTAAGAAACATAATGAAGAGTAAAAAGTGAAACAAAGCTATCGCTGCATTGATTGCTAATCAAGGGATGAATTCCATGATGACAATACAAACCTATTCTGATTTATTTTTACACTATGCCTTAAACTACAGGTCTTTTAACATTCATATTTTATATTTTTCTCCATTATTATTTATATGTTTAGGCAGTTTTCTTCATTACTATGTTTTCTCTGTCCTAATTTTCCCCTTTCATCCAAATTATGTAAATTTGCTCAAGTCTACTTATATGAGAAATGCATTCAATTACTTATTTCAAATACAAATTAAATGTATTCACTTTTCAAGCAAATAAATATTATGTTTATCTCACAATTCTTATTTTATTTCCAAACTATTAAACTAAATTATTAATAAAAATTGCGAAATAAAATCATTTTTGAAATAAATATTAATAAATTGTAAAATTGTTGTCAGGAAATTGTTAAAATAAACTAGCCTATTTTTGCTTGTATAAATGCATTCGATTTTTTTTTCATTAGTTATTACTCTATATATTATTAATGATATGTTCACTAGACCAAAATTGAATATTTCACGGGATTAGATTCATGTCTAACACTGCATGGCGCAATTATTTTATGATTAAAATCAATACTCGAAATAACGATTCTAAATATGGAGTAGTAATATGTCTAAGTGCAAATAAACAAGTATATTTTGAATAACGTTTGAAATAAGTACCCAAATATCAAAAGCCATTTGCCTCTAATGAAATCCTCTTGTTAAGAGCTAGTAAATTTCCTAATTATACCGAGATGAAATGCTTTTGATTTATAACATCCACAATAAATAGTTAAATACTTATAAGATTCTCTTGTTGATTATTAATCAATAAGTTATTATCGGATAATCTTTTAAATTTTTTGAATAGATTGATTTGTGAATTAAAGGTAGTTGTTTCTGTTTGATAAGCACGTGAATATATGTAAAATCTCATGCAATAAGCATTTATTTATTTAGAAATAACACTCGTATCAAATTTCCTAAGCATGTATCAAAATCGGATCTGTTAATTTTGTTGCATTAGTTTAATTGCAACGATTAGATTTGTAATACAAAACAGTACATAAATCTGTAGCTTAAAATTTGCATGCAATAATTACCCATTTAAATTATCATTTCTTTCAACAAAGTTAGTATAATTATGAATCTCTCTAGAATATAGTTGGCTAAAAACAACTTAATTAAAATTAACCTCTATAATTAATAAATTAGCATTAAGATAATGAGTAATAATTGAAATGCCCCTGGTAAATGTTAAATGGTCGTTCGGAAAGAAATTATAATCGATTGTGGGTTTTGATCTTAGCATCTACATAGGTGATCTTTATTGCATTATTGCAAATTACAAAAATTTATTAACCCTAATATTTATTTATTTTTATTCAATATGAAGAAATTTTGAAGAAATATTATTTAAAATCACACTGATTATATATTTGTAGCAATTGCTTCTTTTGGATAATAAAGAGCGATGCCTGATTAGGCACGCATCCCATAATACATTGCAATTATAATCATAATGAGTTAACATGCTTGCTATTATGTTAAGGTGTGGGATTTAATATCTAGTCTTGCCTTTCGTATTTTGTGATTTTTTGATTGATCATTAATACATGGATTCCTGAATAACTGGATCAAATTGCTTAGATTGAATGGATAATAATGATCATTCCCCTACATAAGGTAGATAGATTTCTTTGTGTTATTTTATATTAAAGCAATATTTAAATGAAAATGTTGAAAGTACTTAAAAGTATTTAAAGTTAAATGAAACAAATTTTGGCTTGAATTTCAGGCAATATTGATTGAAATTTCAGCTATTATGTTTCTTTTTTGTTCATCAGTTCTATCAACAAATATATGAATAATGCTAGAATTAACTAGAATTTCCTTTTATTTCGATAATTTTTTTATTCTAAAAAGCATGTTGCATTTAGTACAGACAGAAATTAAGATAATTCATCACATCGCATACACAAATGCAATATTTTTTTCAGCAATCTTCGTTTCTCAAATGCATGATTGACTTTTGTACAAGATTGAATTAGCACAATATTTCCAAATTTCTGATCATTTAAAATGTTTGCCTTCGTTGGAAATAAATTTTCAGAAGTTTTATCAGGTTTCGAAAAGCTCATTCAAAAGGCCTGTTAAATTACCGGACAGATATAAAGATGTTTGAGCAATTTCAAGTGACATTTTAAAGGCATATTAAAACTGAATTTTCTAAGGTATGCTCTTGTGAAATTTTTTAAAGATGAAATATATTAACTAGAATAAAATGTTATCAGTAAAAATATTAATACCCTGAGTGCATTTTTATCATACTTATAATTCCACTCTGAAGGAGGCGCCGAACCTAGTTAAATTTTGATATGATATGCATATACCAATGTTTCAGATGTCAAATTAAATTCAGGAAATCAGTTTTAACCTCCAGTACTTGACTGAAAATGAATATTCATTTCTAGTAAAAAAAATCAGAAAATTACGTAAGCTTATGCGCCAGAAAATTGAATATTTTCTTAGTTAACACTCAAATCTTTAATGAAAAATATAGTATATATGGCTTTATATAAAAGTTTTATATGTTTATCAGGTTTAGAAATATTTTCTACTATTAACATTTCTCATACCATAATTTTAGGATGAGTGAACAATTTTAAATTAATGCATCTTCTCAAATCTAATCGAAAAAAATAATGCCAACCAGTATATATTAAGAAAAATGTCTTTTAATTTTACTAAATATATGTAAGAAAATGTATTAGAATTAAAGTTTCAATTAAATTCAAGATAAATAAATAATTTATATAAAATTTTCTGATTATCTATTAATTTAATATTATGATTTGATTCATTAGATACAAGTAGCAATCAGGACATTTCATTATCTGTTGGTAATTTAGCCTCATATCGTTAAGTGTATTCGAAAGCTACCGTAGCAGCTCTAATCTGCAATACAGTTTCTGGGTACTTAAAAAGACAATTTTTTAATTATTTCCTTGATTTCACTATTTATTAATAAATAAAAACATATATATATATAGGGGATAGGGCATTTTTTCAATTTTACTTAATTTTGGAATCTCACCTGTCTTTAAAAGTTTTATATGTATTTTTAAAATTCTGCTAATGCATCATTTATTTAGCTGATTATTTAATGTAATTTAATTGTACAATTGATTAATACATACTTTTCTCAAAACTGCAATGCTATAACTATTATAAGGACAAGAAAATTCAAAGAATTGACTGTCGATCTGCTTTTCTGATAGGTTATGTGATGAAATTTTGCTTATATTATCCAGCCTTTTCTCTGTTTTTGAGGAGATTTTATTAGGTAAGATTTTTAATTAGTTTTATAATTTCAATTTATTTTCTCTGAAAATGTTCGAGTAAACATTAACGTCAACCTTCTTTTTTTAAAAATATTGCATTGATTAATAAATTTAGTACGTGATTCTTTAATCAATATAAAATGTAACTCACTTTTCTGAGCTTAAAAGTTATGCTGAAATTTCTAGTTTCCGTTTTATATATTTAACTTCATTCAGAGTTTCAGATTTTAAACTTCAAAATTCTTCTTCGAATTTATAACTCCAGAAATCGATTGCATCAAAAAATCAAATTTTATTTCAAGAGGTATTCAAAGGCATATTTTTTTATTATGTATTTTCTAATCATGGTCAGAAATTACCGTTAAGGACTGTTGACCTCTATAGAAAATTTGGATAAGCTTTAAAAAAATTACTTAATTTTATTGATGATTAGTAAATCTCAATCCAGATACCAACAACTTTTCCTTATCGGTGTTATTGCGCAGCTGATTTTAACAGTGCAGTTAAGAGATTTACAAAAAATGCATAGAAATATGCAAGAATTTGGCAGCATTTCTTTTAGGAGTGAAGATCAAAATATTTCCCAAAAATTTCATATCCTATGACAGAGTTATACAGAGTCACTGGAGAATAGATCATCAATGTGAGTTTTGATGCAGACAAGATATTGCATTAAATTTTTTTTTCCTTTTAATGATTTGCTATTGGTAATTAACTTGTTAATTTCTAGTATTTCAATTTACTTCTTTTTGTACCATTTTGCTTTGTTTCCCTACCTGTGTTTTAATGTGTTCATATGAAAATAAACGGCGTTGCGTCACTATACGTTATTGATTTCGAGTACATTTTTCCCGCAAACCCATAGGATGATGTTCGTAACATTATTTCTTAATAAAACGAAGAATATCTATGACTAATAAGCTAATGCAATTGCATAGTTACAATATTTCTTCCAATTCTGAACAGATTCATTTTGAACATAGTAATTTTCTGTGTATAACAAATATTGTCATTGATTTATGATCAATGACAATGTCGTTAAATTATAAACATTCAATCAACCCCGTTGTTTAAACCATTGTTCTAATTATGGTCATACTCATTATTTTTTAAATTTTAATTAATTTTGAAGCATTAAGTTTGAATTCTTTTTGATACAAAGAGCCAAAATCGTTGTATCTCATTCTAAAAATTTACATCTGCAGCAATCAATTAATAATACCAGTAAACTTGTTACTTAGGGGCAAAAGCATAGAGAAAACCGGGAAAAAAAATATGATAAAAGTTATTTAGTCAACTGCCAGCTAAAGACCTAAGCAACCATCCCTTGGATGATAGGCGGGAAAGTCCCCAGAAAGTCGAAACTAGTGGCCGAAAGAAAATTAGCTTGCGACAGGTCCGAAAAGTATGTTAGTTACGCTTAACTGATTTTTTATTTCTCCCCTGATGCTTGATTGAAATAAATGGCGGCCATTACCTTAAGTGTTTGTTGTACGCGGTAGCGCGCTGCCCCTCTGTGACTCATGTATTACACAAATGAGGCAACTTGTCTTCATATCTTGAGCGGAAACTACTAATTCCAAGAAAAAGAACAACTCGCACCAAAGAAATTATTATTTAAGGCTTTGTTATGTTTTTATGTCTCTCCCCCAAAACAGAAAAATATGAGATATGAACCATAAATAAATGACATCGATGCGTCATTATAATGTTTCATTTTTGAATTAATTTGATAGTAGGGTCTTCTTTCATGCTTTTAATTAGTTTTCATTTTTATCATTACTATTTACGCAGCATTGTATTGGGCAAAAAAAAAATTCTTGTACCATTTAAATTCTGCACTGAAGTTGTTTTATTTATCCTTTCAATAAAAAAGAAATTATATCTTTCACAGAAGTTTTAATAAATTTTCAAGTAATTTTTTTTCCGTACGTAAATATTGTATTATATATTATTATACACTGTGGTTAATTAAAGTTCCACTTTGAAATGGTCATAAAAAGTGAACTATGGGACCAAATCTTATTAAATTCAACAATAATTTAAAGAAGGTCGTGAAAATTTCGTTTCTGCAAAAAAGTCAGAAAACTCTGCACTAGAGGTGAAATGGCGCTTATATGTAATATTGTTAAGTAATTTATGACATGAAGACAATAATTTAAAATGCGTTCATTTGTTTCTGAAATATGTTACAGAGCATATTTAATATGCATCTCAAAAGTACTATTTATGGTGATAATTTTAATAATTTGGCGGAACTGAAAGAAGCGATACACCGACATGTGATTGACTTCCCTCCTTATAGTTAAAAGCTAGTGTTGAGAACACAATTATGCGATTTAACCTGCCTTCAGAATATGGTGAAAATCACATTGAACATGCTTTGTAACCCGTTCCAGAAACGATTAAACAAATTTTAAACCGACACTTCAGGTTCTATTCTTCTTAATTCTGCTGTGCTAAACAATGCTGCATACAGCGTCATTTCTCCACTGGTGTTAGGAGGTGGGGTTATTTTGGAGAAAAATTAATTTTTATGACTTCCTTTTAATTGTTACCAATTTTGATTTCATTTGGTCAAGTAGATTTCCTTTTATGGCCATTTCAAAGTGGGACTACTGTAACCACTGTATATATAATTCCGTGCTTAAATATTTAATGATTCATAATTAATTAGAGTTACCTGAAAATTATTGAGGTTTGTGTTTCATTCAAACGTTTTTGTTAAAAGACTTTGTCATCATATAAAATTTAATAATTGAATTATAAACTAAAAGACTTCGTAAATTAAAACTTTTCTAAAATATTTCAAAACTGAAAAGTTAATCTGTATTATTTAATAAAACACCCAGAAAATTTTTACATTAATTAAACCTTAGAGATCTGTACAAAATAACCCTGGAAAATTGAACAACAATTATAAAGTGTCATAGATTGATCTTTAAAATCCTCTACTGTTTCTCATTTACTGGTAAATTTATGCTAATTTCTCAGGAAATAAATCCTAATAAAATATATCTTAAACCTTAGAAATGATTTTTTCATATACCTTTTCACTATCTCTAAATTCATGTAAAATTGTTCATTTTACAGTCGCGTATTTAATATTTTGCGATCTCTGGGTTCCTAAAATATGACTTGTTTAATGGATGTTTTTAATGCATTAACAAAAGCTCATTATTTTTAAAACATTTTCTATTTTCATTCAATGATTACTCTGAATATCTAATTAGTTTTTGCAATATCATTTCGAGAAATAAAAGGCTACTGCAGTTATTTGCTATTAAATTCATCTCTCTGCGGTGATTTCAATAAAAAATGATTTAAATCATCATAAAAGCAGTCTTAAAATATCGTCTAGGAAATGAAAGCTCTTAAAACATATAATGGTCTTTTTTACAGCATGTGCAAACTCCCGACGAATTAATAATTTTCAAATTTCTTCTTTTATGTTTTTCTTTTACTTATAAATATACGCTTCCAGTAATTAATATTCAAAATTTACTAATTCCGTTCTAAGCTAGTATGCTTCAAGATTTTGGCATTCGTCAAATGAGTAATAGTCCTCAAACTATCATTAAATAGTTTCATAAATTACTGTTTCCATTAGACGTTCAAAACTTATGAAATAATTCTTAATCTGGTAATCAACTTAGAAAAAAAAAGTGCTTTTTCTCCTGAGGATTAGCCACTTAATGTTGTAAAACGGAGAGTATTTTTGACTAATAATGGAACTAATATAATTTATATTTTTTCTTTATAATTAAAGTTTTTAATAATACATGAGTGGTTTTACTGCAAAACTGATTGTGGATAACTGCTTTTTTTAAAATCAAATGTCCAATTTTTATAGTATTGATACCATACTTTTTCATTTGAAAGCAACTAATCTATAGCATGCCTTTTATATTTTTTAGGTATTGATAACATGCTATTTTATTGAAAGGCAATTAAATTTCAACATGGTTTCAAATTTCTTGTGATTGATATTATTCTCTTCCATTTAAAGGGAACTAAATCTACATCATGCTTTCTTGACTTTAATTAGATAGATATAATGCTCTTTTATTTGAAGGCAACTAAATATACACCATTCTTTCCAAATTTTAATGTGATTGATATCATGTGTTTGTATTTAATGGAAACTAGATCTACATAATGTTTATCGGATTTCATGAGATTGACATCATGGTTTTTTTTTAGCTGAAGGCAACTAAAAATACACCATGCCTTTCAAAATTTTCTAGGATTGATATCATGCTTTTTCATTAGAAGGAACTAAATTTACACCATGCTTTTCAGATTTTTATGGGATTCATTTCATGCCTTTTTATTTGAAGGCTATTAAATTTCAACATTCTTTCTAGATTTGAATAACATTTAAAAGGGAAACATTGCATATGTCTTACTTTATTTCGTATGTCATATCATTTTAAAAGAAGGCATCGAACCCACTTTATAAGTTATAATGGTCTTTATAAGTTTAAAATATTCATAATAACTTTAGATGCATGACTTACATTTATAACTCCCAAACTATAAAGATCTAAACAATTTTCGAAGAAATCAAGACTCATTTGATATAAGATGTGTCATATATCAAAGGAATGTGTGTCATATTTCAATTTCAAAATTGAAAAATAGCTGCAAAGCCATCATGTTCTTCTCTTAAATGGATGCAATAAATTGTATTTGAACAATAAACTCAAATGTTTCTAAAAATGAAGCCACTTATGATAAAGACACGATGGAATTAATTAATATTTTAGAGTAATTAAGTACACTTAACACATTTAAGGGCTTCTTTGGTTTTTTTCATACAAAATACCTGAATATTTCATTAATAGCAGTTTTCGTTTATAGTGGTCAAAGATTCAACTGCCAATCGGTTGTATTGAATAATACAGCAAGATATGAATCTCTTGTATTAGAATACATAGAAAATCTGCTGATTTTAGTAATCAGAAATTCGTTCGTAAATATTGATTTTTATGTTAAGTTATTCGACATAAAAAATTTTCTAGGAACGAACAAGATATATATATATATATATATATATATATATATATATTTCAATTTTTCTGCTTTTTATTAAAACGAATGACCGATGTTAATGACCCAACAAGAGTATTACTTTTAAAGCTCTCGGTTATACTGATCATATGAATGTAAAGATGACTTTGGCTTGGATCCAGAGTGAACGCTACAAACGTCATCCACTATTATATATTTCTTTGTTTTATTGAAAATTTCAATTTTTCTTTAGCACTCGGAAAAGGAAAAATATATTTTCTTATTTATTTCGCTACATAGAGTAATAGGAATTTATAGATAAAATTATAATTCAAATTTAAAATATGAGTACATTGTTCGCAATTTCAAGCGATTAATTTGCAAAGTTGTCTTACAAGAATTTCAAACATTCACAGAAGATTAAAATTGAACAACAAAAGGTATTTATTTATATTTTTTCTAATTCCGATTTTGTAAACAGTCATAAAGGGAATCAACTAAATAATGTATATTAAAAATAAATATCATTGAATTTTTAGTGGATCTTAATGTTTCTGAAAAAAAAAAAACAGACGAAAAAATAAAAGATTGTATTCAGAATAAAACGTTAGTAAAACCAGCTTAAATTATGTGTAATTTTAATATAAGTTTTGGCCAAATGTCAAATGATATTTTGTGACCCTAATTTTTAAGCGCTCTTCAACTTTCATTGCTCTATATTCGAAATTAATTCTTGACTTTGCGTGCGGGAGTCTTTCATTTGGAAATAGTCATACATTTTTTAAAATTTTGGTATTATAAATGTTTAATTAAATAATTTATATGTGTACATCAAATAAAATAGAAAATGCTTTTTTCAATAACTTTTTTACAGGGTAATCAAGAAATAACAGGAGGTGTTCGGAGCCCTATAGTAAGTTATGTAAGGGATGAAATTTAAAAAAGTGTAGACACCACATACATTAAAGTATACGTTTTCGATTTGTCAAAAAACGTTCCACAAGGCGAAATTGTTATCTTGACAAATCACATATTTCAATGTGTAAGATGGCTCAATTTTGTTATATTTCATGCAGTACATAAAACACTACAGTGCTCCGGACGCATTCTATTATTTCTTGATAAGTATTTTGCAGGCTGTGAAACATTGTTGAATATACTTTTTGAGACGAGTTTCGACACAATTTGAAAGTTAAAATGAAATGTGTTAATACTTTTTGTTGTGAAACTGTTTTATTGCATTATCTGTGAAAAAAAATAAAAAGAAGAAAATCAATACCAGTTGCGACAAAACTTTCTACATGTAATCAAAAATTTCGGTTTCCATGTACTTAGTGGAGAATTTCTTACAATCGATTCATTCTTCCCGTACACAATGTATATTTTTATTGAATGTGACAAATTCAATAATTGAATAAAAAACACCAGACATATCCTCTTCCGGCCAGAGTAACGATTCTAAATGATGAAAAAAACGGCTTACTGCGCTATTTACTAAAAACTTCCCTAAGGAATGAAAATGACATCTTTAATGCTTAAAACCTGTGGTTTTCTAATCAGCGTGTCTAAAACTGTTGTAATGATGATTTTTGCTCTTTTCTTATGGTGTTACGCCTTATTTCCAGTCCTTCTGAAAGGAGCCTATTATTGATTTCTTAGAAGCCGTTAATGTCTCTATCGCGTCGCAAAAGAAATTAGGATTTTTTTCTTCCAATCTTCTCAGCTATACTTTCAACGGAAGAATTGATTTTACAATAAGTTATATTAATAATGATGATGATGATGATGTAAAGCTTAGATATCTAATGGCTCCTAAGTGAAGTGATGAAAGCTTAAGTAGTATGAGCTAGTTGCCTTCATAATCGATGAAACCATCGGTATATCGTTGGGTCGGTTTTCCAATCGATTTCAAAACTAATATATTATTTACTGTTACGATAAAAATCGATATTAACTTAAAGAAGAGTGCATTTTGAACTATTCCTATAGGGCGATTTTCTACTCAGTTGCGTTATATTTATTTTTAACTTTATATAATCGCTGTTTTCTTGAGTTGGTAGAAAACTACCAGATAAGTTCATGACAAATTTATTTATTATGCTCATTCATAGATATTATTAATGTTTAAAAACATATATAATTATCCAGAACTTAATCAAAATTAGGCTTTATTACTTAATAACTGTCTTAATATCATAATAAACATTACTTTTTTAACTATATCCTAAGTTTAGAAAGAGAATGTATGGAAATAATTAACAGACTTGACTTCACGATTCTGACGAATTTCCACCTATCTCCATTATATTTAAACATCCGAGACGTGGTTGGAAAAAATCCTCATACGAACATTTTTAAATTTCAGACATTCATTTATTTCAAACCTTTTTAACCCCTTAACGGTCGCATAATTTTGAAGAAAATGGTCATAAAAGTGCCTATTTTCTTATTCAAGAAAATTATACAAAACTAAGTGTATGTACGATATTTGCATTCAGTTTTAATTTTTTAGTTAATTTTTAACTTGAAATTAAAGAAAATAAATTGGAAAAGCCAACATTCAGGGTTATTATGACTGAATGTTAGCTTTCCAACAAAGAGAGAAAAAATGTGTTTAAAGCATTCAAACATAATTTTATTGCATTTACCCATAATATAAATAAATACTAGTAATTTCTTCATATGAGATAAATTTTAAAGCATGAGATGCATGGGCCAACATCACAATCAGGACAATAGTACCGAGTTTCCTTTCTGCGGACATCTAGTTTAAAATAAATTAACTATCTCTAAAAACATAACAATGTAGGGCAGCCATCTGGCGTATATATTGAGAAAGAAACATGATTCTGGGCATAAGAAATAGATTTTTTAAATATTTTTGGTGCATTACTTTTGAATACGCCGGAACGATCACGGGCATGAGAAATAGAGGTAGAAGTTTCACCCCGTCATTTTCACGGGATCGAGAAGGAAAGGGTTAATAATAAATAAAAAAATAAGAAATTGGGCTTTTACATCACCTAATTTAAAAACTTTTAAGCATAATTTATAAAAATTTATATTTTTATAATACTCTTGTTATATATATATATATATATATATTGAATAAAAAATTAAAAAATTTTAATTGTTTTTTTGCCTTTTACCATATGTTATAGCCAAATCTGTTCTTACGTCATGAAAATGAAACTCAAAAACGAAACGAATCTCCTCGTTTCAGAAGTTCGTGAAAGTGGAAGACATAATTTTAATATTATGTTTGCCTGTCTATGAACATGATGACACAAAGCCGCATTCATTTAGAGAGAAGAAATTTGATGTGCAATTTTAATTTCCAATTTGTTAATTCCTATCAAAATTCATTGAAAAAAGAATTGCTTTCTGTTTGATTCTGTACGAGAATGAATACTATAACTTAGTCACGAAAGCTTTATGAATGAAATATCGCAAACAAATTTATAAACGAAATTTAAATATGCCTTTCAGTTTGAGGCAAATTTCTCAAATAGAATATATTGTTTTATTTGTATACGTATACGTATATGAAGGCAATATCTCAAAAATACAATAATTAATATAAATAGCAGTTTGTATTTTGAACAAAATTTTAGATGTATGAATACTGCTTTCTTGTGCTTTGAAATCGGAAATGTAAACACTGTCACTTCTGCATGCTACAATCTTCGAAAGAGCGCCACCTCATTCACTCTACTATTCCTTTAAATTAAAAAAATTAAGAACTATAAAATGGGAAATGTATGCTTGATTGATTCAGAATATTAAAAAAGGGGGGGGTGATCACTGTTGTTATTTTTAGATATAAGAATGCTTTAAAAATATTTGGTCTATTTCATTTACATTGCATTAAACACAAGTAAAGTACAATCGTTATTGCTGATTGAAGAACGGAATTTATGAATTCTTACTTATAAATAAATTAAATCTTTTTTTATTTATTAATACAATAACGAATATATCTCTGAATTGGATGATGTGCAGAATTATAAAATTGCAGGGAATTTAGAAATTATCTTTACGATCATTTTTTTACATATTTCTTTTGATGTAATAAAATATGAATGTTTTAAAAGCCCTCAAAGGAAAACAGAATTAAAACAAGTCAATTAAGTTAGTTTCGGGAGTGAAAATACTTTCAATATTTTGAAATCTTAAGGCTCATTGAAATTACGAATAGCCATTCGGACCTTGATATCTATGCTCTTAATATTTACTACTAATTTTCTTAAATAGCATTTCGTTATTTAAAATATTATTGTGTTTTAGACATAAATTGAGAATAGTATATATATATAAAGGTGACTATTTTGATTTCTCTCATATTAATGTTAATTTCATATGGGATGTATCTTTCTGCTTCTAAGTACACTTGTATTAGTGTTATTACTTTATTTAAAAATTTGTCTTTTGAAATATACAGAATTTTTATTTAAGATAACTCAGCAAACAAAATTAAAATGTATTTAATTCCGACGTTACTTCAGGCTGATAACAAATACGAAATCGAAAATATGTTATTTTGCAACTTGGAGTGAAGGCATTCTTTTCACATTTGAATGTATATCATGTTTGCATATTTTAATATACCCAAATGACAGATAGCAAAGTACTTTTTATCATGCAGACATAATGTAATATTTCAACGAAATTGCTTAGGTCTTGAAACATTGACAAGAAGATGACATTAAGACGAATAACTTCTTTTAGATAAGCAAACAGGATCTAGCAATATAATGTGACTTAGAAGTGTTCTAATCTTACAAAACGAATTTTCTAAGATATATGTATATATACAGTATATGTATATATATATGTATATATATATATATATATATATATATATGTATATGTATATATATATGTATATATATATGTATATATATATGTATATGTATATGTATATATATATATATACAGTAAAAGCTCCTTATTCGCGGATGAAAAAAATGCGATCAATTCCTATATTCGCGGCTAAAAATTTCTTTATTCAACCTGCTAATGTTTTGGCGTACTAATAAGAAAGCGTGGTTTACAAGTGCTATTTTTTGTGACTGGTTCGGGAATTGTTTTGTTTCTGAAGTTGAAACTTACTAAAAAAAGAAACAGAATTCAGACTTTAAAGAACTTCTAGTTTTGGACAATGCACCAGGTCATCCTAGCGAACTTGAAAATGTGCATCCAAATATAAAAGTGACAGTTTTACCTATCAACCCGACGGCTTTGCTTCAACCTATGGACCAAGAAATAATCCAGGCATTTAAGCTCTATTACATTAGACTAGCCTTCAAAATCATATTGAATAATATGGAAATGTAATCCTGATATGAATGTTATCGAATGCGGGAAGAAATTTGTCATAGCAAAATGCACCGTAAACATGAAAGAATCATTGGAAGAACTGAAGCTACAAACATTGATGTCATGCTGGAAAAAACTGGCCTACCATGACTGCGGAAAAGGAAAAAGAAAGTGCAAAATCAAACTTTGACTGCAAACATAGCCGAAATCGCGAATGGAATAGTACGAGATGGGTTCGAACAGATTAAATCAAGTGACATTCAGAAATTGCTTGAATCGCATGATGAAAATTTGACTGAAACCGACTTGGAGGAAATGTTAAATTCACAACACATTGAAGAAGAGGCTTCAACAAGCACTGGAAATGTGACATTTAATTTTAAAAATATTAGTGAAGGCTTAAGAATGGTAAATGAGTTTTGCAATTTCTTTATGAACGTCCATCGAAAGAAGTCTTATTTTTTAGAGGCAAATTGCTACTGCGACTGCTGCGTATCGGTCTGAATCGAAGGAGCGTTTAAAAACTGACAAGCAAGAGAAAATTACAAAGTTCTTCAAACCATTGCCTAAGCCTTAAGATAATTAATCAAAATGTTCACAAATTTCAATTAAATTAATTTTTTTATATATTTGTCTTGTTTTTATTTTGTTACCTAGGAACGTATCCCTTATAATTCCATATAAATTATGATTCCGTATTCACGGTTTCTGTATTCGCGGCATGTTTATGGAACATATATCCCGCGAATAAAGTGCTTTTACTGTATATATATATATATATGTGTGTGTGTGTGTGTGTGTGTGTGTGTGTGTGTGTGTGTGTGTGTAACCCGAATACGAAAGTTTGATTAATCTAAACCACGTTTTTCTGAACAGGATTGAGCAAAAACATTTTGAGTTGGATGGATGTAGTTTGGTTTCTGGACTTTACACTAAATTTGTAGGTTTATATGAAGTTTTGAAGGATATTCAACCAAAATCTGAATGGATCTCTGCATAAAAGATGATGCGATTGCTATAAAACAGAGATAAGTAGATGAACAACATTTGGTATGCATATATTTAACGTCTAAATTATTGAAAACAGTAATTTTATATTGTTATTTACATAGTAATTACTTTTTGTAATTGTATGTTGCAATTAAAATAATAATTGTACATTTGTATATAAATTCCTTAAGGAGTGATTTTGTATCGGCATGTTCTTTCATATGCATGTAAATGCAATAATTCAAATGCAAAATTAAATTTAGTAGAAAATCTCGTGATTAGTTTTTATTAAATTTCGATATCAGTTGGTAATGAATATAATTTTCAAAATAAAAACTGGAATTTCAGAAACTAACTTTAACAGCATACAATGCTAAAAATATCCTCAAGGAATTAAAAGTATTCAGACAAGATTCCCAGATGACAGATTCAGTAAAAATGCTAGACTCATTTGTAAGATTAATATTTTGCATCAATTATTCACTAATTCACATTTGCGGCCTTACCAAAAATTCAAATTTCTTTGTTGTGAGAGGATAATGCCTTTATCAGATATTATGAGAGAAAGGTTGACAGACGACTCTCTCTTATTACTATACATATTTTTCATTCTATTTTACCAATATATCTATATTTATTTAAATTGCAAGAATATTTTATGAGTAATAAAATTGTTTAATTTTTACTAATTTTTTTCTTTCATAGATTTATCTCAATCAAACAAAAATATGAAAATTTAACGATATCAAGATTTAACTCTTTTTTAAATATCCATTTACCACTGAATTATTATCTATACAATAGACTTTAAGTACAAAATTGCCAAAATGTTTCATAAAATTAATGACTTTTTCAATGTTTAAACATGTTTTGAAGTTGCTTCAACATTTGAATCTACAAATTATATCGATACTTGTATGAAAAATAACACTAACTTTTCAAACAGAAGGAATCTATTATTCATTATCCGGTATCCTTAAATCATCATAAAAATTAGCATAAATATTCATTCATATGCCCGCAAACATCTATGCAGATAATACTGTATTTAGAGATCTACATTTAATGTTATAGAATGCATTCATTATGATACAGCTAGTGCTATATTTGACATCATGCAATTAATAGAACAGAATAACGATTAACATTCTCTCATTAAATTATTAATCTTACGTAGTAATAATGATGTTCCTAAATTTAGAAATGTATTATGTTTATGGGGACAAATTTTTACATATTAAGGATGGAGTTTTATAATTCCAATAAAAAATTCTCATATGAAGCCAACTGAAAAAATTAGTCTGTTTCTTAGAGTATTATTTATTCTTCAAATATCTATATGTGACACTTCATTCTGTCAAGCATTGGGGAACAGAAATTATTGAATTAATGTTAACCACATAAATATATGTGTAT
The DNA here is from genome assembly GCA_026543055.1 of Argiope trifasciata. Classification (NCBI taxonomy): domain Eukaryota; kingdom Metazoa; phylum Arthropoda; class Arachnida; order Araneae; family Araneidae; genus Argiope; species Argiope trifasciata. The sequence goes on from JAPMOQ010048382.1 coordinate 6,840,320, forward strand.
ACTACTCCATATTGATACTTGTTCCTAATGTTTTTGTTTTGTGATCATAAATATGTACATTAATGCGAAGAAATATTTTTCCTGAGCAATCAATATCTCATTTCGACAGATATGCATCTTTTGATCATTTAATATCTTAATTAAAAGAGAAATAATGTTTTTAATGCGATTAAAGACATTTAATTTATTGAAGTCTCTTCCAGATTTTTTCTTACCTTTCGTTTCCAAAATGCCCCCAGTGAATAAAATAATTAAATAGATTTTTTATTACTTTACCACCACTTTAATTGAGAAAACTTTTAAATAGTTAGTTCCTAAACAATAAATGATTATTTTTTGAAATAAAAATCTTCGTTAATGTAATTAAAGATATATTTTGAGAACACAAAGATGTTTTGTAATTAAGATACGGAAATTGTTAGCTAATAAGCTCATCAAAATCAATATCATGTAATAAAGCTTAGGATGCAATTTTATTCAGCTTGCATTATTATTAAGGCCATTGTCTCTTATTACCTTTTTTAACGAAATTTTCTATAATAACCTGAAAACAAAGAGTAATAGAAATGCCCATACATTGAAATTTAATTTCTTGTATTTTTACTTAATAAATATAAATAATTAGAAATTATATATTTTCAAAAAAAATTCTTATCGCGTGCAATATTTAATGCTCTTTAGGACATCAGTTTTTTCCCTTTTAATAGCTTTATATTTAAATAGCTCATTTGTAGTATTTTTTCATCTCTAGAAAATATTTCATTACAAATTAAATAAAACGTTTTCATTATGTAGCAAGAGAATGATTTCCAAAAAAATATTAACTTAAATTTCAAAATAATTATTCGTTTCTCGTAATCAGAAAGATTCATTAACACATTTTGGAAGAAAAATGATGCATGGCATCATTTTAAACAGAGCTCATAAGTGTATGAGCTATTCGGACAAATGCTTATGAGGACAAATTTTTGTTATTTAATTGTTTTGTTTTATTATCTTATTTGTTATTTTAAATCTCATGAATTATTCGCCATAACAGAAGGCCTCAATTTATGCCAAATTATTTTTTTCATCTTTACATTAATTATTTCAGGAAACAGCTTTTGTTTAGCTGTTGTCAAATTATATATGTTCTATATTAAAGTTATGTAATTTAAATATATTAGATATAAACATATTAAATAAATAAATGCCCAAATAAATATTTTTTAGGTGTGAGTACCTTTTACACATTTTTAAAAAAATTTTCTTGTTATAAACCACATATTCTATTCACGACGAACTTTCATATGAAGCTATTAGCACTGGATCAATAGATATAGAAATCCTTTTCAAAGTGAGAACAACTGAATTTTTTCATATTTAATTGTGTTGAGAAATAAACTGGGTAATATTAATATATAATTAAATAAATATATATGGACATTTTTAAATATAAAAAAATCCTAAACATTGCATATTAATACAATACAGACCTTCGAAATACCAATAACTGATTTATTCAAAACTTGACTTTAATGCATTATGCTTCGATTTGTGAAAATTTCCATTAACAATAAGTTTAATATAATAAATTCCTTTTTTTAAAAACAATCTTCCAAATCCATATAAAAATATAAATATCATTTTATATCAAATACAAGTCTATTTTTAGTTAAATTAAAGCTTAATTTACGTCTGCCATTTAGATTCAATATATTTATCGACGTCCAGACAAATTAATTTTCTTATTAATTAAAATATTTTAAATAATTCTTGACAAAAGCTATTTATAAGCAAGTTTGTTGATAAATATTAACGTTGCTTCAGACTGATGCTTTTATAATAACAAATATCTACTATGAAGAGAAAGTTGAGCCACAAGAGAATATGAAATTAGGAAAATTATCATAAGCTTTTTACACTAAAATCATTTAATTATATTAAAAAACAGAAATTTGTCAAAAATATGGCATATTTTTTACATTCAAATTTTTTATTATTTTCTAATTAAAATTTCTTTTTCTCATAAATCCATCTGTTTTAATAAGAAGAAACTTTTGAAACACTATCTGAATTTTTTGGATGTTTGCATTTAACGATAATACTTGTAAAACTATCATTTAATGCTATTTTGTATGCCCAAATTTAATCCTTTAATTCTAAATTTTGCATAACTATTTTTATGAAAAATGTCTTAAATTCGAATCTAGTGCATAATTTTTATTTTGAATTAAAAATAATAATATCTCAATACATTTTGCTATTTCTAAATATCAGAATAAGCTATTTGCATATTTAAGGTTGGCTTTAAGGTTAAATTTAATATTGCTGTAATATTTCATAATGCAGAAATTTTATATATTTCATCTAAATTCACTATTCAAACCAAAATATATAGAAATTAGTTTGAACTATAGCTTACTTCTTATTTCAGGGATTAGATCGTCTTCACATTTGTTTGAAATTCTTTTTATTAGTTTGAGTTTGATGTTTCTTTTGTTTTAAACCATTTTGGGCCAAAAATGCCAAATTTCTTCCAATTTTAGAAAACATTCTGATTTTAAATTGATAGAGTTTTCATGAAAGTTTTTAACTTCAAGTTATTGAGATATGCCAACATATCATCCATTTCAAGATAATCATCATAGGCCCAAATACATACATTACTTTAACACTTTACATTATAATTAACAATCAATTACTTCTAAATTTTCTCTCAAGAATTAAATAGTTATAGAAATAACTCCTATTTCATAATCCCCTAAATGGATAACAGCAGACACTGACGTGAAATGTATGCATTAGTTACAATTTAGAATGATAAAAATGTTGCTTTGCATCATTTGCATCATAAAAGTACTATTGTTTCCTTAACGCATTCCTTGATTTACAATTCAATAAAACACCAAAAGAATGATTTTAAACTAAAAGTCGCTGCTATTCATATTACAAAATTCCATCATGGCACTCTTACTGGCTTTATATTTTACTTCCAAACATCATAATTGACATCCATATTACCTATATCGATAAGCATCTCCTGTTCCCTTTATGCCCAAGAATCATCCCCATTTTTATTAGCATTGTTCCGCATCTCTCAGTTCTCGAATTTATGACCATTTTATTGGCATAAGGGGTCGAGAATCTGGTGATTTTCGAAGTTAATGGCAACTCCGTAAAACTGGATAATGCTTGCCATTATTAGGATGTCGCATTTATGTTTAATGTCGCCAAGGCGCTGCCTTCAAGGAGAAGACATCAGGCGAACGAAATCGTTCTGCTGTCCAAAAGATGATGTTTTCGTTGATGTGAATTCAAATGAGACACTTCACTTTTTACAATTTTGGGCACACGCTCTCTATGCCGAAGCGAAATCATTTTGGGGCAAGACGGGGAGGGGACAGAGGCCGAACAAGCGAGATGTTTTAATGAGGCTCATAAAAAGAGGCGGAAAGCTTCTCTCTCATACAGAGGAAGAATATGTATTATGTCGGATATGGCATTTAGTATTAATGCGATCAAGCAAATTTCTTACGGGGGTTTGACAAAATGCGTCGTACTTCGTTTTTCAAGATTAAAGATGCGCCATTAGGATTTAGCTATGAGAAAATTGGATTGTTCCGCTGTGTGATAAGAGAATGTGTGTTGGGAAGTTTGCCTTTGTAAATGACCTTTAATACCATTTTTTTTTGTTACAAAAGATTTTGCAAAAAACATTACAATTATCATAATTATTATTATCTTTTCTTAGATACTTTCATATTAAATATATAAAATACTCGGAATCTTTTTCTAAAGATTTTATGTAAAAAAATGTCAAAAATTATGAAGTGCTTTCATAAAAATGAAATGAAAACCATTGGATTTCGTTTTCTTGAAAGAAAGCGTTTCATCTTTATGGTGCACGTGAAAGCAATGAAACATAGAAAGTATTTCCTCATTAATTTAAAGTACATCTGGAAATTTTATTACTCTGTCAGAATGAATCTTAAATTTTCTGCTCAATAAAACACATCATATCCTTAAAGCAAATGCCAAAGCAAAGGTACATAGTAATTATTCCCCCAGACAATTAAAATGCTTCTGGTAATTTTATTACTAAAACCCAAGTAATTATATTCGTGAATGCCAGAATGGGACTTAAATTTCTAGAGTCTATTTTTTTAATTTTCTTTATTTCTTTGGAAATAAATGCCTTAATTCTGACATTTATATAATTATCTCAATAAGTTAACTAAAAAATATTGGAAAATTACATTATGAGATTTTCATATACTTATCTTTTAAAAGAGGATATAACTGGAAAAAAAATGCATTTTGGCCTAAATTATTAGAATAATTAACAGTTAACATGACCATTTGTAAAATTAATTTACTGGGAGTATATATTGAGATTATTTCAATAGTATCAAATTCCAAAATTCATACATTCTGGTTTGAGATTAATTAATAAATAAATCTTCCTTGCAATCTGATGATAATTCAAAAAGTAGAATAGTACTACTTTTAGTATTACTTAATATTAATTAGTACTTTTTTGAAAGCAAAAAATAAGTTTAAAAAACATGCAAAGTTAACACACTAATTGGTAAATTTGAATTTTATCAATTCTTAAACTGAATGAGGTAAACTTAAGGTATATATATATATATAATTAGAAAAATTTGCCTAAACTACAATACGTACTACGTACGATATTTAGATAGATTGTTTGCTCATTTCACGGGACACTGATGATTCTTAGATATTGTCCAAATAAAAAAAATATTCCATCCATTATTATATAAACATCTTCCATTTATTATATAAATATATAATTGTATTGGATAAAATATCTAACTCATATTGCAAACAATCCTCTTAAAGTTACATGATACTTTTAATTAATCTGTGGAATTTCTAAGACTTTAAAGAATTTGTAATAAGTTTCCTAATGAAAATGCAGCTGCATTCATTTTGATGAAAAAAGAATTCTCATTTTACTAGACGCGAAATATATTAAGAATTTAGAACTTGTAATAAAGGCAAACTTCTTTTTTAAAAAATGCGAAAAGCAATGTAAGCATATTTAATTCTTCTAGAGAGCGGTTATTACTGGGACGATGATATAGAATTTTCGAAATCTCGAAAACATTCCCGTTTCTAGGAAAGCTAAATGTGAGATACGCGAAAAATTGCACACCTGCCAACAGGAATCACATATACAATATATCTTGGTGGTTTTCATTTCCGGCAGCACGGTGAAAAGTTTAATACAAGCGCGTGAGGAAAATTTTGAGAACTGTTAAAAATATAACGCGTAGGAAACGTAGTGGTAAAAATATCGACTACCCCTTTTTTCACATGTGTACAGTTTTTTCTTACCGTATGGTTTCCAAATCCTTTTAAGTCTTTGCTTTCACGATACCAAAATACCCCGTGGGAATATCCAGAATGGACCTGCATCTTTATACATTTTGGAAATAAAATAAATCTTCGAAAAAGAAATATGTAGGCAGTTTAGCTTAAAGTTGCCGATACGATATTTATGTAAAAAGTTATAAAAAATATGATTAGAATGGGTTGGATCCCGTTTATAAGAGATTATCACTTGTCTGAGAAACTAGTATTATAATAAAATAACCGAATATATTCAATAATTATTATAATACATAGATATAAATTGTTAGTTAAATCTACTGTAATGCATGTATTTTTTTCAAAGCATTATCAACATTTTTGATATTTTTCTAGGAATTTTAGAATATATGGCGAATAAAATATTTTATTGGAAAATACTTTACTTAATCCCCATTTTCTTTAACACTAGGTTTATGAATTCGTATATCTCTATTTCTACAAAAGGGATCAAAATGCCCATTTTCAGTATTTAATTAAGAAAATTATAACTTGATAAATCTATTATGAAAAAAATAGTAGTTTAAGTAGAAAAAAAAACATACATTTTTAATATATTTGTTGAGGTGTATTGCGATTAAAAGTCAGTTTCTCTCTGTTTATTTTCTAAAAAAGTGTGTGTTTTTTTCAATCTTGACCTTCAGGACCATATGTTCTAGCATCAATTAGCAAAACATTGACCCAGATGGCTTCTTATTAACAACTTATAATAACTTCTATCTCACTATCTTTAAGTTTAGTCTTCTTGCTTCTCAAATACAAAAATTTAACTAACACATACTTATTTCTATATTTATACCCATATATATCTGCTTCCCTAACAAGCCGTTACATGTTTGAATATAAATGTATATCAGCAATATTTATTCAAATAGTCAAATTGACTCATTTCGTGAAAGTAGGTATACTATATGCATTCTTCTGGAACTAAAAAAACGATAAAGGTAATATTTACGATTATCTTTCTTATAAATATTAGTAAAAAATAATAAAACTATTCGCGCAAAATACGGCAATAATTTTTTTGAAGAAAATTAATAAAAAGATTTTTTATTTTCAGAGGGGCCAAGATGACTCCTTGATAAACTTGGTGTTGAATCATAGTTTTCCTCATTGCTTATTAACATTTTTGGTATATATATACATATATATATATATATATATATGCCCTCAAAATAGAAAGTTATTAGAAGCAGATTTCCTTCGTGTAACAATCATCTATTTTATCTGCATTTGCAATGAAAGTTAACTGTCTAAAATCTAGCATATTTCATAAAGAAATCTCAGACATTTATGGCAAAAAAATTCTGAAATTTCAAAATGTTCAATATGTGTATTACTTTGCAAATTTATGTTAACAGAAGTTATTTGAACTTATGACAATCTTCCGGAAATTTCGATCATCATTTCAACCAGTTGAACTTACTTTTCACTGAAATTGAAAAGAATATCATTCATCACCAAAGATTAGCACGATGCTCTGCGAAACTTTTCTACTTCAAAAATAGGGGGGAATAAAAGAAAGATAAGAAAAAAGGAAGGGAGGGGGTTGGAGCAAGAATAAAGCGTGAATTCGCACCTGAGGACCGGCTTCTTTTTTGCAGGTGCCATCGCTGCAGGGTCTCATTAATGGCGGAAACTCGGAACCCATTAGAATTTTTAATGCCCTTTCCTCTTTGCACCCAGACTATCAAGTTAATGCTTGCAGCTTCCCGGCCAAAGGGAGTAATTTTTGCCCGATAAAAATCAAAGTGGTAGGGGCAGATCACGGACTTGTGGAGGTCATTTGTGGGCTTTTCTTCTCATAAACGCGCCTGTTCTTCTACTTTCACAGAAAAGTGATAAAAAGAGATACGGGAAGTAAAAGAGTTGTAGAAAAGGTTATTTTGAAGAGAAATCGATTTTTATGCTGTTCATCAACTAAGAATTTCTATATTTTGCCCTCTATTTTTCTTCTGTGCATTATCTAGCAGTCTTTTTCAGGAATGGATTGTGAGGTACGGATTTACCAAAGTGAATTCTTACTTCTTTAAAGATAAATTCTAAATAGTTGATTTTCTTGTGTATCTGCATAATATTTGGTATTTTAATGAACTTTTGGGAAGGAGAATTTGGCTCAGGATAGAACCTGGGAACTTTGGATTATAAGGCCGATAACATAACCACAGGACAAAAGCATGCTCATCTCCCGTGGATGTTATCTGTCTTATTAAGATATCACCACAAACTTCTTATATGTTGACACATTCAAGAACCTTATATGTTTGGATAATATTTTATAATGGATAGTTTCATTATTTCTATTTATCTAAACTTTCACAATCTAAATGTTTTATTTGCAGAGTGACACAAAACAAACTTTTAAAGACCAATGTATTTGAAAGATAAATTCTAAATAATGTATTTTCTTGATTATTTAGATAAGATTTCATATTTTAATAGACTTCCTATATTTTGAGACATTGAAGAATCCTGAGTATTTAGATGACATGCTATAACTTATACTTACAGTATTACTCTTAATTTTAATTCCTGCACTCAAAATATTTAAAGTAAAGAGTGATACAAAACAGGTGTATCTATAAGAAAAGACTATAATTAATAATACATTTTATTGGGAAAAAATATTTTAAATACAATACTTAAAATGCTGAGTTCATATGGTACAAATGCTCATTGCAATTATTATCCTTAAGCGCAAAAGAATTATTCAATAAATGTTCTATTTCATTTTTATGGGAAATATGTGTTATGCATATCCTCAATTTCATTGGTTATTGGAAGCATTAATTATAGTTCAGACTGAATTTACGACACATTTAAATGAACTGAAGATACAAAAGGAAACTCAGATAAACAAACATAAATCAAATTTCCGACAATCGAATTGTAAACATATTTCAGATTATTTAGTTTTAAGAGTACAGCAAAATTATTGGCTTCTCCAATACTCATAGAAGATCAGATTGTATATTTAAAGATACGATTTCAAAGAACACAACTTTTTCATTCATTGTAACTGAAATTTTTGCTTATTATTATAGTTGGTAGGAATTTACCATTATAACCCTTACTTAATCGAAATACCTAAAATATTTTTATATTTTGAATTTATTCTGCTTTTTATTGAGGAAAAAGAATATAATTGGTACTTTCCTATACAAGGTATAGAGGAAGTTTTGTAATCGTGAAGAAATCGGAACTTAAGATTTTGATTAATCTCTCCTTTTCAGGTCTTCCTAAATTTGAAAAGCACAGTTTTGGTAAATTTTCGTTTTATTTGCAAATACAAAAACTCAAGAAAAGACTTTGAACTGGACGGATGAAATCAAATATGTAGATATCTACTAAATTTAAAGTGAAATCCATTCATAGAAGGACTTTTTATATGATTGTTCGAGTACAAGTGAAAGTGAAAAGTACAATGTGTATTCAGGTGGGTAGATTAAATAATGTACTCAGGATTAGTTTCTAGATTATTGATTCTTACCAAATTTTAAACCAAATATGTCAAAAATGTATCCGCTTGCCGGTTTGTACTTAAAAAAAATTTAGTGTTGCAATTCATAAACAGAATGATTTTAATTAATAAAACTTGGTATATTATCTTGTATTTATAAATGCAGCTTAGTAATAGCTGCATGAGCTACTTAATCAGCTTAGTAGCTGCGTAAGTAGATAAAATAAATAAGTAAATAAAAAAATGAATAATGAAAGAATGAAATAAACTAAAATACAAATTCGCGAGTTCGTTTCGCAACAATACTGTCAACATTACACAGATCTATATTTCGTCAGTATTTTTCACCAATGATATAAAAGGCATTTCTAGTCTTACCATAGGCCTTATGCGGAGATAAGAGGATATGACGTTAATGGAGATTATTTGATGAAGTTTCGTGATTCCATGGTTTTTTGCTCGATAGGTGTTAAAATTTAATTTAGTTTTTGCAAAGTATAATCAGATATCAAAATAGGTTTTAAGAAAATTACAAAACACATTTTTTTATTTCATTGATAAATTCTACTATTAACGAAATTTTCATTTCTCCATTTTGTGCAAGAAAAACGATAATGTACAGTTATTTTATTTTAAGTCTATATCATGGCTTCCAACAATGATGATGATTCTTTGACAGTGACTCCAACTTGAAATAAACAAATTGCATTGCAGACTTTATTCTGCGATAACTATTAGAATATTAGAAAATTGGAAACAATTTTTTAAAATTGTCCTAGCTGAATTTGTTAGTTTTCACTCATGCATAATCGCATAGAAGTTCGTTTGTCTCATAAAACTTATAAAATTTGAAGTTTTATTTAAATTTTTTCCTCCTATCTAAATTTTTAAATAATTTGTATTCACTTACATGTAAATGAGGATACTTAATTAATTAGATAATTTAACTTAAGTTAAGTATTAGAAATTGATTTATTTATTAGATAAATTTAAAAAGTTAGATATTTTTATTAATTGCTAATAATAATCATTAAGATTGATTAAAAAAGAAACCGATTCTATGAAACTTATATATGAAAATGTCGCTAACAAATGTTACAATAAATTTTTAATCTTAACAGCTAATGGTCCATTAAAAACTGAATTAAATAATTTTTAGCTAAAAACATTTAAAATCAGAATCAATTAGCAAATGGATTTCTTTATTTAAAGGATCAAAAAATATATATGAAAAAATCTTGGAATTTTCTGAATGCCACTTCATTTTAATTAAACAACAATGTTTCCTCTACAACGTTTATAGCAGTCCTTTGTTACTGAGTGGAAGACATTTAATTAAATCATAACTTTCAAAGTACCTCATTATATAAATATAACATTAACATAAACTCGAAATGATTTTCTTTTAATATGTATAAGCAAAATTGATTAATTTTCTCTAACGATAAACGACATTTGGGAAATGGCAGTGACACTTCAAAATAACTTTAATTCTTTTACTTTGAAGATGTTTTCTCTCAGAGCAAATTTTCACTTAATGCTTTCCTCTGCAGTCAGGGAAAAACAAATCTGACTAAATGAATTCCGTTTTGGAGAAGTTTATATTATTCTTATAAAAGACGAAGGAGGAAACTATTTGAAATGTTTATTGAAATATCTTCGAAATATTTGCTTGTGTTAGGGAAATCATTTCAGAGGAACATATTTTTGTCTTATATAGAATAGTAGTATAATAAATCAATATTTTTATTCATGTTGATAAAATTACCTCGATAATATAAAAAGGTTTTTTTTTACCGAGTGGGTAATATATTTCAGAAGTTGATATATATTCAAGTGCAATGCTCTGCTTTAATCTAATAAATAAGAAATAATTGAAAACAGACATGATTAAATTGAAAATACATGGAAATATTTCAGTTTAAAAGAAAATAAAAGCGCAATATTAGATTCCAAAAGATTATAATTTTAATAAGTTAAGATAATAAGTAATATGATCTTTAGAAAATTCAATTGCTACTTTAAAATAAATATTTTAGTTACTTTTTATTAAATTTCTCAAAAGAAACACTTTTAAGTATCAAAAAATTATAGATTTTCGCAAGAAATAAGCTCGCATTCATTATCTACGTGTGAAAAAAATGAAGATAATGAATGCGAAATCCTGAAATCCTTGCATTTTACCGAATTAAATACTGCCTGTAGACTTCAATTTTCATTACAAACTGTTAAAACTAAGTATTAGAAAATATTTAAATTAAATTAATTAATTTATATTAAAAAATTATTGACATACGAGTTTTAAAAAATGTATTTGAACTTGAATGAATGAATAAAAAGTATTTTTTTAACGATTGAAAATTTAAAAAAGATATATAAATAAATATTAGAGAGAGTGTGTGAATTAGTAGCAGGAATTGAAAAACAATTTTTAAGTGTTTTATTTCTCAATGTTGAAAAATTGGTACTCAATTTTTTTCTTAAATTTTACAAATTCAAATTCCAACATATCTTAATATCTTAGAAATGGACTTGCATCTGGAAATATTTCAATGCAACTACGAATGACAGTAAAATTAAACAAATGTCAATAATCATTCATTACTGAAGCTATATACTGAAAATATATCTTAATAGCAATATATTAATTAGTCAATTCAATTAACTAAGATTTAAATAATTTGCTAAAACAAGTATGACGTTTCCTGTAATTACATAGGATAAGAAAGTGCGTTAAACCAGTTTAGTTTATTTTCTTAGCATTGCTTTGAAATCAATGCTATCGTTAGATTTCTTTATAACCAGATTTCTCATAAATCTATGTTGTTGTTATGAAATTAAAATATCCTTAATTACTAGAAAGAAGCATATTCCGAATATATAAATCCGAATTTTCACTTGAATAAACAATATATATAATAGGTTTATCCATGAAAATCAGGCAATTTTAACTGGATTTAATATATCCACGTTAGTATTTCTTTTATGCACTTTCGATTCTTTTTCCTATCTGAACTATTGTCAAACATAGAGAAGCCTGAATTTGAAAGTTAAGATCCTCCAATCGAGAGACCGTGAATACTTAAGATTCCATACCTAAATTAGGCAAATTTTAATAATACTCTCAGTGATTATTAATTTATATATAAAACTATTTTCTCAATAAATTACAGTATCTATTTGAATAATTATTATTAAAAAGCATCTAAAAATCTGGATTTATAATAAAAATTTGGATATTATTATAAATAATAATAATAATATCCAAAAACTATGACAATAACTTCTGAATTAGAAGAAATTAAATTCTACTTCTAAATTTCTTTTAAAGTTTTATTTTTGAAAACTAATAAGGAAATTAACAATTATTGTTTATATCTTCTGGTCAGTGAGTTACTGCGTATGCATTTATTATGCTTTTAAGAGTTATTTAATTGAAAATATCAGCTTTAAGAGATTTTCTTTTCTTTCTTTTTTTTTTTTCATGTTCGAAATGAATAGCAAAATAAGGCTTTGAAATTGAAACACCTTTTTTTAGGTTGTAGAAAACTTTAACCACACAAATAAAAGTTAATTTTAATTATTATTAATTGTGTTGAGTGAAATTCACAATGTTTATAATGTTTACTTAGTGACAGATAGTATTATTATTTCGTAAGTAGTAGACAAGTATCTTTCTTCAAGTTAAGAATACTTTGTCATTCCTTTTCAAAGAAAGTCGAATTCATTTTCCTTCACAGTTCAATCACACTGTTATAACACGTTTTTTATATAATAGATAGTAATAAATGAGACAAATAATTTTGCAAAAGATTAAATTTGTACTACCAAATAAATATTATTGTACCTTCGGAAAGATGAATTAATTTTAATAATTTAATATTTTTCTTTCTGAAATTCATGAAAATATTGAAATTTACTATTCACCAATCATTTCCAATTCTTTTCCAGGGAAAACATTTTATTTTAAAACTCAGCAGATATTCAGTTATTTGTACATCCTCAATATTATAAAGATTGATAAATCATAAAGAAAGTTAAAAATAATGAAATATTCCTGAACCAAATATGTAATATTTTGAACAAAACATTGGTTCTAAAATGCAAGAAATAAACATTTCCAATATATATAACTTTTATCTGCCTTTAAGAAACATATTAAGTATTTTAGATTAATTATTAAATGTTTCTAAAAATGGTAATGCAATAACAAGTTCTGATGTTTGTTACTAGAAAGTAAAGCCAGTAAATTCCTTTTAATTACATCCCAATATGAACGTAGGGCAAGAATCACGTAATGGAGGAGGTTTTTTTTATAACATTTATTATTTTTTTCTCCAAAAATCAGTTGAACATTTCAGAAATTCAACAGTAAATGAGATTAGTTTAGAAATGTGGTTTATAAAAACTATATTCGATTTCACCCGTTTGCTAAGCCATTGGATACTTTTATTTGATGAAAAGTGTTTGAATTGAAATGATTTTTCTTTTAAATGTCTATTAACTATTTTAATTCTGGCAACTGATGTGATGAGAACTAAGGCTGGTAAATGAATATAAAAGAAGGAATCTGTTAACTTTTTATTAAAAAATTAAGCCATGCAAACATTTTATAATTTGAATCTTCTTAACCAAACGCATTTTTAGGAATAAAGGATAAAATAATATCGCTTTAAAGGTGATGTCGGTATGACAGTATGTCCAGTATGACAAAATCTAGCTAGTGTCGTAATTCAGAAAAAATTTACTTAGTTTGTCATGATTTTCCAAATTACATTGAACTCTCTGGTTTATACAATTGGTTATAAAAGCATTGAATGCCTAGTTCAACTTCGATTTCCTGTCAGGATCTTGTGATTCCTTAGATACTTTTTACAAGTTTTTTAAAAACATTTTTAATCCTTCAAAGAAGCAAGTTTTGCTTTAGTGGCGTAATGATGGAAGTGCAGGCTGACACTGCTTTAGAGAGCATTAGATGTTCATAAACAAATTAATTTTTTTATATTAAAACATTGTTCAATAATTTTCTATCAAAACTAAAACACACCTCACCTTTTTATGTTGTTTAAAAATTGTCATAAAATTTATTAATATATGAAACTTTTTTTTAAATCTATAAATACACACAGCACTTTTCCAATACAAAGTATTCATTTTTTAGAGATGCTTTGCATTTTAAAAAAATCATACAAAAAGAAGTGAAAGCTTTTTAAGAGATTCAAGCATTTTCTGTATTAAAAAGCCAATCCATTAATTACATTCATTGCAGTAACTGCATCAGCTACTCTGAATCCGTTTTGAAGACATTTAACAAGATTCTTCCATTGTGATAATAATTTTACATTATAATAGAAACATTTCCGCAATCTAGACATTTTTTCTTATTATTATAACTTTCTCATCAGGTTCCGTTTTCCAAATATTGTTTTTTATTCTTTATAACACACTATTTCCTGCGAAAAGCGAATTTTAAATCTATGCTCATCGGACTTATATTAATATTAATGCCCCTTTATGAAAATAAGAATTTAATAAAATATGCCTTTAGATAAAGAAAATATTTCAAGAAAATGTTTTGAGTTAAATTATGCAACCGAAATAACCAGAAGAATTTGAAAGGTTATTGCCTGATGTGAATATTATGCAATTATTTAACTTCTATGTATTAAGAATTCAGAAAATTATTCAAACAGAGAGATGCCTTTATTCTCAAGATTGACATTATTTTATCTATGTTATAAGTGAATTCAAAATTATGTTCAAAATTGTATAGTTAAAAAAAGATTATGGAATTATCTTATCTACATAATTCTGAGAAAAAAAAATTCAATGAAATTTCATTTTAGAATTCCCCTAGAAAAGTTGTAAAAAAATATAAGTAATTTTTTTCGAAAAAAAAAACATTTTTTTTTCATTTTGAAATATAGATCACTTAAAGAAATGTAGAGTAAAGAAAAACATATAAAATGTATTCCATGTTTTTCCGTGTCATTGCTTATAAAATGTTAAGCGAATACATAGAAATATTCGTTTTCCTACTCAATGAAATATTACACAAAATAATTTTCTGCTGAGCAGTGGAAGTTGACAATTATTGCTCAAGAGGGACACATAAATATGAGCCTTATCTTCAAGCTCCCAACGAAAAAAAAAAGTGTGCATAAAAACTCAAAGCTCAAGAGCCGAAAAGTATTATCGGTTAAACGGTGTGATTCAGTTTTATTTTTCCCTTTTGTTTGGCTATAAAGACATCTTAAAACTTGATGTCATGATTAAGAATCACTTAAGCCTTTTTACTCTTCATTATGTTTTCATTTGCACATTAGAATAATTCTAAAACTAGCCTTCACTTTTACGGATTGTAAAAAAAGTTTTCACATCCATTGTTAAATATAAGACTTTCTTCAGACACTTCCAAAACGGTTTTGATTTCTTGATAATTATATTTTTAAAACATATATATAGATTATTTTTTGCAGATTCTAACAGTTAAAGATAAAAGGATAAAACAGAACACACAACTATTCATTGCTTTTTTTATTGAATATTCTTTTTTATTACTTAAAAATTGATAAACAATCGGTAATAATTAGTTAATTGGTGATTATATAATAGCTGTATCTCTGTATGTATGAAATTAAAATCTACCAGTAAGATATAAATATTAGAATTAAAAATTCGATTAACTTATGTAATTCTTATCAGTTTGAATTATTATGTTTCGAGATATTATTTGACGGTTACTTAGTAATTTTAATTACCTTATTATGCGTTCTATATAATCTATTTACATATGAATCCATTCTTCACTATTATTAAAAACATTCATTATTAAAGTTCAGGTCTCTGAGAATACTGGAGCTCCCAATTGCCTGTTTCAAAATACACTCATATAAAAAAAAGGCTCACTTCAACCCCAAAACTTTAATAACAGACCATTCTCTATGAATTTTTATACAATAAAGTACTTTGCTTAAATGATAGTTATTAAACAAATATATGATCGAACACCTTTTGAAAGTTTTTATGTCGAATCGCTCTGACTCCCAAACTAATCTGGTCACACATTGTTAAAAAACAAAGCAGAGAATACAGTTGTTATTCTATCTTACATAAGGAAAGGGGAATATATATATATACAGAGATGTGCAGGTGCTTTGTGTACCGGCAGCCGTTTTTATGAATTGGCATTTAGGTCTTTTTAATTCTAAGGAGCAAATTAATTTCTTTTTATGGTAGCTTCAAACACACTACGACATTTTTAGCAGTATAATTTAAGAGTTATAACAAGTTTCTGTAGAATCTCATGAGTGTTTCTAAACAAATATCGTAAATTTGAAAATTAGAGCAAATAATTAGAAAATGATGTTATTTAAAAATAAAAATAGATTAATCTAAAATATAACAAAAAATTTGATTGAATGTTATTTAATTTATTAGTTTTTTATAAAACATATTGATTATAATTCATCAAGCATATGGATAACCATTATAATTTTCGAATATGTTATGCTCTTTTATAATCTGTGATCACAAATATTAGTATAAGGAAAAAAATTAAGATCTGCAATAAAGTCTGTGTGATTGTAATTGATGCCTAATCATTATGACTTGTACATAATTTACTTTTTAGCGATATTTTCTCTTAAATAAATTCACACCTGTTCCAATCTTTTAAATATAAAGTAATTATTAAGGTTAAAATGGTAAGGTTTAAAATAACTATTAAGCTTAAGAAATATTCTAATATTTGATTCCCAATTATAATTTCTAATAACTTTGTAATAATAATATTTCTAACATACATTCTATACATTTTATCTGAATCCTGAGAATCTGAAGAAAATATTTAATCTTAGACTTGATGGTATAATGCGAGTAATTTGCACGAGTTTTGCAAGAAATAAGCAAGTATTTCTCGTGGTATTTAGAACAAACTCCAAGAGCTCCATACTGCCCAAACTTTGGTACTTAATTTTAAGAAACAAAGAATTCCTCCAACTAGAAAGGTTGTCCTGAAAGAATCTCTTTAAGTTCAACAACAGATGCATTTATGAACTTTTTTGTCCATCGAACGAAGTATAGCGGGCGATACGCAGTTCTAATTAAATTTCATCTCACGGCACATTCTCGTAACATTGCATATATAATTTACATCCGAAAAAATTGCCTTTGATTATAATCTACAAATAACAGAGGAGAATTCCACATTTCTGCAACAAAGTTCCTTTGCCTAATACGTATAGAGAATAATTAATCTATTTAGAAATAAACCAAATCTGGAAAATTTAGAAAATTCAATAAATGATAACTACAATTTGAATTATCTTTACAGAAAGTGAAGTGATATCTTGAAGCAAACACAGAATCTCAATTAAATCTTAACGTTTGTCATTCTCTTAAATTATTAGCAGAAGTGAACAGAAAATTAAATTAAATAAAGAATCACAGGGATTACTCTGCATTTGAAGAATCAGAAATATTTCTAATTAAATAGAGGTTTGTTAATGAACCACTTTAAAGTAATTTTTGTACTTTATTCTCCAAATACAATATGTCACTATTTTCGAATTAAATTATCTTCATTTGAATTGTTGTATTCAAAAATTTCAACAAAGAGATATAATTTAATCAGGAACATATCAAAGTAAATGGGTATTCATTAACTTTTATCGCCATTTTTCAATTAGCATTTTATTATAACAGAAAGTATAGTACCTTAGTTTTATCAGTTTTTGATGCTAAAGACTCATTTACAATCAGATTGTTGTATGTGATTATATTTTCGAAATATAATATATTGCTAAGGATTCTTTATTTCAAAAAAAAAATTCATACATTTTGATGGCAATTTTATTTATCCGTAATGATATACTTTCTTACGGAATTATCCTGTATGTATCACATATTTTGCTCTCTCTTATAACAAAACTCAGAAAAATAAGCTTAATTTTTAAATTAAGAAATTTAAATTACACATAAGAATGTTCAAACTGTGTTTGAATATAATTATTTTCTATTAACTGTTATCCCTCAGATACATTTAAATCACTTCATAAATATTCATCTTAATTATTCGTAAACGATTCCAAATAGTAAAAATTTAAATCTTGGTTTTTTGATTTTGATAATAAATAATTACATTCATAAGGCATTGGAAATAAATGCATTCATAGAGCGTTTTTATACACCAAAATGATCATCATTAATGACATATTTATCCTCTAAATGTTATGTTTTATTATCAATTTACAGAAAACCTGCGATTATTTTAGCTTATTAAAAGAACCGAGATTGATTAATAAGGTCAGTTATATTAACTAGGTAAAGTCTACAGATTTATTTAAAATTTTGATTAAACTAACTTGACCGTAAATATTTGTGCCTATTTCGAAGAAATTTTTTTTCAAAAAAAAAAAAAAAAAAAAAAAAACTTTATTTAAAAACTGAAATATTTATTGCAGCTATTTAAAAGTTTAATAACTCTTTCTAATTAGTGCTTAGTATTTATTTTGATTTATTTCAAATGTGATTTCTTATTTATGCTCATGCCTTACGAAATGTTATTACTTAAGTAAAGGTTTACTGCTGAAGTAAGAAAAAAGGAAGAGCTAAATTCCTTTTTAAATTCGCTCAGTTAAAAAAAAAGTGAACTCAAGGAATAAACTCAATAATGCAATATAATATATGATAAATACGATTCAGGGTGTAGAAATTTTTAGTGCTGTTAGAGATTATTGTAGAAGTAATTCAAAAAGTCATTGTTATTTTTTATTAATAAGGGACAAATTTAAACTTCTCCCTCATGAAGAAAGAAAAAAAGGCGATTTAACAAAGCTTTGGAAAACATATCAAATTTATGTATTTAAAATGTCAAATACATGATTATCCTGTAAAAACACATAAAAATTAAAACATTGGCTGAATCACATATCAAATAGCATTAGTATTATTTTATTTTGCGAAATTTACATTAAAAGCTCTTTAAAATAATATTAAAAGCCCTTTATTGTATTTATTTCTCTTTAAATGCTTTCAAGAGAAATTAGAAAGTTAAAAGGAAACATGAGAATCAGTCTTTAATCCATTAAAATATAAATTTAGAAGTGTCATAATATAACATTGAAAAATGAAAAAAAAAAAGTAAAATTATATATAAAAATGAACATTATTTGAAAGAAATGAGCAAACTATAATTTTTCATGTTAAATAACATCAGTAACATTTAAGTTTAGAATTATCATTACATTATATCTAAAACTAATAATAATAATAAGACTATGTCTACTAACTATAAGACTAATAATAATAAGACTATAAAATGTGTCTTTTTTAAAGAACTGTTCAAATTTCAGCTTTTTTGTATTAAATTTATAGGACGATAAAAATAGCTTAATACTTTGAACATTCTTTTATTTCTATGTTTAATTTTTCTTAAAAAGCATTAAACACGGCAAATCTTTCTGTTTATTCAGGAATGTGTAAGTTACACTTTGCAATTAAAACTCAGAATTTAATATAGTTTTCTATTTATATTCCTTATAATTACACAAGCTCTTTTAGAGTATTTTTTATATTAAATAGAAACTTAAAGAAAAAATCTTTATTTAAGCTAACCTTAGTTTCAATGAACTGATTGTAGATTTTTGAAAACTTAATAAATAAATGAAATGATTCAAGGAATTACATATTTTATTTTAAACAAACATGAATTTTCAAAATGTTTCTAAATTTATATATTGTCAAAGGTATACACGAATATATGCAATTAAACTGATTTTAAATAATTAAAAGAAAAATTAATCTTTCAAAATTATTTTATTTTGCTAATTTAACCTTATTTAATTGGCTGTTGCAACATTAAATTGTACGGAAAGATGATAGTTCCTAATTAATTTTCTCTGATAAGTAATTCGAGTTTAATTTTCACTGCCTTAATTCGTTAATATAGTCATTACCCTCTGAATTTTGTATCAATAATAAAAAAGTACACCGAAGAAAGCTAAAGAAAAAATATCTACCTTATGGCATTGCTACGTCTAAATTGCATACATTTGCCTGATGTATGATAATAATAACACTTCAAAGGAAATCAAATGCACCTGAATATTTTATGAGTTTCGGCATGTTTATAATGTTATAAATCTGTAAAATGTAATTCCTTAATTAAAGTTCATAGATAATGAGCTGATTTGTGCTCTGTTTATTCAAATGCTATTTGCATTACAGATATAGAAAGGGGAAAACCTCAAAGGAATTTAAAGTACATTTATATTTTTCCTTAATCATCAAAATGCTGATAAATATTGTATTAATAGGTATTATTCCTTAGCTAATTAATTTAACGTTATGAAATATTTGAGGATAATAAATTTCTGAAGTTCTTTAAGAAAAATAGAATGCAAGAAAGGGTATATAAAATTCATAATGTTATAAAATATTTAATTCCAAAATTTTTGTATATGTGTTTAATATGACTTTAGACTAATTTTGTTTTACAGCGTTGGTTTTTTTAAAAATAAATGTAATTTCTATCTCATAAACAAAAAAAATTATATTATTATTTACTAATTACATGAATTAATGAGTACAAACATGATTTTACATGCCTTTATTTGTTATAAATTATTTTTTCAAATTATAGAAACGTAATGGCAAATGAATTGAGCCTTTTTGTATCCATTATTCTTATGTGTCAATTATAAAATCCTTTTAACATGTGATGTTAAAGAAACATTGAAATTTCTTATACCTTTTTATTTATCTTCTAATACACAAAGCAATATTAATAATTATGTGTATTAATTAGTGCATTATAGTAAAGAATAGATCACAGATATTTGAGTTTTTATATTTTTATACATCTCAAGTAGTAACTAAATGGCCAAAACACCAAATGCATTGAAAATCCTTATATCTTTTATTCTATTTTGTAAACAGAAAAATCGAAGGGCTATCGAGTCTCAAGGAAATATTCTGATATTTTATGGAATCTAAATTTATTACAGAAACATAATGACAAATATATTGAGCATTCTTGCACCTATTATATTTATTTGTTAACTATAAAATCCTTAAAACATAGAGTATCAAAGAAGTATTGGGACCTCAAATATTGCCTAATTTATCTTCTAATAAACAAAAAATATTAATGATTATACACTAATAAGTGTATTATAATTATGAATAGTGCAAAAACACTTTAACTTTCTGATTTTTAATATACGACAATTTCTAACTAATGGCCCTAAACACCAATTGTATTAAAAACTTTTACATTATTCAATTTTGCCGAAGGTATAATCCTAAATGTTATCAAGCCTCAATTAAATATTGGACATTTTAAGCAATCTAAATTTCTTTCTGATGGATAAGAAATTATTAAATATTAATTACTAATAATATAAAAGTAATAAGCATGTACAGTATTAACTTTTAATCTTACTGATCTCTGATATATTACAGTTACAATTTACAGGGACAAAACAGCAAATTATTGAAAATCCTTTCATCCATTACTTCTTTTTTCGCTGTAATAAAATCCTGTAAATCATTAAGCTCTAGACTTTTCTTCTTCAATACAAGCAATTTTCTTCTTAAGCAATTCCTTCGGAAACAACAAGTTATAATTACTAGTTAAATGGTCAATACCTCATTGTGTGAAAATGTGTTGAAAACTCCTGCATTTTTTATTCGGTTTTGCCAACACTAAAATTTAAAGGTCATGAATCTCACGAAAATATTGGGCATTTTAGGCAAACTATTTTTTTTCTGAATAGATAAAAAATACGAACTATTAATTACTAACAATTTAAAGCTTTCTAACTTTTAATCTTACTGATCTGTAATATATTACAGTCACAATTTATAGGGACGAAGCAACAAAGTATTGAAAATTTCTGCATCCATTACTTCTTTTTAAGCAGCAGTAAAATCCTGAGAATCATTGAGTTCTAGAGCATTCTTCTTCAATACAACAACGAATGAAAAGAAGCAATCCCTTCGGAAACAACAAACAAATCACGCAGAGAGTGTCCAACCCACCAAGCAATAGAAGCTCTCAATGAACCATTCTTAGTCTACTGATTAAACCTCCTTGGTGAAGTCAGCACTTACAGAATGCTGCCTGATTAACGCCACCAGAATCGGTAGCTTCTCTTCCTCACCACTTCTTTTTTTTCTGTTACCGTTGCTGACTTCCTTTCTCTTGTACCAGTCCACTCTATAAACTCCCTGGTAACGCTTTTGATGCCAATCTGGGTGTTTGCACCTATTTATTTCTGAAGTTGCCTTCAGCAAGAAAAAGAAGGATATAAGGTTAACGATTAGTCTTAGCTGTTATTTCGCTCTTCTTTTCTTCTACACTTTCTTCATTTAGCAGAGCATTCATTATTAATTCAATACATGACTACGAAATTATTTAGTAGTCAGAGCTGGACATACAAGTTTAAAATAAAAAAGTAACTCTGCGTGCTGAATTTTCACTTAAACTTCCGTTTCTTGTACCGAAATTTGGTTTCTTTCTACAAAACTGTGGTAAAATAGCAAAAACCAAAGTAGTATGAACTATTATTATTTTATTATTTTAAAGATAAGCTCATCATTGAAATAAAAAAAAAGAATAAATTCCGCAGTATTAACTAACTTAATTGCTTTGATTTAGATGGATTTTCAGTTAATTTATGAGATAATAGAAAAATATTGGAGGGACTTGAATAGAAGTAATATTGTTTATAACGTATAAAGAATCTCAGTTTTTGGCATTTTGTAACATTATTTGTAATATTGCGAATAGTTGTTAGTTCTGTAAAAAATTCTTGAATATATAAACATTAAGTAAATATTATTATTCTGTTTGGGTATTTCCTTTCTAAAAAATGAAAAACTATCCATTTTGCAACAAAAATGAACTCAAATAACGTAAATATTTCATAGTCTTAAGGAAATTTAAAAGAGAATAAATTAGACAAAATAATGCATAAAGTATTTTACATTTGTCTCAATCTGTCGTTCATTTTTATATGCCTAAAATAAAAGAATTGTAGTTGCTTACGTTTCCTCCTGCATGTCTGAAAACCTTATTTCTCATAAATATATACGAATTTGCCATTGAAATTTATTTTCTCATAAATCAATGCATATGATTAATATTATTTATGGCATTTCCATAAACTTATGAGGTAATTTCTAATGATATTCAAAATGAAATTTGCTGTTTCTGATATTTCTGTCTGAAATATCAGAAATGCTTTTTTTCTATTAAAATAATGAAAAAAATGCGATTTAAAACAAGTTCTTGAAACTATCAAGACTGAAATGTAATTTCTTTATCTTCCTGTTTGCACACTTTCCTTTTTTAGATGTTTCTTAGTTAGTTTTATTTATACTTTACATTATTAGTTTGAAAAAATGTATATATATATATATATATATATATATATATATTATTAATTTTTTAAATAACTTATTTTTGAATATTTAAAGAAGAAAAATAGGTAATATGGTGTTTTTTGTTGAAATTTGCTATTTGCCAATTTGGTTATTTCAGATTATAATAGATGAAAAGTCTTATTTCAGTAAAGTATACAAATAGACTTCTTAACGATGAAATAAATTTAAAACTGGTACCAGTTATTTTAATAATTTCAAATTTTTTAATAAGGTAATGAAAAAAATGCCATGAAATATTTTCATTCTCCCTCATTTATAAATAATATTTTATCTTCGCAGAAATTTTTTAACTTAAATTTTGATATAAAATATGTGTGTTAAATATGAAATTTAGTTTTGAAGATATGCAGCTATTTGGATATTATAATCAAATCACTTTATTTTTATTTAACTTAAGAAAAAGTCATTAACGACTGTTATTAAGAATTGCTTCTCTGACAACAAATAATCTTGTTCGCATTTTAAATTGTTTTCAAACAAAAAGCAATGTTTTAAACAAAGGTATATTGTTGAATTGGATTAATAATTTAATACACCTAAAGTGCTTGAAAGTTATTGCAAGGTAACTTCATAATGTGACATTGAATCACAAAACCCATACTTGAAATGATCCTACTCTGCGACAATTGTGTACATATTTATTAATTTAAAGTTTTTATTATTATGTTTAAATATATTAAACATAATAATAGAAACTATTATTATGTTTAAATCTATGTTTCTGTAATTTTCTATTATTTCTAACATTTCTATTATTATGTTTAAAGATATAGTATTATCATTCGATTATTATGTTTAACGATTTATTATTATCATTTCTAATATTATGTTTAAAGAACTTAATAATATATAAAGATATATTATAAAGTTTAAATTTATGTTTCTATTATTATCATTTCTATCATTATAATTAAAGATATTATAGTCATAAGAAAATTTAAAGGGAATAAATTAGACATAATAAAGCATAAAATACTTTACATTTGTCTCAATCTGTCGCTCATTTTTATACTTGCAGTTAAAATATTGCAGTTGCTTACGTTTCCTAATAGAGCTAATAGAATAAATAAGGAGCCAATAGAACTTGAATTCGAGATATTTTACACCAATTTAAATCTTCCTCAATTATGTTTGAGTGATTCAAAGCGATGATAGAATTTTTGTTTTGTCAATAAATGCTTAATACGTAGAAATATTTAAGTTGCAGAGGTTATGAAATCCTGTATTTAAGGGAGGAAGGGATTGTTTTGAATTGATATTTTATTACTTAATTATGAATGATAATTTTGCCTCGTGATATGCCATTTATGGTAGAAGAATATATATATAGTTTAAATTATAAAATTAATTGTATGATATTCTGCGCATTTTCTGGCTTGAATGAATGATCTGAAATTTTAATGGAAAACGAGAAACATAATAGCACAAGTAATGTTCATTTATATTTATAAATTCCTCTTCTGTCCATCTAAGTCTTTTCTTAAGAAACCATACAAAAAAATTAAATCTTTTGAAGCTTTTATAGCAACAGATGATTGTGACGCATTTTGAATTGGAAGCAACTGTGGACAATTGCCAAATCTAGCAACAGTGTTAGGCACAAACAGAGACTGAAAGCAACAGAAATCATTGGTACATTATGTGTTAACAACTGGAAGCCCTATGCGGATGTTCTGCAACATTTTCTCTCTTTCAATGGATTTATTTCTCTTTTATTTTCTGCAAACAGAAAAGAAGGACAAAATTCTGGCAAGATTTGCGTTTTTAACTGAATAAAAGTATCTCTACTCCGTTGGGTTTTTTTCTGGAACGCTTCCTAAATACTTAGTGGAAAAAATTTAAAAAATATATCCAATTGTTTGCCGTTAAGAATGCTAGTTTCAAGAGAGGAGAAATAAAACTCTGCAGTAGATACTTTTAAATGTTTTGTTTAGAATAAACAAAAAATAATTTATCATTATAAATACAGCATATTTTATAAAGCTTATTAATAAAAAAAAGGAAAATAACAGCGCTATTTGCAAATAATAACCCACTGAATAGTTTAAAACAATTAATAAGATAATATTTCATGCTTTAAATATTTCTTTTTTATTCCCCTCTATTTAATTTTTTTCTATGATACATTTTGTTTGTTAAATTATGACTAAACTACACAATTAAAATACTTTTTAACCATTATATTTGTTAAAATGGTGAGTAAATATACAATTAAAATAATTTCAATCTAATAAATTAATTTAAATAATTCACACATATGCCATAGTAGATATTTTTTAAATATCAGTTTGATACATTTTATCTGTTAAAATGCGAATAAAGTATGCAGTTAAAATAGTTTTAATACAGTAAATTAATTTCAATAATTCAAGCATACATATGTTATAGTGGATATTTTTTGAATATCTATTTGAGACTTTTGATTTATTAAAATCTGAGTAAACTATACAATAAAAGTAATTTTAATTCACAAAATTCATTTAAATTATTCTTATAGAATGGAAAAAAAAATGATCGATTTGAAATACAATAATTTTGGCAACAGTAAGTCTGAAATCTAGTGATTAAAAAATTTATCGTGGGACATGAACTTTTCTTATGATATTTCTATCAAAGGCATTTTTTTCATCTTCAATTTTTAATCGAGCGAGGTTGCTAAGCTACAGAATCGCAAACATGTCATCTTGCAAGTCTTAATCTGTATACAAATCCATTTGTAAAAATAATATTGAACTGGTTTCTTATGTTACTGCATCAATATAATATAAAAACACTTCGATAGTAATTTTGCTAAAAGGTTAACTAATACACATCACACATGTCAATTAATTAATTTTATTGCTGTGTTCTCTCTAAATGCAATATTATAAAAGGAATTACAAAAACTCATTATAATTTTATTAACTAATCATTGTAACCTTGCCTAGAAAACTTGCCAAAATAATTCCCAATTTGTTTCAAAATTTATGCTTTTTATTTTAATTTATAATAACTTGCTTCGGATTATAGTTGCGTTGTTTCTGTAGTAACTGTAAATTAAATGCATTTGAAATTCGAAATAAGGAATGGAAATATTTTTATATTCTTATAAAATTTCGAACTATTTTCATTTTAATCATATATGGCTAATTGGCTTTAAAACGATATGAGTAACAATTTTGTTCCGGAAGATCCACTAGTTCATGACTTTCCTACATCAATTTAAATGATTTAAAATTATTTATGAAATGAATGATAAATCTTCATTTCCTTCAAGTTCAAAAGCAATGTTTATTGCTGAAACATCGATATCATATACAGTTATTTATAATAATTGTAACTCATTATGAGCACCTTAGCATATTATGATGCTTATTATTTTTTATTAAAATACCATAAAAGACTTCAAATTAAAGGATGAATAATATCTGATGATTACTTATTAAAACTTTTGTTTCAATGTAACCTTTGAAGGGAAGTAGAAAATCTGTTTCTTACCAAACTTCCCAATCTTCGTATGAAGTTAAATAAGTTCAGCAAATTATTTAGTAAGGCAAAATTAGAAGCTCCAATTCTTCATTTCCTTAAAAATAGTGTATTTTGATTTGTTTTTTAATTATTATTTAGTAGAGTTTATTAAAGAATTAAATAAAATGAATAGCTTTCCTGAAGCCAATTTCAATCCGAAAATTAATTTTATGTACTATAATGCGAAAAAACTGCCTTTTAAAACCTTAAATTTATTCTTTTCTTTATAAGAGTGTGAAATATAGACAAAATATCCATCCGATGTTATCAAACTGAAACTAGAATTTAACTGAGATAAATAGATGAGCAGAACAGGTGGTTTTACACTTTTTGATTTACAATTATGAATAAAACTAAAAAAATGAATAAAATGCATTTTATTGAATATTGTCAGTAGTTTCTTTTAAATTTTTAGCATTTGATTGATTTAGAACTTCCATAATAATATAAAAGTTAATTTATATCTGTCTTGATTATTTCAAAATATTAAGATAATTCTAAATGGCGTGCTTTATAATAAATAGTTTACAAATGATTAGAAACGTTCATATTACTTGTTTTGACAAATTAATTGAATAGTACTACTTATGTATTATAATTAGAGAAAGCGGCCATTTAAACCATTGATAACCTTGATATCTTTTAGCTCCTTATAGCAGATTTTGACATGCTGCCTTTTAATATCATGTGTCGAGAATCCAGGTTATATGTCCCGATCTTTTACACTCGAGTCAAGGGAAGTTCCGTACAGTAATTGCAAGCTGTTTATTTTAAGAGACTAAGGTTCATGGTGCGAGATATTTTAATGTTATTAATTAGATATTCAATAATCTGCCGTTAAGTTGTATGTATGCAATGTCTATATCAAATGCTTGTTATTGTTTGGTATAATCAAGTTATTACTGTCAATCACTATGACAGTAATAACTGAACGCCATATAAGGCCCTATTAAAAACATCATAATTGGATCGAGTTTAATACGATCAATTCAAAAACAGTTGGCTGTATAACTAAGGAATAATTTGACTCAAATATTAATTGAAATGTTTAAATCAAGGTTCGAATTATCGTGCAGCATAAGATTTGTTATTGCTATACATATAAATCTGTCGCCTCTTAAAGTATCAATGGTGTAAAATGCATCATGATTATTGTCCATGTATATTTGCTTTATGCAAGTGTAGAGATATTAAATTTATTTAGATTCTAATTTGTTATTCCAAGATTAAATGAATTCATAACATATATTGTCAATCATGTCACTCATTCTTATACGGAAATTGAGGTATCATATTTGAATCAATTGAAACAGATCATGACAAAAACTTTTTCTGCATAATTGATAATTTATAAACTAATTTAGATAGCATTTCCATCAATATCAGTTGAAATAAAAAGGAAAAAAATAATAATAATTTCAAAGATAAAGTCTACTAACATTGCATAGTTTATTCGAGTCTACTGCCATATTGTAGTTAAATAATCTGAGCAGCCATTTAAAAATATTTATAACACTAAACATAAAACATGGTGACTACGTTAATGAATAAAAGGGATTGGATCAAACAAATTGTGAATCTCAAAGTAATGATTAATTGCAAAAAATGTGATTATCCATTTAAACGTTATTTGAACGCATTATCTTGTTGGAATATATAAAAAAATATATATGATGCAAGTCTAAGAAGTAATCGTTATTTAATTATTTTGACTCTTCCTTCAACTTAATAAACATCGATATATATCTATTTCACTAATCGTGGGAGATCATATAAATTTTACGTTATTTGTAATAAAAGTTCTGGAGATTTATTGAATGTGCTGATCGTTTCAGATATTTATTCATTATTTTAGATTAGAGGAATAATTTACGAGGAAATGTTATTTCCTGATACTAATCTTAAAAAATTATCTGCACTCTTCCTACTTATATAAACCTAATACTTTTAGAAATTATTTAAAAAAAGAATGTCTACCACATTATTCAATTGTTTAAAAATATTTATTTGATCTTTATTACTAATGTTAATTATTTTAAAATTGACTAGATATTGTAGTCAATTATATGTCAGTGGGTGGCTTTATATTAATAATATTTTTAACTATTTCGACTTTTAGCATTCTATTCCTAAAAACATATAGAAAATAAAAATTGATTATTTTATTAAAATAAATAAAATTAGAATGATAATAAAATAACAATGAATTTTAAATTGTATTTAAAAATATCTGTTAAGCATTCTTCCAACTTCCAGTTTATGGATTACATTTGTTAAACAAGAAACTTTCATATCTTTGTTGTTAGGAATTTCAATTAAATAACCTGCTGTTTTGATTAAAATTAATTTAAATTTCAAATTTCAACAACCAACATCTACAAATTTTCCACATCTACAAACCACATCAACACAACTCATCAAATATTTTTGCAAATGGAGAAAATGAATTACAAGATTTTATCATTTCCTTTTATGGATAGCTAATATTTTGTAAAAAGATAAATTAATCGATATTCTTTTAATTAAATTACTCTGAATTCAATGAGCTGCGAATTATGTATAATGCTGCCATTTAGAATAATTATCATCCAAATATATATTTTATATTTTGTTTAAAGATACTGAAATATTTTGTCAGAACACAAACTCAAAAATATTAGTAATAGATCTTGCGCAAGTTACGTTCATTTTAAGGTTGTAGTAATGTTATTTGCTTGTGCTAATGCAAAAAATTAGCAGCATAAAATCCAAGATTAAATATGTTTTTATTCTTGATTGCAAATTCAATAATAATGATCTGAACACTAATTTTCAATAAAGAATGAAAATTGCATTTTATTGGCTTTGAAGCTACATGACGGAAAATTATAGGCAATTATTTTACGAAAAATTGGTTTTTTTTTATTGCTTATAAAATAACAAAGCCAAATTTACTGCACATTAGATTTTAATTTTTGAAAATTCCTAATTTTAAAATAATTTCGGAATATATTTTAAAAATTAATTGCATATATTATTTACAGTTAACATGTTTATTAATTGATATGAAACATTTATGTTTGAAAATTTTATTTATTATTCTATCTGCATTCTTAATGAGATACATGGGCTGATTAATTTTTTTATTAAAAGATAATAAGGAATGTATCTAAAGTTAAGATAAAATTGGCTTCAGTAATATTTTTATTGAAATTACTGTATACATTTAATATGTTTTAGAAAACGCTTCTTTGAATTGCATTACGCAGCTATATATTAAATTAATTACTATAATTTGAAATATCTTTGGTAATAAATTAAATATTTTTTAAATTAGTATTATAATTCATTTTTTTATCTGAAACCAAATCATTTTTTATTACATTTTATTACTATTAAGGCAAATTCCAAACATCTAAAAATTAATGTTAAATGTTTGTAAGAATTAAGATAAAATTATTTTTTTAATTTTTAAGTATTTGCCAATCTTAAATTTAAATTTGTACAAAATTTAGTTTAAATTTAATTCTGAAAATGAAGTTAAAATTTATTCTGAATTTTTGCATACAACTAACAGAGAAATTATATTTAAGGTTTTAGTTTTTCTATATTTCAAGTAAATATTTTGCATTAATCGTTATTGCAAAATAAAGCTTTCTCATACAATAAAAATGTATTAGAAACCATTTTTATTTATTATCTTAGGTTGAAAAGTTTTTCTAATCACTTTTGTATAGTAAGCATCATTATGTATTGATAATACAAACATAACATTTTAAAAAATTTCATAATCATGCTTGATTACGCTCCAAATGATTGATAGATTGTTACTATTACGCTCTATATTACATTACTTCGTCAATATTGAGCAAAACACCCGTTATTAAAAGACAATATGTTATATGATTTTTATAATAACATAACCAAAATCTTATTTTTGACAGAAGTTAGAAAATATAATTTTAGATTTTCGTATATCAAAATAATAAAGTCAAATGTACTGAAGAAAAACAGGAGAGAAATCAAAAAGGTTTTCCCCATTATGTCGGCCTGTTGAAAAGAGAGCTGACTTAGTTTTGCATCAGCTTTTGTTATTGGATTTTTCAACGTAGAACATTAACGGGGACTTTGCGTGCATACGGTCAGTGGAAGACATCATTATCTCTCTATGATTTGACTACACATTCAAGGTTATTAGATGTGTCACGGTGGTAGAAATAGTGGTTAGAAAAGATATAAAATTACAAGATTTTTTTTTCGTTCCTATTTACTAAGATATTGTGTAATAACAGTGGATAATAAAGTATGTTTCAGTTTATTTACCATATTGCCATTAATGAAGAAAAGTTAAAAATAGAGTCTATTTTGATTAGGTAGTAGATAATTTGCGATTTTCGAATTTATTGTTGAATTCTCATGATTACAATGTAATGGGATATGTAAAATATATACTTTACATTTGTGATATATACATTTTTTATTTTAACTATTCAATATTCATTAAAATTACTATGTTCACAATTCTATATGCTAATCCTTATTTGGTGGACATCAGATCAATGTTTTTAAATTGATTTTTAAAACTACATTTTGTAAAATTAAGATTAGTGTGAGAGTAATTGCTTTTAAACTTTAAGAAGAAATCTCGCAAATATTTTGATTGTAATTTTAAAAATTAAATTTTTGCATTTAAAATAATGAATTTAAAAAAATGAAATCTCAGATGCTGAGATTTGTGATAGTTTAGACAATGTTGCTTTACAAAGGGAGGTTAATATAGCTAAACTAATCTAAAAAGTTTAGACATACATAATAATCAAAATTATTTATAGGTTAATGATTTCTATTCTTAACGTATTATGATGAGAAAAGTGATAGTTTTCGATCTCAAATTTCAATTTCAAAAATATTTCTCTCTCTATATATTTCCTTTTGAAAACCAAATTATTTAAAGTAAGAAATCTAAAACCTCAAAGGAATCTCAATTTTTGTTTAATAAACTGAGAAAATACAGGGTTTGCAATTTCGTTAAATTTTCAAAAGTCATTTGGTAGAACTAATTAAATAAAAAAGATCTTCTGATATTTATGAGGGTATTAAAATGAGTTATTGTGCATGCTGAATTCTTTTCAACTTCTTTAAATATTGTTTTATTGTTTTTCTTTAGGTTTTGTGGAATTATCATGTAAAGACCAAAATTCAATCAAATAAAACTAGAATTACTAAAACGTGTTTTATCAATAAAATTTGAAAGTTGAAACAAAAAATTTAACATTGAGGACTGATTTAATAAAATCCACTCTATCTGGAAAGCTATAAAATGAATATACAAATTTGCTATCAATAAACTTATATCATATTGAACAACTTTTTCCATAACAAAAAATTAAAGAAAACAGAAAAAAATGACTCTTTAAACTTTTTTTTCGTTTTTACCTCGATTCTGATATTTTTTATTTGCCTGTCTAAGAAAAATTAACTCCTCAGCAATAGTACATAAAATTCTGCAAAAAACTTTAAATTTATTTAAAATGGACCATGAGTTTTCACAAAAACTAATTTCAAAAGAAATGTATAATTTATAAGCAAAAAGAAAAAAATTTGAAAAAAATAATAAAAATTTGAGGATTTTTTCGCTGTGCGAACTAATTACTTAAACTTAGTAATCGAATATATTTTTTTAATTCAAAAAACCTTTCGAAAACTATTTATTCAAATAGAAAATTTGCATTATTTGTTCTAAATCAATTGAACAGAAAGCAGCATGCACAATAAAGGCCAAATCCTCAAGACTAAGCAATTTTTAAATAGGCAATAAAGATAAATGATCATAACCTTCCATCGTAACTGTGCTTAATTTGTTCACTTCCATAAATGTATATGTGGTTTATGTATTATAAATTATTCAATTTTTATTCTTTCAGTTTAGAGGCATTTAATTTTCTTAGTATTTCTTTATTATAGTTTTATAAAGAATTTTTCGAAAAAATTTTCTATAAAAATGAAATGTTGAAGCGAAAGTGTTTGTCAGATATTTGCTTAATCGCAGGCACCAAGCCGAATTTTTAGCTTAAAATATTTTAATATTCAGTACTACAATTTTAAAAAATTTATTTTAAATGAAACTATATACATCACAAATAAATAATATTATGATTAATGATTTCATTGTACTCAGATTTTTTATAACATATTTTTATAAAAATATTATTATAATTAATATATTTTTCATGTGTACAAGTAAGAGAAAACGGTAATGAAACTGTTTAAAAATGAAGGATTTTTTAAAGAAAACGATATTAAAAATTTTAATTGTTCTGAATAAATTGATCTAATAAATTAATAAAAGTTCTGTCCGAATTTATGCAGCTTGTTTTTCTTTATATGCCTATTAAATATTTTATCTCATCAATCTTCAAAAATAAATAATTAAAACTTTGTTAAAACCTTTGATACTTTAAAAATTGAAATATATATTTTTAAAAATGTGAAATGTTTAACTTAAAATATGACTACTATATATTTATAGTTTTAAGTGATATTTTACTGATAAAAAGAAACTTATGAATCAATATTTATCTATACAATAAATAATAACAAAAAAAACGTTAAACTGCTTTAGAAAATTGGATAGAAGACAAAAGTAAATTAATTTAAATATTTTTTGTCAGAAATTATTACTTAAATTATTTATAAAACGAAAATTTTTAAGTAAAATAAAACGCCAGTAATATTTTATATGAAATACCATCAACATTAGATAAAATTCTATAAAACAATTCTTTTTTTTTATTTAATACAATCGTTTTAAGAAGTATATGTTAAGGTATACATTTATGTGTCGTTCTTAATGTACAAAAACAACAACGAACTTCATATGAAAAAAAGTTTGAAAAATCATTAAAAGAATGTTTTTAGCTTTTGTTATATGTTTTGTTCCCATACATGCATTGAAAACAAAAAAAACTTGAAAATTCATATTAATAACGCACAGCTTAACAGTAAAAAATTCATATGTAATATGTTACTTTTTACTTTCATAGACAATTAAAATAAAAAATGGATGTAAATAAATTTATTTAATTTACTATTTTTCAGATATAAATGTTTTTCGGCTTTCTTTCAACTATTTTTATTTAGCTTTCATGCAATTGAAAAATGTCGCCAGAATAACGAAATTATTTAAATGTATCTGAAACGACATGCAAGATCAAATTAATATAAACTCGTTGATTATCATTATCGATTCTTATAAATTTAATCCTAATATATAGAAACAAATGACATTCATCTACTTAATTTCTATAAAATTTTGGTATTAGTTAAACAAATAATTCAATATATATTTCTATTAGAGTTAATATTTCAATATATAACTTACCATGTGACTTCACTCTCCACGGAATGACAAAAATGAGCAGAAATCGAAATAAACACATTTTAACCTTCTTCTTCCTAGTGGGGCCCATTTTCCGTGTTTGGGCCCTCCTACGATCCACCACAGCCGAATAATCCTTAATGGGAAATTAGTAAGAAAGACGTGAAACTTTTCCCCCTACATCAATATCTTATCCTCACTTCACCCGAGAAATTTTCGAACGTTCACTGATAGACAAAAAGTATATAAGCATGAAAAAAAAAATTGACAAACTGTCAGAAAAAATAAAACTCGATTTTTTTTCCACCAATAACCTTGCGATACGATGTCTTTTTCCCGTGCGGAAAGTGTCGAGATGTGTCCAGCAGAGAAGCGAACTATACAGGTCCGTTTTCCGCAGATCCGAAACTGCCGCTACATACACTGGCTCGTTGACATAGTCAGCAAGAGATTGGCGGGATGCAGCCCTGGCTGGTGTTGGCCCTATCGAGAGATGGCGCCCCGTATCGTCTATGATTCGACCGTTCCCACCTTGAGGGGCGCGCGATATTTTAGCAACTAAAAAGTTTTCTTTGGATAGCGCAAATATGATTAGTCGATTTTTGCTTTTCATTTTTCACCCAGCTTGGAAGATGATTTTTTTCCACTACTTGTAATCTTTCTTTCTTCGCTTCAGAATTTTCGAGGATGGTAAAGAGATTTAATTCAGTGGGATTTTCGAGGTTATACTTCCATGCCGTGTGTTGAGTGAAAGGGATAGGGATGAAAAATTTTTCAAGAAAATCTTGTTTTGAAATAAATAAAAACTCAGTTGTTAATAGATTAGTTTTATCTAGAAGAAGTTAGTGGATTTTCGAAAAAGGATGAAAATTACATTAACCTTTTTTTTTTCATCCAAATGTGTTTTTCTGTTTTCTTTCAATTTTTTTTTTTTTTTTTTACAAATAAGACAATTCTTGCTTTTAAAGATTGTTTTTAGCAAGGGATTGTTTTTAGATATCATAACATTCATCTGCATGGCATCAATTAAAATTGTTCGGGTACTTTTCAATAATTATGTTTCATTGATTTTTACATTCGCTGAATATTTCATTTCCTTTTGCAGTTTCAAATCATTCTTTCTCTGAAAGATTCATTAGGACTACCAAAATTCAATTCATTCATTAATTTTTTGAATTAGCATTACCTTTTTTTCACTTTATGGTTTTTGTTTTGACATATTTTAAGTAAACAATATTTGATTTAATAAATTCGTATTTTGAGATCACATTTGTAGTTGATATAAAGTATAGCACGAGAGAATATTATAAGTGTTTTTAAAAAAGATTACGCTTTATAACAGGGCTTGATTCTTAAATCTAATAATTTATTGAAGGTCTGCGTTATATTTGTCTTAAAATCTTAAGACTTGGATCACACTACTTTATAAATAGCTTCATTCTTATAAGTTTCTTTAAGAATCTCATATAGAAAGTCACTCATAAATATTGCTTCTATACTAAAAATACATTAGAATTAAGAATGAAATTTAAAATTATTTATAATATAGTAAGCTGATCTAGATGTAAGAACCAATTTATGCATTTTAAATATCTAAGAATTATGTAGTTTAAAATATATAAATTGTTAAATTTTATTTTTTATTTAATATATCTTTTTTCACGCTTAAGAGCACTTTCAGGGGTGGGAACCTTAAGAATATCCGAGTAGATAAATTTAAGTACATGTTAAAAGTATTAAGTTATATTTATTGAACATTAAGTCAAAAAGAACCTTTTATTTTATTATAGGAAATATTCAGCTATAAAGTTAGAAATTCCATATAAATGTGAGCCTTAGTCTTATAAAAATATGCTGTTTATTCGGATCTTTACTATAGCACGGTGTCTTTGAATTTAACTAGATTAAAGTTAAATCAAATCTTTTGAAACAATGAAAAATGAACTAAAAATTGGATATAAGGAAATAAAGCATATTGAAAAAAGGAATACTTTTATTTAAATATTTAATTTCTCATTTCCTTATTATCAACACAAACTTATATTATTTACACAAATTTATATTTTATTTATATTCTGAAATTAGCTGTTGTTTATTTTGTTATTTTGAAATATATAACATATGAATGTATGAAAAATATAATTCGTCCATTTTAAAACTAAAATTTATTTTACAGGAAAAATTTCTATATAATATTCATTAAGACACATTCTGTCTAATTAGTGCATTACATTCAGCAAGAAAAATAAATATATAAGTTATTTCTAAAACGTTGAATCAAAATATATTATCATCATTTAGGGTTTTATTCATGGTATAGTTGGCCAAAAAGAATCTAAATGTCTACTGCATTATTATAAATTGCTTTAATTTGAGTTGATAAAAAAATATTATTCAGTTTGATAATATGAGTGATAAAAGATTACTTTTCACTTTTTAATCTGAACAATTTGAACAAAAATGTCAGTTATAATCTAGTAAAATATGTTTAATTGATATTAAAAGGATTGTTAATATTCTAGAAACAAATTGAATAAAATTTATCGCATGTGGGAATAGAAATTAAGGATGGTTACTTGAGAAGCACACTATTGGTATGAATTATTCATGAATTTCATTTAAATCCAAATAGATCCTAACATTTCAATTATAAGAGCATTGATTCATTATTTCTACGAATTTCCAGACTCTTAAGTCACATTATGATTATTACGATATCGCATTTATGATAAATAATCTAAATGTATCAATTTTTGTATACAATATACATTTAATTAGCCAAATATTTTGCAACTAATATTTTTACTAAGTTATAACTAACATTTTTTTTCAAATTGTTCAGATTAAAAAGTAAAAAGTAATCTTTTATCACTCATATTATCAAACTGAATAATACTTTTTATTAACGGACTAGGTGGTTATAATTAAAATTCCACTTTGAAATGCTCATTTAAAAGGAAAAATACTGGACCAAATGTTATCAAACTTGGTAATAGTTTAAAGGACGTCATCCGAATTTCTTTTCCACATTTTAACACATTACCAGGGAGAAAAGGCGATGTATGCAGTATTGTCAATCAAAATAGGACATAAAGACATAAGTTTAAAATGTGTTTAATCGTTTCTGAAACGTATTTCAAATCATATTCGATGTGGCATCCGTTATTTTCTGACATCAAGTTAAATCACCTTACTGTATTCTCAACAGTAACACTTAACATATCAGAAGAAATTTCAGAATAGTTTCTTTCAGTTCCGCTAAATTGTTTAAATTATCATCATAAACAGTGCTTTTGAGATAATACATATTTAACATGGTTTGTAACGTGTCTCGGAAACAATTAAACACATTTTAAACTGATTACACATCTTATTTTGCTTAATGTATTGCATACAGCACCGTTACTCCCCTGGTGGTGCGTTGTTGAACTTTTTTGTTCCGAAAAGAACATAAAAGAAATTCCCGTGACATCTTTTAAATTATTACCAAGTTTGATAAAACTTGGTAAAGTAGTTTCTTTTTTATAATCATTTCAAAAAGAGAAAATTATAACCATCCTGCATTAATTATTTAGTTTGATACATTTTTTTATTTTAAGGCCAAATAAAGATTTACTTCGTATAAATTTGAATAGCAATCTTAATGAAAAAAATTGTATTCTTCACTGAATATTTTTTCTAAAATTAATTCATTACATTTTCGATTTATTTTTCGTTAAGCAGGGTACTAAAATGATTAGTTCTTAATTATTTAATCGTTAAAGAACTGTTTCAAAGAATAAAATTCCAACATTTCAGAAAAAAAGACTAATTCATTCTCACATTGCGTCTGTGATTTAGATAGATGCACTAGTCGAGATAAAATGCAATCTCTAACAGAAAAATGAATCGGCAACTGCCTTGAGGCTTCCTCTTTGAATTAAAGGTTAAGCCAAATCAATCGCGTTAACTATCCAATTTCGAATAAAAGAAGCTTCCCTTTGTTCTTTGATTGGGGTTTCTGTCGGTCCATTAATTTCACCCATGTTATAAGATACTAAATCAGTTAGTCCCTCTTCTCCGACAATGTGGCGTGACACCGACGCAGATACGGGCTTCTTAGCTTATCATCTGGCTTCATTCATCATTCTTTATTTGGAAGCAGTGGAGGAAAAAATGGTGCCTCGTGCCGATATTAAATACCTGTCATGGAATAATGTGAACCTTTATCAATCAACCCTTCCAGCACCAGAAAAGTCTGGGCCTGCATCTGATGCCAACATCAGTATTAAGACATTAGAGTTTATTAGATAATTCAACTATTTTCCGAATTCTTCAAGACATCAGTGAATCAGAACGAGTTTTCTGCTTTTCTCCATATAGAATTGCATCTTATTTATTATTAAACTAGAGAATTATTTAAGAGAAATTAAACTTCTTCCCTTTTTAGACTAGGAATCTATAATATTTATTTTTTACCCCTTTAATGTTTGGATATGTGCATGATTAACATAAGTAAATATAAGCCCTGCTTTCTTGAATTATTTATTTAATAATTCTGAGTTTCATGATTATCTTAAGAGAAATAATCAAAAGAAATTCAATATTTTCAGCAACATGATTCTTGTCTCTGTTAATTTTATAATTTTTCTTTCGGGATTACTTTTTGTACAGAAACAATTAAATAAACCAGTTTCACATTATTTGATGAAAAGCTTTTATTTTTTCCGTTTCTCTATTAAAGAGATAAAAAAGTTTTTTAGTTTATGCCCAAGATATTATGAAACATTTATCAATAACATTTAAATTAGATGGAGACAATCTTAATGAAACTGTTATTGTATGCAATTAACAATAATTCAATTTTTATGAATATAAATGTCACCGACTCAGAATGTGCTAATTCATTTATGTTCTTTTTCCGTCTGACTACCATTACTATTACAAAGTTTTCCTTGAAATAGCCTCAGTGTGGACTATAATATTAACTAAATATTTGTAAAAGATACATTATTCTAACTTATGCGTACAAACTAATTATTTTCATTTAGAATCAAAGTGGAAATCTGAATTTTCTGTTTTCAGGTGTGATAATACTTATAAGAATGATGATTATAGGCATGGATTTGAAATAAAAAAGGATATTCATTATGTGAAAATAATTATAATAATTATAATATGCATTTAATTTAACACTAATATGCAGAATTGTTACAAATATTTTACCTAAATACGTCATTTTAAGGAACATACCTTTCCAAGAAACAAAATAGCATTTTCAACGCATACATTGTATTTAAATAGATCCAGATTGGAGTTCTTCTTTACCTGGAACCACTTTTTCTGATATCAATAACGCATTTTAACTAAAATTTCCTCTTTGTGAAGATAAGTGTGTTTATCCTTTGGTGTTGTTGGGATATTATAAAAAGTTAGTATATCCGTTGGAAATTTCGGATTGGTGGGGTCGGTCTAATACCACTTGGTCATACCAAGCCCGAATGAGCGGAGCTCTTCCTTTTGTGGTTAATGAGCACCGTTAAGGTGAAAGTACGACTTTGCTCGACACACACTACACAACCCTTTATAGGGGGCGGAAGAATTCATTCATCCAACCTCAAGTCAGAATTTAAATCCAAATGAGTGACCGACTCATACCTGATTCATTACCCCCAGAGGTATAGTTTGTAGTCGGAACTTGGTGGACTTTGCAGTCACGTACCCCAACTGACATATATAGCGTACTCCCCGGCGATCTTTGGCCAAGACAATGATAGAACTCGTTACCTTTCGGTTTCGAGACTGTTGCTCTACCCACCAGCTACCATTGCCTCTGAAAATTTCGAAATCTTGTTACTGTAACCATAACAGTGAGAACCAGAATTGCAATTTTTTACATAAAGTTAAAGCATATTCAACAGTAAATTATACATTCATTCAAAATTGTATTCTGTTCTTTGAGCGATATGTTCATTTAGAAGCCATACATCGGATTTTAATTCAAATCATTCTGAATAATTTGCTTTGGAAACCACCGAGAAAATTACGCTGGACAAATAAAAGTGGCTTTTAATACATAGCAATTTGCTCTACAATCCGTAACTTTCAAGATAATTAAAAAAATGTCTGCTCGGTATTAGAAAAATTAGCTTTTTGTGATCGCATGCTATCGATGAATGGATGAGGAGTAAAACTTTCTAATCAATAAAATATTTAAATAAAAGTAGTCACTTTCTGAAATATTAAAAAAGAAGTTTTTAAACAGAAATGAGTGTTATGCACAAGTCTGTTCACCAAATCAATAGTAATTTGACTCTTCACTTTCCAATTAGGATATACACTAGTCACTGGATTGAACCTTAGAACTCAGTTGCGCAGGTATCGTGATCACCTTTATTGAATCTTTAGTTTTCATCTTAAGGAGATATCTAAAGGAATTTTTATATATTGTAACGTCATTTACTTTAGAAACTGGTCTAATTTTTTGTTAGTGCGCTTTCTTACCTTTTCGGATTGTTAACCTAGGACTGTTTCTAGTTAAAAACAGAATGCCATATGAGTTAACTTCGAATGAATGAAAATCATACTATGCAATACTTATGTAAATAGTTCATCCCCAAGAACTAATGTTTTTACTTACATTAAAGTTTATATCGTATTTGATGTCATGATATATCTTGGAAATTTTCAAAACACATGTCATAGAAGCAAATATTTTGGATAATTAATATGTACTCAAATTTAAGATTCCTTTCTCTACAAATTATCCAGTACCATACAATTTCCCTTCATATATTACTAGTCACCTATGACAAGCAGCCGGTTAGGCAATTTCAATGCTCGTAAATATTTAAATAATCAAATATTTTATGTAATTCCAATTTAATAGCTTCTTTATCAAAACATTTTAAAGCTTTAAATTTTCGTAGTCATATACTTTTTCATGATGATATAAAGACCTACAGCCATAACATAATATGTGTCACTGTAATTCACTGTTAGCTTTCGTTCAATTTATGCTTTAAATTAAAGTGAAAATGATTAATCTACAATTAATATTTCAAGAACATTTTATTACAACTAAGCATTCAGAAAGCAGAGTGGCAGAGCATTTAAACCTCATGGGCATTAAAGAACATCTTTCTTAATTTATGCAATATCTCGAGAATTGTTCTATCAAATTTTCTCAGATTCATCATAAAAATATAGATTAATTATCAATGTTTGATTTTGAATGCATCAAACACTAAAAGAATTGCATATTCGTTTCAAATAATCTGCGAAAATATGTTAAGCCATTAAACGCAAGTCACTCAAAACAGAGTTTTCAACAATCAGAACACAATGCACATGCGTGAATTTCCAACGCCAAGTATGGTAACGCAAATGCTTGAATTTCTACGTAAGTTGTGGTAACGCTACTCAGAATAGAAATTTTTAATTTCCTTTATTCTGTTTTTTTAATTAAAAAGTACTTCAGATATATCAATTATTAGATCAATATCAATAATTATAACATGTTTAAAATTAAAAATAAGAAGTAATTATTCATACTGAATCTATTATGCCGTATAAAAAGAGCTTGTATTATTCATACTGACCACATTTATTCTATTAACGGTAACGCAATATACTCCTAAATTCTCTTTAGTTTAAAAGATCAGTATTTGATTCATAGGAAAATAGAAAGTTAAATTTGCAATAATTAAAAAAAGTATTATTGGAATTTCGAAATAATTTTACGTTCTGATAAGGATTTATTACACCATTAATTTTAAAGTGAGGAAGATTGTTTATAGATATCTTAATGACTATGAATGAATTTAACGTCACTAATTTCCTTCGACGATAAACTTGGTCAACATTTGATGGCGATTTGTGGAATAATATTTCTTTTAACTTAGGGATCTTCAGTGATATCTTGATTAAGAGCAAATCAATGACTAGAAATTTCTTTATCCTTTCATTTCAACTTTAAAAATCCGAGAGACAGATTAGTAGTGAGCAGTTGAGTCGAGAGAATGAGTAGTCGAGTAGATTTTCTTTTTAAGGTGCGGTATTTCTGAGAAAATTCTCTGAGTGATTTACTTGTTCTAGTTGTTTTATAAAAAATTGTTGATCGTGTTTTGCTTTATGCGAAAACTGCTCTGTATATTTCTCTGCATTTTATTTCATTGCTCTAGTGTACAACAAAAAAATCCCCTTTATTCGTTACTGAATCTGAAAGATATTATTGCAATTAACTCACCAGACGGATTTCCCATGCTAATACTTATCAAAGATAAAATTATTATAAAAAATAAAATTATAACGAATTCAACAAAGTTTTTTGACTTCAGGTTTCTTCAAAATGAAATAAAATGTAAATTTGTTGCAACATCTTTCACATAAAGCGTTAATTAATATACAAAGATAGAAGCGAATCATTTTACCTCAAACAACATTGTTTTCTCTTTTCTAGAGTTGTTTTAGTTCGTTAATTTTAGCTAAATATTGTCAAAGAATTTGTAAAACAAAATCTAAATATTATCGATATTGTAATTGTGTATATATAGAAAAATGTTAATTTTGATCAACGAATTCGTTCAACGGTCATTTTGACAATTGAACGAACATTGCAATCTAGCGTATGTTTTCAATTATAATTTAAATTTAACTGTACACTTTTTTCAATTGCGCATTGAGCATGATTTGATAGGATAGAAATAGATAGATACGCATAGATAAATAGCATTTACTAATCATCTACAATTTCTTCTGTATACTTAGAGAAATCTATTTTATAAAAATAATGGATATTAAGTTCTTTCTCAGATTTTCATTTTATTTTACTCATTTCTTCAGCAATTAAACATGAATTTTAAGCCATTATGTCACAGAAAGTTTTTACTAAATGTAAGGTGTTTTGCAGATGTTACAGTGTTCTAGCGAAATGATTCTAGTTCGAATCTAAATCTTATTTATTACAAAATGAATATCTACGATTTTGAATAGCAGCTGATAGATGCTTGATCTTTCGTTCAGATTGCACAAAGCAGAATTTTTCCTCTTTAACAAATAAAAAAAAAACCGTTGATAAAATAAGTGCTTCAGTTGAAACAAGAAGGAAAAAGGATGAAGAGTTTTCAAAAGCGTATTGAAAAAAGTCAAGTGCATATCTCTTTTCCAAAGTGATAAAAATTTGAGAAATTGTAAAGAAC
The DNA here is from genome assembly GCA_026543055.1 of Argiope trifasciata. Classification (NCBI taxonomy): domain Eukaryota; kingdom Metazoa; phylum Arthropoda; class Arachnida; order Araneae; family Araneidae; genus Argiope; species Argiope trifasciata. The sequence continues at coordinate 6,883,653 of JAPMOQ010048382.1, forward strand.
CAACATAATTCGCCTTTTTGTATACCCTTACGTAAATCAGATATATTTATTTCTAATTTGTGAAGAAAGTGTTGGAGTTATTTCAGCTTCGCAGTATATTCAATGAAGTGATTCGAAAGGAATTCAAAGAAATCAAAAGGTGAATTCAAAGAAATCAAAAGGTTTTTGTTCTATCATTACAAATTTACAGGATTAGAAGCTCTTCAGAAAGATCAATTTACATTGTAAACAGAGTTACATTGGTGGATAATTTAAAATGGAATCATAATATATTAGAAAATGAGCAATTAATCCAAGAGAAATATATTTATCCGATTTATATATTAAAAAGTACAAAGTCTGGATAATTTTGTCCTTAAATTTTAAATAATAGTTTGTTACTACATTTCCACTTTGAAAAAAAATTACACATATATCTGTTTTTGAAATAGTAGTAGAATAGGAAATCATTTCTGAAAAAGAATCTAAACTCATATGTTTTGTTTTACGTTGTTAAAGATAGCCAAAATTTTTAGAACGGAGAGAAACATGAACTGAAATATGTAAATTTAAAAAAAATTGTGAAATGAAAGAAAAATATAACATAATTCATGTAAAATTTTTCAGGATATAGTTTTATCCTGATGACACTCCAAACAAGAAAATCAAAAGAAAAATCTAAACTTTAATAATTAAACACATTATAAAAACTTATTTAGCAAAATAACAAGAAAAAAAATGTTTTTTTTTTAAAGTGCAATTAAAATGTGCACTTTTTTTTCTTTGTAGAGTGATTAAGAAAATATTAAAGCATAACTCTAATGATTTCTTGGAATAATTTTTACTACGCAGATTTAATATTTCTTTATATTAATTAAATTACATCATTTTATTCTTTAATAAAATTATATCTTCTAAGTTATAAAAGAAATTAGATCACAGTTCAAATACTTTAATTTCAGATTTTAAAAATTTCTATTCTAAAATAACAAAAATTATTTTTTTTTTCATACAGTATTTTCTAGAAATTTGTTTACTACTAAATTAAAAAAATTGCAACATTTACCTTTAAATTATCTAATAATAGTACTAATTTAGTAAATATTATTAACAATAATAACAAAAACGTAATGCATACGTTACTAGCATCTGCAATGCCTATTATTTTTTTTTAATATTCGTTAATTATTACCTTATATAATCTGTAAAAAATAATAAATTTAAAATGAATAGAAAACTATAAAACCATCAGTTGTTTAATTTCGTTGAGGAAATTCGCAAGCCTTTTTTTCAATTATTTTACTATATGAAAATATATCTTGAACAAATGTTCTTCTTAAAAGCAAACAAGTAAACACTTTTTACAAATCCTTTGATAGTATCAAATAAATAGTAAATTAGATTAGTTTTCTTCTATTTCATTAATTTAAAGATTTATTTCATTTAATTTCATAGAAATTTTTGTTTTCAGGGATTTTTTCTCATGAAATTCAAATTGTTTTCTTCTTTAGTTTCATGATACATGACGATAAAAAAGCATATTTTTTGGCGTTCTTCTTTTAGATTGGTTATTGGAATTTCATATAAACCAACAATTCAGTTGTAAACATATCATGTTAAATTCCATTTGTCTAATTTATCTGATTCGTTTATTTTTTTAGAATAATCCTTTGAACTCAGTGACGTATTTCATCCAAATTTGCTAGAAATCTTTTATTTGTAATATAATAGCGAGTATCCTATTTCCTCAGTCAATCTTGTTGTGGCTTTACATTTTCTTTTTCATAGATGGATAGAATTTCAGTAGAAATTTTCTCCTACCCAACGCGATAAGCAAAGAGGGATTTATAAAATTCTTGAAGCAAAATATTATCCCACTGAATTTTTTTCATCAATTTTTTTTAACTTTCATGTGAAACTCTTAGAGTGTAATTTCTTAAAATGTGAATCTTTTACAATAAATTTGGAAAAAAAATGTAAAGTTGTTGCAAGTTCTTTTGTTATAATGTATAAATGTGTGCGATTAAAACTTGAATAGATTAAGTCAAAATACATCCAAAATATTTTTCAGCTATTTCATGAAATGAAAATATATCAAGATCTCGTAACCTGATGTATTTGCTATTTGATTCCATACTTAAATCATTTTCTTAACAACTGAAGCCTAATGGTATACTTAAATTGATATTTAAACAAAAAATATTTCGACTAAACCTTAGAAAAAACGAATAATTATATTAAATTACCTTTTTCTTTCTGCCTTTGAATTTAGTACAACACATATCAGGATTATTAAATTTTTATGCAATAAGGCTACAATTTTGTATTTATTTGAATTTTTTCATGAATTTCAAGTGAAATTCATAGTTATGAAGTAATTCTTAAATACATAAAGAATTCAGTTCAATATGCAGTTTCTTTCTTTTTAGAATGTCTTGCTCATTATATCATAATTTTAATGGCTATTATTATTTACTTTCTTTATTAAAACTTATTGCAATTTTAAAAATAATTATGATCCAGAGTAACGAAGTTTGAAAATGGTATTTAATTTGATTTTACAGTCTATTAATGAAAGAGCAAAAATATACTTTAGCTTAAAAGGAATTAAGAATAAAGTTTGATTAATCTATTCTGCAAAGTATTTAATAATTGAAATGAAAATAATTTGAGATGAAAATTTTGCTTTGAGTTTTATTTAAAGTTATTTCCATGAGTTTTGTATGTGAAGGAACCCATTCAAAACTCAGGCTTTGCATCAAATGTTTAAAACACCACATCTTCATAAAAACAATCTGGAGAGAAACCTCTTAGAATTCCACATAAACGAGTGCCATTAAAGTTCATCTAAGTAAATATCAGAACAACAAACTTTTGCTGCAGTTTCAAATTCAAAAGCTTTGCTCAATGATTTCAAGAAATTGGATTCTTATAACATTTAAAAAGACAAATTATTATTTAGCAGTAAATATAGTTCTTTTTTAGAGTTTTTCTTTTTTTTCTGAAGATACTGTATTCTATAATTTTCTCAATTCAGTACCCTGAATATGTCTAAAATGTTCTTTTAAAATGTTTGTAATGAAGAATAAGATTAAATGCATTTAAATATAAGTAAAATAATAAAATAAGAAATATTCTCCTTACAGTTTCCAGCCTAAAATAATAATCATTGTAATTTTATTAAATAGGACAACTATTTTTTAGGATAAAATATATTTATTTCATATGCAAAAGTTCCTTCATTATTGATTTAATTTTTATTTTTAATTCTACATTAAGCTTCTAGGTTTATCTGAATTGCACTTTCTGATTTTGAACCATAATGAAATAAAACTTATGAATTATCACACTGTTCTTGTCCCTTCCAGATTCATGACAAAATGAATCTCAAAAAGCGATAATATATACAATGTATTGTTATTAAATACATTATTAATGTTACAGAAAGTTAAATATAGCTTATTTTAATAATTAAATGGATAATTAACATTATAGGAACATTAATAAATTAAGTACATTATAGATAATATATTATTAAAACAACAATACAGAACAAGAATAATCTAAAGCGTAGTTGAAAGTCATTAAATATTTTTTTGAAAACTAATTTCTACTCATAATAAAAAGTTTAATGATCATAAATTCCATTATAAAGCTCAAATATTGCATTTAAAAAAAGAAGAAATTGAAAAGAAGTTTGAAGCATCCAAGGAACATCTTATTACGAAATATTTTATATTTTTCAGTGTAACTATATCATAATCAAATATTCCAAAAGAAAACTGATAAATTTCTCATTTTAGCTTCCCGATCCTATCTTGATTTGTTGAAGTTTCTAATTTTCTTTATAAAAGCATAGAATGCTTCTTTTGTCGATACGATCGCATTACCTTATGGGCTTATTGAGGGAGCCTCGACTTTATGATCACGAGAACACGCGACCAAAATCACAATGGACAAAAGAACACGCAGAAAATACCTGCTCAGTGAAAATCACTTAACAGACCCCCCTCCCTTCGGCTCATAAAGAAACACACGCTGGATGTCCAACCGAAATTTAATGCCTTCATATTTCATTCGTCCCCGTCACTCCCAGGTGGCGTTTACCCCCTCTTTTCCCACTGGTGGCGAGGGTGTACGCTGGCCCAATATGACGGGAAAGAGGATAATGTAAACTGGTTAAAGAAAGAAGTCCTACGTTAAAGAAAAGCAACCCAATCTTCTCGATTTTTTCCCTCTTTCTACTTCGTATACTCTTGGTAAATATTCATAGTCAAAGAGGATTCGTGCCGTTGCTAAGATAGGCGTTGTTGATTGTGGTATTCAAAATTTATTGGCCGTTTACTATTCATAATCAATAGCCAAAGTGCGAATAGTTAAAGGAATTAAAGAAATTGTTGTATATTCGTTTAACAAGGCACATTTTTAAATGATGGCATAAAATATATGGGACTGGGTAAGTTAATAAAGTTATTTAGAAGTTTATTAAAAAGACCATTAAAAGACTATTATATAAAAAGTACCATATATATATGCTGAAGGTTGATTTTTAGCAATGATATGAGTAAGAATGATGAATATTTTGTTATTAACTATAAGATGATATTTCGCTATTGAATGTGCTTACATGCTGATGGAGTTTTAATGCACAAATATCGGGATTGGCCATATTGTGCCATATGCAACAACATGCTACTTATTTTAACTGGAACTACAAATAATAAGAAAATGTTTTAACCTTAATTCAAAAAAAGGGTGGAAAAAGAAGGAAATATTTTTTATTAATTCATTATGAAGTATAATTCATGATTGAGATGTAAAATTGACATGGTTATCAAATGATAATTTTAATTTTAGTTTAGAAAATATAAATAAATATTTTATTCTTTAAAATTTTAAATATAATTCATAATTTGATTTTGTGAACTTAATATGATTATCAAACAATAATTTCAATTCTAGTTTCCCAAATTTAAATAAATGTTTTATTCTTTAACTCTTAATACTATGTAAATAAATTTCTAATTTTTATTTTTTTATTTAATATCTTTTTCTGCAATACATTTAGATAAAATGAATGAATTACAAAAATGAAATAGCAAGCATAGAAATATCATACATTACCATGCAAATTTTTCCATCTACTTTTATCGATATTTCGTATAAATCGATTATTTCTATATATTGACAGAAAATTGGCGACATACTTATATAATTGAAAATATTTATAATTAGAACTAGTAGAATGGCATTACAAAGATAATAGTAACTTTCCAGAATAATTAATCACGATATAAGTTTAATTGAAAACCTTAGGGAAATATTCCGTCTTTGGTTAGAATCAAAATTAACATACTAATAGTTGCTTGAAAAAAATGCGTGTGGAAATGGAAATATTCACGAGAACAATTTATCTTGAAAAACTTCTATATTTCAAGAAATTGTTAAATTTTATTACTGAAAAAAAACAATTATCTATTATTGATGTTGCTAATAGCTATTTCTAGATAAATTTAAAAATTCTGAGTTAAAATTATAAATTTAAATCAAATTCTCAAAGAAGTGGATTTGAGAATAAAAGTGAGGAATCAAGATTATGCATTTGTTTATTTCAGAGCTTTATCAGAACTTATTTGCAGATATTATCTTTAAAAAGTGAAAAGGCATATTTTAAAGTTTGGTTTCTTTTTTGTGGCTTTATAATATTGTGTCATAATGGAAATATGGGATTCAACATTAAGCACATCACATCATATTATGAATTTATATGAAATATCGCTCGAAAGAGCGATGCAAGAGTCTTTAGATACCAGATGCTGAAAAACATTTGGAAGTAAAAAATCTCTATTTGTGGAAAATGAAATAATTTTTAACGTACACATATGTACGTGTAGAGTTTATATAACATACACGTACACTTTATGTCTATAATTCATTTATTATAAGCTGTTTAATATTGGGGATCATTGCGTAATATATTTGAAACTTGGCCTTTTCAAATGCATCATTTTGAATTATTATGTTTTTTCTGCTAATATTTTCCGATACCGATATTCACAGTTCCGTTAAATATTTCCACTGAATCCGAGTTCCAACTTCCATAACTATGATATAAGTGATAAGAAGGCTGTTCCAACCTGTAAAGACTGTTCCAGACTACTTTCCAGACTGTTGCATCTATAATGGATTCTTGGAACTTTTTTATGATCCTATATTGATTCTTGTGCTTAACACAAACTTTCAGCTGCCGTTTATGTGAATAGTTCCTTAAACATCTTGTTTTAGAAGATGAACGTAACTATGTCTCTACCTACACTTCTTTTAGAAACAAATCAGCTACACACGATTGTATCCTGTATTAATAAGAAGGTATTTGACATTACAGGCGGAGGATAATATTTGGAGCCAGAACAATTTTGGTCTTTGGTATCATCTGTACGTTTGAATTAATTATCTAGATTTCAGAGAAGAAACCTAGTGGGACGTTGATTTCTGACTTTATAGATAATTCTTATCACATTTATCTCTACAGAGTATGAAACAATGTTCTTTCTAAATTTTTGATGGAACGGAGTAAAGTTTTAAAAATAAAATTTAACGATTCAAAAACTTGTTTATGATCTTATATTGATTCTTGTGCTTAACACAAACTTTCAGCTGCCATTTATGGGATTAGTTCCTTAATCGAATTGAATTTTACTAAATTCTAAAATAGAATTCACTACAGGAAAATGTCAGTTATATTTAGGTCCTATTTTCCTATTTGAACAGAATATTCTACAACTTTAAAATATTATTTTATCTTTATAACTTAAAAAGTCAAATAATAAGCAGCCCCAAATTCTACATAAGAAAAGACAATATTTGTAAAAACCAAATAAAAGTTTCATATTTTGAAACTGAAAAAATTCCGTTTGAAATAATCTGAAGAATGGCACTAAAAGGAATCACCTGAGCAAATTTAAATTCCTTAAGTAAATTTTTGCTGAGAAAAGAATAACCAAAAAAAAGAAGTATTCCATTAACTCGATGGCAAATACAAATGTAACAGAAAAGGGAGACATAAAATAGAATAGTTTCAATCTAATCGGTTTGCATGCATAAATTTTTCTCTCTTTTAAATTAAAACTCTTCCCAGTTAGAAAAAGTAAGTGTTTTACTAGAGGGGTATTAATTTTTTTGAAAAAAAAAAAGAATCTGCAAATAAAAATCAAATTTTTCTCTAACTTGTCACGTATTGAAGAAATCCAAAGAATTCCAATATTTAACTCCATTCCCCGGTTGCACTTCACAGCAGAGGGTATACTTCACCTCTAGAAAAAAATAAGGTAAAAAAATTCCGAATTACTTATTTCCGAGTTGGGACTCTCGAGAGACAGCGTCTCATATTTTCTTTTGTATTGACTTTACTCTCTGCTGTTCTTGTCCATGTTCAAAAAGTGCACTTATAGAAAATGAGTAATCCTGCCCGTGTGCAGTCTTCACTCTCCATGCTTTCCTTCTGGAAATTTCCAGATACAATTCGGAGCTTTTATCCTAAAGTTTTATCGTGATTTTGGATACATTTTTGATGTTGCAAAGAGAAAACTCTTGACAGCGGGGAAGAAAAGGAAGTTTCATCAGGTGAGTGCTCAATAGTTATTTCTACTGTTCCTTTTATTGCAGTGCTTATAAAAGGTTTTGTTTCATGTTTCTAGTTTAGTTGGGTTTTTTTTTAACCTAACAAAGAAAGTATGCAATATTTTTCTTTGGTCAAATGTCATATAATTTTATCTTTCTAGTCATTTCTTTTGTGTTTTGTTCAAAAAAATCCTAAATTTATGCTAATTTAATTCAAAGTAATCAATGCTTAAATGGCATTCAACTATTTCGATTCTATTTTGCTTTGGAAATATATATATTATTCTGATTTCTTTTGGTAACTAAAAAAATAAATACTAAATCCCTCACTTGAACAAATTCCATATCTCATCCTTGAGACAGAATAAAAATTACCACTGAATATTATAACATTAATTATTGATATTATAAATGTTCTCTAATTTAATTCTTTATTTTCATAAATAAGTTTAAATAGTAAAAATGTGGATAAAATACAAATCAACGTTAATTTGAGGCATTTATTATTCAGTTAATGGATATCGTCCCAATTATTCAAATTAAAACTAATTAATTTCTGAGGACAATAAAATAAAAATGTAAAAACAGCTAAAATGTCTTAGTAAATACTTGATTTTAATATTTTTGCAAGTAAAAAAGTATAAATCGTATCAACTTAATTCTAAAATTGGAAATAAAAAAAATATCTCTTTGAAATAATGGGATATAAAAATAATAGCCTTATAAAAATATTTCGAAATCTTTATGTATGGCATATTTAAGGATACAAGTTTTATTTTTGATAAATGTTATTTTTTAGATTAAAATTCTAATATACATTGCAACAAAACTCTGTCACATAAGAAAATTTAAAGTTTTAGGAATTTTTTTTATCTACCTATAAACCAGGATTTCAGACAGAATGAATTCACTTGAAATATAATTAAGATCAATGGTTCTGAAATCAAATCATGCATTAGAATTTAACTTATAAGATTTTTTTTTTAATACTGGAAAAAATATTCTTAAATGATATTGATTTTTTTTAACCAGTTGGTACCAGGCTCGTTGCTGCTGCAGAAGAAGTAAATTTGGAAATATCATTTGAATTAAAAAAAAAGATCTGTGTTGTTTAATTTCGAATGATAAAAATAATAACATTTATTTTCGTGTAGGAAATTAAAACATTCATTGAAATTGAATGATGAATGAAAAAGTGTAAATGATATTTATTCTTTGTAAGTTTTTTACCTTATTATTGAAGATCTTGTAGGTAGGGAATTTTGTTTGTTTGTTTTTCTGTCTTTAGCGGAAACAAACAAACAAAAAAACCTTCTTGACAGTCCAATTCGTAGCATTCAGTATACAATATGGTAATGTGGAAAACATAATTTTTTTTTGGCTCAGTTAGCACTCTTGAGTGATTGGCATTGTTTATGGTTATTGAGAATGCAGCGGAATGGGAACTGCAGTCTTTGAAAATAAAAGGAATATTGGTGGGAATAATGGGAATGCTTGGAATGAGCACATCTTCGATCTGCTTAATTGTTCTTTTGTCTCGTTCCCTTTTTTTATGGAACTCAATGTGTCAGTTTCTAGATGTTGTGCTTTTAGAACTATTAAGTGAGGAACGTTTGGGATCATATTCTTAGCCGCAGCAGCCAGCACGATATGCATTGAATAATACACGATATACAATTGAAATATAGTTTGTGGATTCACTTAATAAATAACAAAATTATTGTTTGAACTGGGAATTTTTCATTCCATATAACTTAGCTTGATCATCATCGATAGTAAAAATTTAATTTTATATGAGTCAGATAAATTCTGAATAATATGTGGAGCTTGCCGCAGACAAAATAGTGAGCTTTCTGAAGGACAGCATCCTGTATAGAAGACTATTTATTAATTAGAAGAAAAAAATAGTGCCTTCACAAAGTATTTTTGATTTCATTTCACTCACATTGACTGGCATAAATAATAATAATTTTATTTTGTTTGATGTTTGTACATTAGCAATTTTAAAATATAACCTTCTGGGAAAAGCAAGCAATAGTTTTTATCAAGTTTAAGCGCAAACGGTTAAACAGTACGGTAGCGCTTGGAATACGTGCAAAAAAAGTTCAATTTTATATAGCAGATATGATAACTGTACTAAGCCTATAACTTTTGAGAAGGCTAGAGCAATGAGTTAAACATTTGAATAATAATATGTTGAATAGTACGGCAACATATAAGGTACGAACAAACAAAAATTCATTTTTATGTAAGAGATTTATGTATTCTTTTAGAATTGCAAGGCTTCATGTTCTTTAAGAAATGTAAGGAAGGGAACTATTTTTTGTAGTTTTTGTAATTCGTTTAATAATTGTTCGGAATTCTTAAGATTAATGTTAGAAAATGCGATTAAAATATTTTTTTAAAAAAATTATCAAACACAAAAAATATCTTTATGTCATAAAAATGTTTGTATTGTTAAATTATTAATTTAGAGTGCAAAACCTTTTGTACTCTAATATTTCTACAAAAAAAGTTAAAATTTTATTATATTTTTAATTAAAATTTCAATTCTATAGGATTGGGTCCTTTAAAACATTCTCACTACACTCTCATAAAATTGTTCCCTGCACTTACGTACAACTGCTGATAAAGTTTAAACCCTAGCATGAATTCAGCATCTTTACAAAGTATGCTGTGTCTCCTTGGCAAGTTATTTGGAAGTTAATCATTGATTAACAGATGTGGTACTGTCTGTCCATCACAAGAACTCTGCTAGACGATTGTCTGTGTTTATGGTGGGCGTCATAGAAACCGTCTTTGGTAGGGAAGATCCATTTTGATTGGGTGGAATCGGACGGAAGTCTTGGGGAGTATTCTTGTTCTTGGCGTCAATTGTAACGATAAGAAAAACTTGTTGCTCGTTCGTCTTCTCGCTTTAGTCGCAGTTGCACGATCTTTATATTCGCTTAGCTTACCTCTTTTATATTTTATTAATCTTTTTTTGGTTAATATTTAACTGCATATAATAATGTTTTTGTCTCTTAATAACATATAAATTTAAATCAACTGAAATAATTACGATTAATTAGATTATTGCTTTTATGTTAAATTAAATGCGTTCGCAGCGGATAATTTTATATTAATAACATATAAATTTAAATCAAATGAAATGATGACGATTAATTTTTTATCTTGCATGATTTTACTTCTTAATTTTTTCTTCTTGCGCAGTCGTTAGACATGCAAATAATTATTCAGTTTTTCTATTTGATTTGCTATTCACTTTGTAAATTTATAACAAAAATATCATATATTTTCAATACTCCGAGTACGCAAATAAATTTTTATCTTTGTGATTTTTTTTTAATTTGTTTTCATCAATTAAATGTTATAATACATAATATCGCCAGTTTGGCGCTAAACGTGCCAGCTTGAGAAACAATGAATTTCTACCTCCGCGAAATGAACTCTTCCCACAGAAACCTGTTTCTATGACGCCCGCCGTAAACATAGAAGATCGTCTAGCAGTGTTCTTGTGATGGACAAACAGTAAATACATCTGAAAACACTTTTTTAAATACAAGATAATTTTAACATGCCTATAAGCATATCATTTGTGCAAGTAATTAGAAGTATAAGTTTTTTAGCAATCACATGAGAGGTGCGGCAGCGCATAAGAGATCTACAAATATTCGCTTTCATTTATAGAGATTAATTTCCAAAGAGCTGTGATATATCGGAGTATTAAAGAAAAGTGAACTTCTGGTATTTAAAGATTAAAAGGGTATTGAGGTTAAATTCTTTAACACACAAATGGACAATCTTTGTTAAAATGTTCATTGTTTAATAGAAACCAACATAAAATTTTCAAAAAGTCATATTTTAACAAATTTCATCAATATTTTTATTTAAAAAAAACAGTTTATATTTAGTCTGGTAAGATTGTCTATACCTGTCAAATTCTTGGTTGGATTTTGAAAACTATACTTTTAATAAGGAAGAAGTGAGATTTCTTTATTTTAAATGACATTTCAATCATTTTATTTGTAAATTGCATGTCTAAAGAAACTGCCTTCGTCCTATATTAAACTGCAGTTTTTATTGCTTCATCCAAACACTTCCCTCAATGGATGCATCTTTCTTCTTTCTTTGAGCTAGGGAATACATCAGTATAATACAAGCAATCAATGTCTGATATATTTTTTTCATCTTCTTCGGTAAAGTCATCAATCAAGTATTTAGAGAGGGGATGGGTGAAAAAACTGTTCTGTTATATTGCTTTTTCATAATTTTTTAATGTTCATACTGAAATTAAAAAATTTCTGATTTTTTGAATCACTTTAAAACTATCTCCTCATTATTAATTGGATTTTTGAATATATTTTTTCTCTTTTTAATTCATATTCTAATTCAATTTTATTTGGATTTGCTATTAAAAGGAAATTTTCTCCTATGCCTAATATTTTCATCGGTTTTTTTGCTTCCAGCTTGGACAGACATTTTTATATATTTGAGGCAGTATAGTAGTTGCTCATGACGTATCAAAGATTCTCTCCTAAGAACTTGGTTCTAGAATTCTATAATTTTAGCTGTTATATGAAAACAGTTCACCATTTTTTTTATTTGCGAGAGAAGGCTATGCTCAACCAGATTTTCTCGTTTTGTTAGTATTTTGAGGACTGGGTTGATTAATTTAAATTAATCATCTATTAGAAAGACACTTTTTCTTCAAGGTAGATTCTCACCTAAAAATAAAATTTTTTGTACCACTTTTCCCTTTAAAGAAATATGTATGTCTGTAATTACTGAGGTGGCAAATCTATATAGATAAAAATCAAAGTTTGTCTTACGTCCCTTATGCGCTGCCTTTCCCCTCATCCGATTGCGATAAAACTTTGAATGCTTATTGCTTACACTTATGGGATGATTATAGGCATAGTAAAATTATGTATTATATATAAATAATAAAGTATGTTTATCTGTATGTCTCTTATGCGCTGCCGCACTTCTGATCCAATTGTGATAAAATGATGATGAAACTATGAACTATGAACATAAATTGATGAAACTATGAACTATGAAATTCCTCAATGATTAACCTCATCTAACTAGCCAAGGAGAGAAAACAGATTTTGTAAAGATTCTAAATTCCAGCTAGAGGTTAAAATTCTGTAGCTATTGTACGTAAATGCTTTGTAAGTCGTTCATAAGGAAACAGTTTTATTAGAATGTATGTGAGAAAGTTTTAGGGAAACGGATTTTAAAAGACTGAAATTTATATTAAAAATATCATAAAATTTTAGCGTTTGTTGGAGTATCTTCCAGAAATATTAGAGTGCAAAAAGTTTTGCGTTAAAAAGAAAATTGTTAATATAACTATATCAACAATTTTATCAATCAATACTTTAGGATTGAAATTTTAATTAAAAATATAGTTAAATGTTAGCGTTTTTTGCAGAAATATTAGAGTACAAAAAGGTTTGCGCTCTGAATTATTAATTTAACTGTATCAACAATTTTATGGCATAAATATATATTTTGTGTTTAATAAATTTTAAACGATGATGTTAGAAAGATGTCAAGATTGATGTTAGATATTGTACTAACCACATTTTCTAACATCAACTTTAAGAATTCTGAACGGTTATTAAACGAAGACGAAATATAGTATATTTCCTTACAATTCTTAAAGAACATCAAGCATTAAAATTCTAAAAGAATACATCAAACTATTAAATTAAAGTGCATTTTGGTTTTTTCGTGCCTTAACGTTACCGCACGATTCAACAGATTATTATGCAATTTTTAACTCATTGCATGAACCTTCGCGAAGATTAGAGGCATAGTGCAGTCATCATATCTATTATATAAAAATTTACTTTTGTTTGTTCGTATTGAAACTGATCAAATTAAGCTCTATAAACAAACGAGGATGGACAAGAGAGCAATTAAGCAGATCGCTTACAAATTCACGTGTTTCAAAGTCTCAAGGTCAACATGAGGCAAGAACCGTTGATCCGCTTCCTGACCATGAGTATCAGAAGCAAAAGACCAATATGAGACAAGGGGATCGTCAGTTGGAGAAGATGTACTCACTCCACGCATTCCCATTATTCCCACCAATATTTCTTTTGATTTCATCGACTGCAGTTCCCCATTCGACTGCATTCTCAATTACCATCAACAAGGCTCAATTTCAATCTGTTCAAGTGTGCTGACTGAACCCAAAAAAATCCTTTTTTCACATAACCAGTTGTATACTGGTTGCTACGAATTGGACTGTCAAGGAGTTTATTTGTTTCTGCTGAAGACAGAAAAACAAGCAACCGAAATTCCCTACCCTACAGCTCTTGAATAATAAAGTAAAAACATTAAACAGTATAAATATCATTAACACTTTATTCCTTCATTTTCTTCTTTCCTTCATTTATCATTCAATTTCAATGAATATTTTAATTTCCTCACAAAAATAAATGTTATTCTTTCTATCATTCGAAATTAAACAACACAAATCCTTTTTTTTAAATTCAAATGATATTTCTAAACTTATTTCATCAGCAGTAGCAACGAGCCTGGTACCAACTAATATCTTATAAAAATAAATATCATTTAAGAATATTTTTTCCAGTATTAAAGAAACCAAATAAGCTAAATTCTAATTCATGATTTGATTTCAAAATCATTGATCTTAATTAGATTTCAAATGAATTCATTCTGTCTGAAATTCAGCTTCATAGGCAGATAAAAAAAATTCCTAAAACTTTAAATTTCCTTATATGGCAGAATTTTGCTGCAATGCATAGTAGAATTATAATCTAAAAAATAACATTTATCAAAAATAAAACTTGTATCCTTAAATATGCCATTACATAAAGATTTCAAAATATTTTTATAAAGCTATTAATTTTATATCCCATTATTTCAAAGAAATATTTTTTTCTTTTCAATATTAGATCTTAGTTGATATGATTTATTTGAAACTCTTATTTATATTGAAATAGTAAAATTTCAAAAATTTTGAAACAGCACCATTTTTAATAAGGAATTATTTGCATGTAAAAATATTAAAATCAAATATTTACTAAGAAAATTTAACTGTTTTTTCAATTTTTATTTAACTACATAAAGTCCTCAGAAATTAATCAGTTTTAATTTGAATAATTGGGACAATATCCTTTAACTGAATAATAAATGCCTCAAATTATCGTTGATTTATATTTTTTCCATATTTTTACCAACTAAACTTATTTTTGAAAATTAAGAATTAAATTAGAGAACATTTATAATATCAATAATTAATTTAATAATATTCAGTGGCTGTTCAGTGGCTTTAATAATATTCTGTCTCAAGGATGAGATATGGAACTTGTTCAAGTGAGGGATATGCAGTATTTATTTTTTATTTACCAAAAGGAATCAGAAAAATGTCTATATTTTCAAAGCAAAATAGAATCAAAATAGTTTAGCAGGCAAAGTTTGTTTTTCATTATTTTACATATTATTGAATGCTTAAATATAATATTATATTGTACTCAATTAAATTTATCAATTAATTGAAATAAAAATAATTAAAAATTGAATGAAATATAATTAAATAAGATAAAGATTTTCCTTGAAAAGCTGTATGTTTCATGCTTTGCCATTAATTTTTTTCAGAAATATACCTGTATAAAATCACATATATTTTAAACAAAACTATATGTTTATGCTATTGTTGTCATAACAAACATTTAGTTACACTCAATTACAATGTAAGTTGTGTTTCCGTGTATGTAATTTTTGTGTGTAATACACAAATGTAAATTTTGTTATTTATTATGTTTTCAGTTTCTGTTATATTATAGTATATTTTGAGAGCACAATTTTTGTGTCTTTATGAAGTTATGAAGTTTTTATGAGAATTATGAAGTTAAGGAGACTTATGTTGTGAAATTTACGCTTCTTAAAGCTCATAACTCCAGAAATGGAAATCGATTTTTCCCCATATATAGTGTATTAAAAAATTATGAAGGATAGTAGAAAAATCTTATCGTTTATACAAATGTGATTAGCTGCTGAACTAAATTTTTTTAATATATGTTCGTAAAAACATATCACATTAATTTCGTATTACGTATCGAATAAACTATTTTAATCTTCGTGAAGAAATCTGTAGAAATACTATGAAAATCTTAATCTGATATTCTTTAAGCCATTGCTTTTTCCATGTGTTTCCTTAATATTCTATAAATGGTTTAATAGTTCCATAGTTTGAATTAATTAAAAATATAATCTGAATTTCTTAACTAATAAATTTATTAATTCATTTAAAAAATCCAGTATAATCTTCATTCTATTTAATTATTAAATATCTATTTTTCATATATATTATAACTGTTAAATTATAAAAATTCATAAAAATCAGCGACTTAATGTAATAAAAACCAAAGCTTTATTTCATATTTGCATATTACATAACCAAATCAAGTGAATATCGCGATATTAAATAAAATATGACTAAAATTAACAATAGAGTTCAAATTTAAAATCGGTGCATAAAGAACATTTTAAAAAAACCCCAAAAAATCAGTAGACTTTTAGGTAATTTTAGACTAGCATGAGAAAAACACATGTGAAAACTTAAATTTAATGAGTGTGAACTTGAGTAATAAGAGGAGTAACTCATATATTTCTTTTTGAACTAACTGGAACTTGCATGAAAACGGAATTTCTTAATTTCTGCAATTATACTTTCAAAAAATATATTATTTTCATTACCTTTTATTTATCCTTAGTATCTTTATTCATTTTAGCTTGAATTAAAATTAAATAAAATTACAAATTTTTGAACCAAAAAATGAAAAAACAAATGTAAAATAAATTTTTATGCCAGTTAAATACTTTTTTTCCATTTTTCTCAAATCGAAAAATAAATGTATAGAAATTCCTTGAATCGTGTAGTTTGTTTTGTAAAAATTTAAAATATCATAGTAAAAATAAACTGCAGTCTTTATACTTACAATTCTTATTTTTTTAATATTAATCAAATATGTATTAAAGTTAGAAATCGGAGAAAACACTTTTATTCCTACTGTCAATATTTCCAAAACTCCCATGGGTTAAGCTACACATTTTATATGAAAAGAAACCTTAAAATACAAATTAAACGCAATAGAAGGGATTTTCAGAATTCATAATGTATTTTCTTCCAACCAGTATTTTAAATATAATGTAATACATATTTTTCTTTAACATTTTTGTTTACGTAAAAGCAGTTCCATTTACTTTTCTGGTATGCGTTTTCCACTTTGGTATGACTTCAATAGTTACAAATTTTTAATTTCCAGGTTTTATTGTATTGTTTTTGTAATTATATTTCTTTTTTATTAACTATTATGGAATTCTGAATTCCTGCAAAATATAAAAGCATTTTTATTTCTCTATTTCAAAATATGATCACAATTAATATACATTGAATGAATAAAATTTGAAAACTTGATAAATTTCTAAAAGATATCACTTTGCATTCCTAAAACAAATTATTCAGAGTAAAATTGAAATCAGCAGAAATCTAAATGTTATATAATATTTTAACAAGAAACTATGAACCCTTATTTAAAAAGAAATATTCATCTATAATAAAGCTTGTGTGTGTGTGTGTGTGTGTGTGTGTGTGTGTGTGTGTGTGTGTGTGTGTGTGTGTGTGTGTGTTGGCGCTCTACAGGCCAGACCATTGGACCTAAAGCTACCAAATTCGGTACATGTATAGCTTGGAGATCGGGAATGTGCACCTCGGAGCCCTTTTTCCAAATTTTTAATTAGAATTTGAATTAATTAAAATTTAAGCGAAATTTCAAAGTTTTCCCGCTATAACTTCCGAAAATATTATTGCACAAACATGATTTTTATATCAATTTAAAGATAACAAATTAGCTTTCTAATGGTGTCAGTTTTTTTAGTTTAAAACGTAAGCTTCTATTTTTAAAAAATTTTTAAAGAAATAGTTTAATCATGTTTTTAGCTGGTGACTGGATAAAATAAAAGAAATATAAAATGTGATATTTTCTAAAAAAATAAATGCTAAGTAAAGGATTCTATAATCGTTTGCAATATCTAAGAAATTAATTCAATAAATCTTCTTTATTTACGGTAAACCTGATCGAATTTAGACAGGATATGCATTGGAAACCCGACTTAATGGCATATTTCTATTATCGTTTGCAATATCTGTATCATTAATTCAATATTTTTTTACATTATAAAATATGATAGTTTCTAAAAAAAAAATGCAAAGCTAAGGTTTCTATAAAATCTGCAAGAGCACGTCAAAGGGAAAAAATTAGGTTTTATCACCACGTTACCATTATTTTGACGCAAGTTCAAATTAAAAAAAAACTATCATCGAAAATTAAATCTGAAGAAATGCAACTTTTAGCACGTGACTGGATAAAATAAAATGAATATAAAATGTGATATTTTCTTTAAAGAATGCAAAGCAAAGGATTCTATGATCTTTTGCAATATTTAAATCATTAATTGGATAAATTATCTTTATTTATACAGGATTGAATTTATACAGGATATGCATTCAAATTCCTTTCCAATGACCAATTTGTAAAATATTGTTAATAGGCATATATATTGTTTAATACTATTGATTTGATCTAAATGAAGTAAATAATTACATTTTATGTAGTTTGAGTCAAACAATGCATTTATGAATAATGAGTTTTAGATTTCTTCATACTTTGCTCTGTGAGCCATATTTTACAAAACATTTTTATTAATATTTTAAATAAAAGTGGCTACATCAACCAGTCTTCTAAATCAATAATTAAAACTGACTGACTTATAAAATTAAAGAATATTTATAGGAAAACGCGTTCTTTTAGAGTTTTCTGTCCATCATCTTAAAGAAAATATTAATTTTAGACCAATCAATGCCCAAAGTTACTTCAAGGCTAATGAATGTGTGATTAATTGAGAATTTTAGAACCCATTACTCATGGCAAACCAGCTGGTCACCAAATTCGGCTAGTTGAAAATAAAACCAATTATTATCTCTCCACATGTTCTTGATTTAGGGAAGTATAATAGCAAGTACAAAAATAAGTGGAATTGTCCAAAATATATAAAGGAATAACGTTCTCAACCTAAAAGGTAAAAAATAATGTAATGGAAAATTAAGCATTAATTTTAAAAGTATATCAATGTATGCATGAATTTATCTAAATTTTAAAGATCAAAAAAAAATTATTCTCCTTTCGCATTTCAATATTTTGGATTATTAACTCCGTAAAGTATTTTGTACATATTTTTCTACTCTCTCTCTCTTTATATAAATATAAATATATAAGACTAAAATTTGAACTTAAAATTTAAAACGCAATCATAGCATCCAGTGTGCGCGAACGCAGCCACTACCAAAATACTGATGAATCACATAAATTAGCAATATAAGAGAAAACGAAACCAACTATGGAATCCGAACAAAAAACCATTTCGGATTCGAACGACTAAAATTTAATTCCTAAATTTAAAATCTAAAAGGCAATCATAGTATTTAGTGTGCGCGAATGCAGC
>JAPMOQ010048382.1:6922354-6941557 GCA_026543055.1 Argiope trifasciata
ATATATATATATATATATATATATATATATATATATATATATTATTTAAGTTAATTTTATTTTTATTGCAGTCTATAATTAAATATTGTAGGAAATATTTATTAATAAATAAAAGATATAATTAATATTTTTGCACATTATTTCTTAAAAAAATATTATTAATCTTACTGTAGTATTTTAAATGTAGGGAATAATACTTAACAGCTGAACATTTACAGAATACCATTTTAACACAATCATTTCTTCATACATATAATTCATTACTTTATATTTTTTAAACCAACTTTCATTAGACAATACTATTAAGGTGATATTTGATTCATCATCAGGTATGATTATATGAGTGCTAAGCGGTGCAGAAAAATTCTATTTTAGGGATACATTTAATATTCATACCTTGGAAAACTCAGAAATTGTCATTTACTATAAAATAAATCAATTATTGAATATAATTCAAATACAGTGCTTTATTCAATTTGAATGAAATAAAAGACTTAGTTATATAGATTCTGGCTGATTAAAAAAAAACCAAAGGGCATCCACCTGATGCTTGAAACGGTGAAAACTGAAACATGAAACGTTTCATAAATATCTAAATCACAAATTGCAAATTAAGCCATATCAACATTTAATGGAAGGAGATATGCAGAGAATGATAATTATAAATTATATACGTCCATTAAGAGAATAACTTTGAAAGTTTCTTATCTCTGACAAAGAAAATATTATTGTTAGTTACTTTAAAAAGTCAAAATAAAAAGAAAATTCACTTATTTTCAAAATTTTTAATTCAGAAAAACAAAAACCGATGACATCCAAGGCTTTTTCATACAAAATGTAGAAAATCATATTATTTGCTTAGTAAATGACGTGGCAATTAAATGTATTTTTTAAAGCTTAACATTTATTTTTGGAGAGTATTATTTTTAAATCCACAAATTAGTCCTAACAAGGCTTTAGAAAATTGAGAAGGTTGTGAGTCATGAATAGTAATCATCAATGATGACCAAAATAAAGTTAAAAAGATTGATATAGAAAACGCTTTTTGAAAATGACAAAGACAAATATTTTTTTGTTTAAAATGAAAACAGTTTCTAGAATTTTTTGTTAAATAATAAAGATATTCTGCTTGAAGCATACATATCAAACTAATGGAAACTATATGGCAATTATTTTAATGATTCGCTGCATAATATGAAAAGGGTTTCGTTCAAATTTAGAAACTTTAGTTGAATTAAAGACACAACTATACATAAGCATAGTAACTTTTTAAAAAAAATAGGTTTTAAATTCTCTGGTTGATAGGGCGTTGGATTCGCATCCCTTAGATTGCGAGCTCGAATTCCGTCGATCGAAGAATCTTTGCTTGGATAATACCACTGGAGGGGTATTGGTTCAGAGGTGATGGTTCTCTGATCCAGATCTTAATTACGATCTGTGGATGAGTGAATGAAATGTATGAATAAAATACACCCAGTAAAAAGTGTTGTGACGCTTGAGTACATAACTCGTACTTTTTGCCCTAGATGGCGCTACTGAAAAAATAATAATAATAAAAAATAATAAAAAAAGTCTTATAATTTGGATTAAATCGCATTGGCTTAATGCAAAATGCCCTTAGAAACAATAATAACATTTTAATTAAATTTCAGAGTGCAAAAATATGTAAATTTTAAGAATTCAAATTTATTGAAAATATACACTACCTTGTGCAATTTCTAATAAAACCGAAACAATTTATGTACTTATCGAAGTTTTTGTTATTGCTAGTTGAAATTTATGATAAATTTCAGTTGAATAAGAATGTTTATATCTTATAATTGTTCATTAAGTGCGAAAGCAAACGGAACTTTAGTATATGATGCTATTTAAATATTTCAAAATAAGTATTGATGAGAGAAGCTTCATCCACTAATGAGCGTGAACATTTTAAGTCTGTACAAGTTTCTACTACTAAAGGGCATCATCAAATAAATTGTGTACTCTTTCTAATGCAGAATTTAACTAAACATTCCATATGCCTGCATTTTGAGTCAATATATGACGAATAAATATCTATTCTCTATACAAGATTGTTAGAATGTTCTCATTACTGTTAGAATGTTATCAAATATGAGTGTTGAGTTTAATTTCAACTATGGGAGCTTTCAGAAACACTTATCATATATGTTTATGCAAAATATAAATTTTAAGAAGAAATTTTGACGAAAATAAAATGCCAATTTTTTTTTCAATGGGATATAATTATTGCTATTCATTTATAAAATGCATTGATAAAATAGTAATATTTAAAATCATTAAAAATAATCGTATAGATACAATTAGAAAACAAACTTTATATGGGCATTTTGAGGAATTTCAATATGATATAAATAATAAAATATGATAGTTTGATAAATAAATAAAGTATGATAGTTTAAAATGTAATAATTTCCCCAATTTTAATTTAAGGAAATAGTTAAATTTTGGAACAAGCAATGTTCCAAAAATATTAGTTTGTTTAATAGGAATGACAAATATATAAGAATCTAAACATTGTCAATACATTTATTCAGTGAAATGATACAAAATACAATCTGATATCTAATTCAAATTTACATTTTTTTCAAGTTAAGATTAAGGGCCATTGATTGATCATTAATGTTGATACTATTTGCATTGATAACCATATGTTTTTAAAAGAGTTTAAATTCTGGAAAAAAATATTTTAAATCGTCAAAATCAATTTATTAATTAATTGAACAAAGAAAGTTACAAAAAATCACAAATTTAAAGAAAAATGAGAAGATTTACAGAACTACAGCATTGAAGAACAAAAAGGCAAAACGTCGTTAGCCATTTTGGCATCTTATGTGTAGTGATGGCACAGCCGTAATTTGGAAAATCGATGAGTAAACCATGTCTTAAAGATTCAAAAGTTTCTTGTGTTTTTTCTATTTGTGCTCTATTTTCTAACTAATTCGAGTAAGATGTAGTCTTATAGATAATATCTATGTATATAAGGTCAGAAAAAGGCAACATGTAAAAGCTAGTAGCAACATACGATATGAGATACAACTACATCTTATTATAAAGTGCAATTATTGAAACTTTCATTGAAAATGCATGTCTACTATGTCTAAATGTCTGTGCATTTTTCAATATCTTTCAGCTTCAGGTAATTTTTAAGAAGAAAAAAAAAGTTAACAGGGAGACGGAAAAGGGAAGGGGGTAGAGTCATGCAATGAGAACAGCTTAAGAACATAATAACAAAAGAAGTGAAAACAGAAAAAAAAATCCGTGCAAAGTCAGAAAAACTGAAATTGATTATATGATGGTTACGTGATAATAATTTCTAACTTTAAATGACATGATAGCTAAGATATCGGTAGTGGTTTGAAGTGAATGTAGGAAAAAGCCTTTGAAACCTCGTGCTTTATTTTTTCCCTCTTCAATTTCTAATATCAGTGTTCTTTTTCTTTGAACTTCCTGTTTTACATATGCCTTTTAATTATTTCGTTTTTAATAAAATATATATTTTTATAAAGTCATTATCTTCCAAAAAAGCTAATTCTTTCTATTATATATATTATGCACCATATTTCCTTTGAACCTCAATATATACAATTTTTAATAATTTATGAAAAATTAAGAATTGATGGGCGTATATCTTTGCATTAAAAGATTTAATATTTATACTGCAAATGAAGTAAATTATAATTTGGTTTTAAAGATTTTTTTTAAATATCCTTTTTGAAAAAAAACATTATTAGATGGAAATAAAGATAATTGATAGTAAGAGAAAACAAATTTTGAAATATATACGAAAACCTAAATATACAGATGTAGTTAGTCTATATAACAATTTTTTTTGGAGTTTCTATTGTTTTTCTTTCATTTTTTAGCGAAAGATTTTTATCTAAGTACCACTTATCCTCTCTATTTTAAAAAATTATTTAATGTTAGAAGTAGATATTCATGTCTTTATTTATGTACCTTAACCTTTGTATAGTGAATTAATTTGTTTAACATTTCAGGATTTTTTTTTATTCAAATAAAAATCCAGCAGTGAAATAAAATATTCAATTGTCATTATTGCTTATGCAGTGTTAAATGTTGCAATTATATAGCCTTACAGCAATGCTTTATCTAAATAATAAATATATTCATTTACGCCATTAAAACTAATCGTACATTTGTTTAAAATATCGCATTTGCTAAAATGATTCTTAAATATGTTTAAAAGATGCATTTATTCGGTTATGAAATTACCTGATCAAATTTGTTTCTAGATTAAAAATTCAATTAACTATGGGAATTTTAATATTTAATGTATGGTGGTAAGAAACAAAATTATTTCATATAATTGAATAAAGTCTTTCTGTCCTTTAACAGTCATTAAATTTACATTAAAGGGACTTCATACTCTAAAATCAATGAAAAGAGGGAATTTTTCATTTAAAATTATCTCTGGGCCTTTGAATGAATCTTATATAAATTTCAGATGGATGGGACAAATATTTTTCGAGACCATGCTCGTTTTCACTAACACAGTATTAATACCATGCCTTCTTCAAATATTTTGCTTTTTTACTGTAAACCATTAAATTATTTACCCTGAAGTAAAGTAAAACCCTTTTCTGAAATTTAGTTACCCTGGAATATTTTTTTTATAATTTATAATACCATACAATTTAGACTAATTTTGATATAAAAATTATTCACTTCAAGTTTTTAACTTACTGTTTGTTTCATTTTTGATTGATTTGTAAATACTGCTAGTTAATGAAAAGACATATTATTTCACTATGAAGGGTAAGATTTGCAGGGTATGCTAACATATTAGTGCAATGAAATTGGGGTTTAATGATATATGGCAGCAGAAAATCGACTCGAGTGTTTTTAGTAAAAATACGACATCGCCTGCAGCTCCTTGCTTAGTCTCGTTACTATTGTTTGACTCCTAGATGGTAGGAAAACAGTGACTTGATCAGATGATCCCAATTTTAGTTGATAAGAGTTGATGGTACAATTATATGTGGCGCATACCCCAAGGAACCATAAACACTCTTGTCAACAAAGTATGCGTAGGTGGCTCCATAAAAATGGGAGCTGTTTTACATGGAATGGATTAGATCTTCTGGTCGAATTAAACTAATCATTGACCAGAAATGGTTATATTCAGGTTCGTTAGAATCACTTGAAGTCTTTCATAAATGAGAATGAGTCATGTCATTTGGCAACAAATCATTGCGATTGGCTAGAAAACCCTTCTGGACAATTCCAGCGAATGAATGAGCCACTTAAATCGAGTGAATTCCATCAATACTTATGGGACATAATCGAGCAATCAGTTCGCGCATAAAATTCTGCACAGGCGATCCTTCCGTAATTATAAATGACCATAGAGACGATATCACTCAATATTCCTGAAGAAGACTTCCAGCAAATTGTTGAGTACACGCCATATCAAATTGCTGCATTTCGCCTGGCAAAAAAATGTCCTATACGTTATTAGGAGGTATCCCATGACTTTTATCATATGAGGGTATATGCTAGAAAATAAAAGAAAAGCGATATACATTTATTTTTATTACTTTCTCACTGAATTACTATTATTATTTTGAAAAATAATATTTATGTCTCTGAATCTTTAAATCAATTTTTTTCACTCTACTTTTTCCCAAATTATGTTCCATGCAAGTTGCTAAAAATCAAGCACGTTTTATTTAAATTATTTGATTTTTTTGTATCAATCTCAAATGAGAACTTAATAGAAAATAGAGATCGAATTGTTTAAAAAATTATTAAATTTGTTTTAAAAAATAGTGGGAATAAAAAAAGTAAATATTTTTTTAAGCAAATTATAACTTTTGAGTAACTATTTTTTCCTCTAAAAGTAAGTTAGATATCAAAATCAGAATCCCGATTCTTATGAGATCAGTATAAGGAAGTTTCAAAACATTTTAAGAATAAAATATTGAAAATTGGGAAAGAAGATGCATTTAAAATAAATATTAAATTAAATTTCTTGATTGTGAAATAAATCAAATTATAGATTCTTCACAATTTTTCTTCAACTACAGGTAAAAAAATCAAATTTTGTCAAACTGTGAAAAAGAAATGAAAATGGAAGAAAGGAATAACCGAGTTCATTTAAATGGTTTGCACTGTTCCCAAAAATGTTTTGGGATTAAAAAAGTTAAAAACGTAATATAAATTTCCCTAAACTTATTTACAAAGTTGAATTTTCGAAATTAATTACAATTTATTCTTGGCTCAGACAATAATTTTAAATGTAATTTTTTTTTTCAAAATTTTCCTTTACTAAATTATTAAATTATTACATAAAGGGAGGCATAAATGAGACATTTAAGTGACTATAATGAAATGTGAGATTATAAAAACCACTCGGACAGTTCTTTTTTTACAAAAAATTAAAAATGAAGTATGCGACGTATTTTCCTGTCACTATAGTAAAATAAAACATATCATGCTTGAAAATATTCCCTCCAGGAAAATCTAATAACCTCACTCGTAGGGAAGTATTGAGAAAACACTGTCTCGCATTCCAAACCCAAGCATATAGGTTGAAATCATTTCTTGCTCATTCTGCCTCGTTACTTGTCACTTTCGACTCTGCAGAAATGTTAAATAAGCTAATTATTCCGTCCTTTGAAATTGTAATTAAAATCATAAAAAAAATATCAGAACTAATAATCAACCTACATTACAATTTATAAATTGCATATTCCAGAGCCATTTGAATTCATTGGATAGTTGGCTTTGCGATTATACTTCACAATATCAATAATTCTTGATTTTTTTTTGCCTAGAATTTCACTACAAAATCAATGATTATTCTGAGGTGTCTCAAGTTGAATGTCGTAGATTTTAAATAATATATAAATTTTAAGCATAAAATTCTTATACTTAAAATACAAAAAAATATTACGATTCCTCATCTTAGTATATAAGTCGTCATAGAAAATTCATTAATAATTTTAAGGTCAGTGCTATGGAAATATAGATTAATCTACAAAGTAATTAATTGCTTAATATGACAGCACAAAACCTGATTTGTAAAAAAGCTGCACAGCCCAAACGGGTCCTCTGTATGGAAAATAAGCTAAATAAAAATCCTTTAGTATTTCAGAGTTCACAGCTCCCAAAACACACGAAGATCCGAAAGTCAAACATCATTTGCACCCTGGCAAGAAACCTTTCGCATTTGTCCTTCTAACAACTTTCGGGTATCAACAAACTTGATGCAAAGAAATCTCATCCTTCACGAGTTTAGGCCCGTGAAAGGAATGATGTTAAGAACGATATCGTTCTATTTCGAATGTAGAGAAGGTTCCTGCTCGTAAATCACTTCCAGGATTTCAAAAGTGGAACTGTAATCACCATGATTGATGATGAATTCTCTCCCTCTGTAAAGGAGGAGAAGGTATTTTTCTTCGTCTGGAAACTCCACATCATAGCGCAATCTGGAAGTAAAATATGATAGAGATCTCGTTTTTATAAAAACAGGTTGCATTTAACAGAACTGGATACGGGGGAGGGGAAATGGATCAGTTCCAGGGCAGAAAATGAACCCTTCCCCTTTCATTCTGATACGAATCGGAAATCAGGTACAGAGCTTATGGTTGAATCATTTTTAAAAAAAGATTGCGATAGATTCAACAATGAGGACATTTTAACATTGGTGGTTTTAGAGAAACCAAAAGATTTCCGAGGGTATATTATTACACAGGATTTGAAGTTTCCTTTCGTTTTTGATGCTATGAAAGGCTCAAGAAAATAGTTTTCAGAATTAGAGACTTTAATGATTTTAATTTATGTATCTGTATACTAATCGATATATATATATCATAATTGTATATTTGATAACAAAATTTTAATTGGCTTATATAGTTTAAATAAATTATTTTTCCTAAACGTAAAAGTCCATGGATAATTGTTAGAAAAATAAAACATTTGTTCGATAAATATATTAAGGATGAAAAACTTAAAGTAAATGAAGTAAAATAATCTATAATCAAGTTTCAAATCGTGCTTTTATGTTCTTTGATTAGTTTTATTTAAATAAATAGCTTTATTGTAAAAATTGAGAATTCTTTTTCAAGTAATATCAGCAAATCTTTGATTTTTTTACTTTAATAACTGTATTAAATCATTATGATTACTTTGTGAATAAGTGTCCATCCGATTTCTTACAATCTTGAATGGAAATACTACAATATTTTAAATAACTTTAAAATTATATATTCAAGCACTAATAATGATATACTAATGTTAAACTAATAAATTTGCAAATTTGATTACAACACCTTCCTTTTATATTTTTAAATATAAATGTAAATTTTAAAAATACACCACTTTATACTTTTAAAATGGATCCATTTCAGACATTTTTTCTTTTGATATTCATTATCATCATACTTACCGAAAAAAAGACGTAGAGGGTCAAAGGTGTTCAGAGGAGAAAATAATTTTTAAAAATTAAAGATTTCCTCATCCGCAGGTTAGTAAATCTCTGTATCCAAATTGATCAAAATAAAGCTATTCACAATCTTTATCAGAAAAGTGGCGGTAAACTAAAACAAATCCTTTGCAACATCAGTAGAGAGAACGGTCTTCAGTTAAAAATTATTAAATGCAACACTTTTAACCTTCCAGCGGGGGCGCGTATGTGAGAGATACACTAGGTATGAATTTCGTTTAATACCTTTAGATATATTGACACTGAGAACGCCTGTCCTTGGCTATTTTCCCCCCTCCCTTTGACCTACTTACAGTTGTCGTTGAAAGTTTGTGGAGTTAATAGGTTTCTGCTGATCGGATATTTGTATCTTGGAGATACTCGCGACCATTCATGTAAGTTTTTGTCACATCTGATTTTGTGTGGTTTTACAAATAAATCCGTATTGTTTTAGACTGACGACAACTGGCAAATGCACTTACGAAAGAAAATGTAAAAAAAAGGCTACTACATCTCTAAAAAGTGAACTAAAATTAAAGGTGCTATAGAGAAAAGCCGAACAAGGTATTGAAGAAGTGGAAGATGCGTCGTCAGCGAAAAAACCTTGAAAAAAAAAGCGAACTAGAATCACGAGGTTCGGTTGTGAGATTCGAAAGAAATTTGTATGTTTGGAGCACACTAAACACATTTGCTCAAATTGCAACACCGCAATGAAATAACAATGAAACTATTTTCTTCCTTTAAATATCTAACTATCAATTCTTTTTTTTCTTTTTATTTATAAATTCTGTATTTTTGCCCTTCTATATTTTATATGCAAATTGTTCGATCAAAATAGCGGCAATTTCATTTATATTATTTTTAAATCAATTGAGTTAACCTGTGGTCATTTTATATTGTTATTGCAATCTATATTTATATTATTTCTGTTTCTTTTTAAGTAAAAAATGCTTAAAGTAATTGTAGTTATTAATCCTAAGCTATTCACAATATAATTTTCTCAGTTACACTTTTGAAAATATGCATTTTACTATAGCATATGTGGGAAATGCGCGCGACTTTTCATGTTGTTATAACAGCCACACCCGCTGAAATGTTAAACCCAAATATGGTAAAGGCAATAATAATAATAAGGCATTAAAACTGTCTATTTTACAGAAATTTCATATTTGTTTTCTTCCAAAATAAATTTTCTGCTTGTTATTCAACTAAACATTTTCGACAGATATCAATGATTTTTTTATTACCTGGATTGTTGTTATTGCGTTCCATTTTTGAAATTTTTATATTTTATGGCATTCAACTTATTTTTCATTAAAGAAAACAATTCAAATGCCATATAAAAATTCCTAATGCTATACAGATTTAATAATTCAAGTATAATCTTTATGCTACATTTCGCAGAATTTCCATAATTTTTAAATAACTTAAAATTGATTTATACCTAACAATTTTTGGGAATTCTACTATGTAATTCCAATGTTTATTTTAAAAAATTATATTAATGACCTTTTATATATATTTACAGTGCAATAGTACATTATTTTCTTCAAGCTTTTCTATAATAAGTATCTTTATATAAACAAACAGGAATGTCTCCTTTTCTAAGGCGTGAGCTCAGAAATAATAGCTAACTCAGATAATAATAACTCAGGTCAGGTAATAATTTTCAAGCAAAGCATGTTTGGAGCGTTTTCGAAAATCTGCTCATTCCAGTATTTTTCTTTCCAATCCATTTTCATTATTCATTCTGAAAAACAAATAATCACAAAAAAATTTAATGTAAACATTTGAAAATTCAAAAAAAAGTTTAAAAAAATCACTGAATATCATGGAGGATCAATACTTAATACATATTTAAAAATGAAATAGAAAATAAAAGTAAAATTTAAAAAAAGGGAAAAAAAGAGCAAAATTTTGTTTATAAAGCAATGAAAAAAATGTTAACTATGCAAGGATGATATTTGAAGAAGCATTACAAAGAATATGAAATCAGGAAATAGAAATATTTTTCATTTAAAATTCCGACCATTAAACTAAAAAACCGATTCAAAAGTAATAACAATATCAGGATGAATTGTTATACTTTCTTTGCCAATGAAAACAAACTCGTGTTTATTAAAGCCTATGACTTTTTACAGTTACAATTTTATTGGGATCTGTTAAACCAGAAAATGATCAAATAATAAATTTCTGTAACAGAAAGGAAGAATATAATTCTTCTAGTTAAAGGTATTTTCATTTATATATTTTCTTTTCACAGCAGATTTCCAATAAAGTTATAGCTTCAGGGATTTAAGGATTTTTTAAAAATAAACTACACTTAGATGAATGATTAAATACGAAATATGATTAAATAAAATAAATATTAAGAAAACCCAATTACTCTAAAATGCATGTAGCGAGAATTTCATTGAATCTATAATTGATTACACTTTATTGTTAAACTTAATACTCAGACTTTTCTTATTCCCTGTTCCAATTAGAAAGTGTAATTAACTTTGCTAATTCTTCTTATGGGAATTATGATTAAAATCCACTTCATTTATTCTTAAAGAAAACACCCATAAAAATTATTGCGCCAACGAATATTATTAAAAAAAAGTTTTTAAACTTCTCGAATACGAAACAGTTTCTTAGAAACAAAATAAATAAACGCAATTCACTCAGGAGAGTGAATAATTCAAAAATATAACAACAAATAACAGAATTCTGAAACGCATGTAGAAATCCTTCTTTCTTCTTTATGATAACAAATGTAAATGACAATTTAAAATTCAAATTATACCGCTTCTCCAAGACGGCGCGATGGAATTAATTTCGTAAGCGATTGTCAAGAACATTCCCCGAAAAGTTTCCCGATTATAGAAGGAGAAATTTTCTTTAACAATTCCTTTTCTAACCAAACCTTTTTAATGTCCCTGCTCAAAAACATGATTGAGTTGCTGTAGTAGAAATGCAACTCCTCCTTTTCTGAGTCCTTTAAAGTCGTGTTCTTTTCTATTTGTTTCCGATATAATCATACGATACTGCTGTATTTTGAGCATCGTTCTTTTTGGAATCTCTCCAACTCGAATAATTATGATTTCTACTATCTACGAATTCTTCGCCGCAGTTTCTCATCACCGTAAAGGTGAAAACTTAGTGAAACTGCCATTAATTATATTCTTAGAGATGCTTTTATGTGGCACATAATATTTCAAGAATACACAGGGGACAAAAGTGTTGTAGAAACATAAATTGCATTAAAAAAACTGGAAAAAAATTCAATGTCTTTTATGTAAGTTGAATAACTAATCATTGATATTGCAATCAAGTATGTGCATATTTCACGTCTTAAATCTTGAGCTCTTGTAATTCAAAGTGATGAATTTCTTCCGTTTTGTGATTTTATGTCTGCCATAGATAATTTATGAAAGCAAAAGTAATCTTTTCAAGGTTAAATTTTACATTTGTGAAGTTAATTTCTCAAGCAAATATTATAATCTGCTTTGTTTCAAATAATTTTTATCTGATTTAAATGAATGTATATGTGCATATAGATTAGACAAAATACAATAAGATAGTATTATTTCTGTTGTGTCATGGCAATTTACAAGCCCGCTGACAGTTATCTCTCAGCAGTTTAAGTCAAATCAGCGTCTCTAGCGTTTTTTTCAAATAGTGCTAAATAGGGTCAAGAGTACCACTTAGCTACAGCATGCTTCACGTTCACTTGCATAAACCCTTTTTCCTGGGTGGCCCATTCACAAACCTCACAGACAGAACACAGAAGAAGAACGAGAATGCCCGAACTGGGACTTGAACGCTTGAAGCTCAGAACACGGGGAAGACGTTCTGCCCTCCACCATGACACAGGCAAAATTTCAAAATTCATCATATAAATACCCCTACAGTTAAAATTAAAGTTTATTTATTTACAATATTACTATCTTGGACTTCTGGAATATCAGTAAATAAATAAAATCTCATATAATTCCCTATATTAGTAAATTAAAAAATAACGATCAATACAATTCCATTTCAAGTAAAGTCTTACTTAAATAAGATACTACCTGATACTTTAACCTTAAGATAAAACATAATTCGTTAAAATTAATTCTTAAAAATGTATTAAACATATTGATTATTAAACTTAATTAATTTAATTCTTAAGCTTAATAAATTAACTTGACTTTATATTTGTACTAGATATTTATATGTCACATTTTCAAGCTAGTTAGTCTTTAAAATTCTAATAATCAGTATTAATCTCACATCCAACATGACATTAAGTGATATTACTAAATGATTTAAAAATTAAAAATATGGATTTTCATCAATTCAGAAACTGTATGCATAAAAATATAGTATTTCTAACTACATTATATGATTACTTTTAATATAAAACATTCTGAGTGAGAGGAAGAAGTAATAACTATTTATCCTTTTTAACTAATCCAAAAAAAATTGTGTCAGTGTCGAAATAATTGTGATCAGATAGTTTTAATCATTCTTCAAGGCCTGCTATTTGACATATGTCACATTTAGAAAAGGCCTTGCTTCACTCTTGGAATTTAGCTAGGAGTTGCCTGATGAATGTCAAAATTTTTCTCCAGCTATATTATTACAATTTTATTATTATAATTTATATTATTACAATTGCATGAAAAGAATGATTGATGGGCTTTGAGGACTTGACTTGCTTTTAAAATTGTGTTTAAGGCCTTAGAATCCAAATTCAAAAAAAGAGTCTTCAGAATTACATTTAATTATGATAAGTTTTATTATTGATGACCTTTCTTTTAGTTTATTTTGTAGATTCGAAGTGTTGTTTTTTTCCTTTTTTTTCCTATTTTTCTTCAATATTTAACTGGAATTGTATTCTCTTTCATACCTCAATATAGATAAATTCTTAAAATTCAAAAGATGCCCGCTTCAAGAATTTAGGAAAATAATTTTTATTCATAGAAAACAGATTCAAGTTTATTAATATTGTATTATTTGGAAATTGTAATATACATTTGGAAAAATTTAGTTATGGGAAAAAATATTTGCTTTGATTTCAATAAGTAAGTTTTCGTTTCTATGAAAAAGTAATAAATTCTTTATGTGTTAAAATTAGTAGATTTGGAAAACCTCATTTGGTATTTTCATATAGAAATTTTCAGAAAATTATTGAAAAAAATGCATCATTTACACCGTTTTCATCAATTGAGATATAAATATAAATGTATTTATTGAAAAATAATGCATTGAATAAATTTACATGAAACATATTTAGAAGTCACTTTTTTAAAAAAAATTATTTTATGGCAGTATTTTGTGATTTGTACCTACCATTTTATATCGTAACATCAAAGAAATATTTTTTGAACATGTTTGAAACATATTATTTTTCCGTTGATACTTTCATGTGTATTGTATTGATACAAAACTATATATTTTTTAAATTTTCATCATAAATTAATAAAGAATAAAATATTCTTGGATCATTTTACGGAATTCAAAATTAGTTTTAGGAAAAATGTTTGATATTTCGCAATAAAGGAGATAGTTTTATTCCTTTTATATTAAAGTTAATAAAGTATCTTGAGTTACTTATGAGAATATCTGATTGCTTGTAGCTCACTAATTCTTTGTGATTATTAAGAAAATAGGCTGTTTATGGAGATTTGGAATATTCATTGGATTGCTTCAAAAATATGATAAATAGTAATCAAATTATCAGTAACGAGATTGCATTATCATATACTTAATGTCTGATTTACTATAGGATATTATTAGAACATAATAAGTCAGCAAAAGTATATTCACAGAATACAAATTCAGAAACTTCTTCTCTTTTGATAGAAATGGGAAGCGAACTGACAGCTATAGACTGACAAAGTCACAATCCTAATCACTCGATTCATTGGCTGGATTGGTTGGATGGATTATTAATTGCACATCCAATGACTTTTTTTTGTATCTCATTGCTAAATTATAGGCACTTGTGCCATTTAAACTGGACTCTTTCGAAAACAGCTGCAAATGTCATAGTCTGCAGTTTTCATTCTGCTGAAATTTGCTCTGTTTGTGCCATTTAGTCGTCCTTCTTTAATGACTATTAAGCAACATCTTCGTTAAGTATGTAATGTTTGATCTGTGTTTACTTCGCAAGTTTTATTGTTTGTATGTTTCATTGTTTCTACCTTCAATCAATCTTTTTAAAGGTTTTATTTATTGTTTCATATCAATTTATATATTGATTAGTTGAAGGCAAAGACTGTCATTCTTTAAGGAGAAGAAGTTTTTAATTGAATTAATTTCTATATGGGAGAAACTTGCGCATTTGCGAGTAAATATTGAGAGTTTTAAAGCAATATGTTGCAAAAGGCAAGATCAATATAATATTGCGCAAATATTGGCATTAATATATAATTATTTATCATCTAGAATACATGATCAACAATAAATTAAGATGGGTAGTTAATATGTGAAAATATTGATACTAAGACATCATCATTTTCTGAAAGAAATTAAAGAATATAAATAAGTTGTATCACTGAAACATTAAAATTATTTTAATTTCATTTTAAATATTTTTTTGCCTTTACTTATGCGACTTCAAAACTTCAAAGATTCTAAAGAGACTAGCATTCAAATATCCAATTTGTAAATAAATGAAATAAAAACTAATCGAGAAATTCTAAGAGTAGTATCAACAATTGAAGGAAATGGAATTTATTCTTATTATAATGAGTTTTCTTTTGAAAATGAAATTCAATTTCATTTCTATGTAAAAATCTTTTTTTTTTTTGCTTTAAAAATTGTTATTTATAATGTGCAAAGTTCTTATGTCAAGCTTATTTTGGGACAATGCATTAGCAATACGAAAGGCAATTTAATATTTCAATTATCATAAATCATAAAACACACAAACTGTCAATTAAACTAATTAGTTGAAAACTAATTAATATAGCTCTAACAAATCAATTAATTATTCCTGTATTCATTGATTTCAACTCTCTGCAATCAATTATTTTATTATTGTGAGTTATATTTAAGTAAGTTAATTTTCTAATTAGTGGAAATCAGATTAATGAAATTAATAAATGAGACAAAAATTCCTAAAAAACAAATATCAAACATTATTATCTGTGATGCTTTCACTATATATGTACATAAATATAAAATTGTTCACTGAGTTGAAATTTTTTGTTCAACTATCCCAAAATGGATTTTCTAAATGCATTTTAATTTGTAAATAATAAACTAAAATGAAGATTTGCTTTTTTTTTACTTTTAACTGGAAAAATTGATAAAATGAATTACACTCAATAGTTGAATTCAGATTCATTTACTATGAAAGTGCTCTTCTAAGAGAGTTTACAGTACATGTCTTCTTTTACCCAATACCTAGTTTTCTGCCCAATTATTTTCTCTTTCAAAAGCGACTTGAAATCTTAATTAAAATCCCAATAATCTATGACAGTTCAATGGACACTCAAATGCGAAAGTATTGAACAGATTTTTCAATATGTACAAACAATTTAGTATTTAAATGGTTTCGGTGCAAGCATATAATTATTTTAATTCAAATTTCTTACAATCTGGAGTTTAAAATTTGCTATGGTTTATGTAGTCCTGAATTAAAGTAAATAATAAAGATTTGAATGCTACCAAATTTCAACTTAATTAATGAGTTTTCAAAAAAAATTGATTATTTTTAAAAAGAGTGTGTATGAAATAATTTTTTTTTCTCGAAATATGGTTTGGGAGTTGAAAATTATACTTATTTTTTTATCACAATGATGCTATCGACAACTGCTGAGCTTAGAATTTTAATAAATATAAATGATTTAAAAGAAATTTCTAATATCAATATTATCTAATATCCTTTCTTTTATTACAATTCAATAATGTAGCTGCATTAAAAGCAATATGTCTATGGAATGAGTGACATATTCCAATCATAATGAAATTATCTTAATTTATTTAAAATAGTCACAGGTGTTTATGCATCAAATTGTTACAATAAATGAATGAAGTATTGAAAGTTAATTAATATAACAATTGAAGTCTAATAATTAAAATATCACTTTAATTTGTGATTTTATTTCGATATATTACACCATATTAATATGTGATTGAAATATTATCATCAAGAAATGAATTTATCAATTTGCTAATTAATTACAACTAAGATTTTCATTCGTATTCAATGGTTAAGCTCTATTAGAAAAAAAATGAAATGAAGCATTTATTCTCCAGCCTTAACAATGAATCACGTAGCTACTTACGAATTCTATTATTAAATAAGCTGTCAGCTACATGAAAATTTTCATAAGAGTAATTATAATAGATATACACATTTATTCATTTGCTATTAGATCTTTATTACCCTAACTCCTATGTGTATTTTGTGGCTGCTGTGGTTCCTTTGGGGCAATTCCTACTTTTACAGCAGTTATGTGCTAATACAACTTTCGAAACCTATTTTTATACAATATTGATGACTTCCACTGTCAAATCCATATCGCGTGCTTAACTTAGTTTTGAACAATGATTAAGACTCCCCAGGAAAACATTTATTTAAACGATTTTCAAAGTCACGAGAGAGATTACTAGAATAGCTTAGGAGAATGCATTATTTAAAATACTATTTCTACGAAATATTTATCTAAAGAAGGCTGATTGCAACGTGTAAACATTGTTTCATTTATATTTAGATTAACGTTAGTTTCTGCTTGGTATAAAAAGAAAAATATGAGCCTCATATGTTTTATAATAAGTAACTAAAAATCTTTACCTATTGATATTTCCTAAACTATACTGTAAATAACTTCGTAAAACGCTAAAATTATAAAACTGGTGAATATATACGGTTTTTAGATATTAATCTCATTTATTTAAAGAAAAAGTCAAGCAGGCTTTCTGAAACAAAAGGTGACATGTGATTTATTATGTAAAATAGATATAAAAGATGTTACGTATTTAAAAAATACTTGAAATGAACAAGATTCATTGATTTAGGTAAGCAGAAAAGACTTTATAAAATGATTCAGGATACTTTTTGTCTTAGCATAGTAATTTAGAAACGCAAAATATATTGAACATCTGTAAAATAGAAGAGTACAATCCAAATGAAAACCTTTAATTAAAAATTCATCAAATGCTAATTTCCTGTAATTTTTTACCTCTGAGAATTGTTGCAGAATGCTATTGATTATTAAACTGCCGAAAATTCATCATGGCACAATTAACTTTTTTGGCTGCAATTTGAACAACAAAATGATATGGTTAGTTTACATTCTCACTTAAAAAAGTTATTTAAAATTTACCAGAATGGGTATGGAGCAATAAATATCATATAAGCTGCTACCGGAACATGCTAATATATTTCACAATTTCTAATTTTGAATTCACATTTGAAATTTATAATAAAGAATCAGTAAAATGAATTTTTTAATGATTAATTTATGATGATTAATGATTAATTTTATTTGATTGAGTTAATTTAAATATTTAAAAAATTAATAAACAAATTTTATGATAAAAAACTTTATTTGAAATAATTCAATTGTTTCGGGGGAAAGAATTAAATCTGATAATTTTCTGTTATATTTTAATTTTTATATTATAAAAGATTAAATTTTCATTAGAAAAACTGAAGCAAATATTCTAAGAAAAATGTGAACGCGGAACAGAATTCTCTTTACTGATTTTGTATAGAAAACTATCCACAATGGTTATGAAGATACAGGTGAATTTATATTTATGTTCAAATACTGCACGCAGCTTTCTTATTTTATGATAGCCGAATGTTAGCTATATTTAAATATTAAATATAAGAAAAACTAAATTTTATTTCCAATAAAATATTATACCCTCTCACTGTTTTTTCACGAACTACTAATTGCGAAATAATGATAAATACTGTGGTTGATTTCCCTATCCTTCGAGTTCGCTTACTTGTTGTGAGGTTTATGATGTAGAAGACAAACAACGGCGACGTTTATTTACACACTAAGACAGGACAGCCCAAAAAAGACAAATATTTACAGACTGCAAATATATTCAGTGAAGACGAACACACAGGACAGCACACAGCAACACTCTACAGCAGACAGGAGCCCACAATAAGAAGAGAAGTTCACAAGTAGAAATTCATAGTGACACCGTCCACAAAACACAAAGCGGCCAGACAGGATTCAGCAGGATCTTCGGATCTTTGCTCTAAGACTGAAACCTTCGCTGTCTCTTATAGCTTTCGTTGCTGATTCACTACTTCGATTCGTATCTACTTTCCAGTTCAGTACTGCTCCGTTCACAACGACGACACAAGGCACTTCGATGCCAGAATACGGCAAACAGCAATTCAGTACTCGGAGTTGCTTCGGTATTTTCCCGACAAATCCTGACTACTATTCACCAACTCTCAATTCAGAACTACTATCCAGGATTCCAGGATGGGCATCTACACAATTCAAGACCACCACTCGCCAGTCTCTACTGTTACAGGCGACTCCGTCGCCTCTCAACTACTCAGCTCAGGATACCAATTCAAGAACTCTCAACTCAGGTCCACTCGACCAACGTCCACGATATACCGAACTTTTTCAGCTCTCAGGAGGAGGAGATAAAAGCTTCTGGACTAATCAGGATGATTCTGGGCAAATCTCGGTACCTAATGGATGGATCGGAAAAATTCTCAACCTTTCGGGAATTATGCATTTGGTTGCCAAAGTCTCTAAATTGTCGTCAAGCACTGGCAA
>JAPMOQ010048382.1:6941957-6965271 GCA_026543055.1 Argiope trifasciata
TATATATATATATATATATTTACAATAGAAAACACCAAAAAATTAATATGTGAATAATAATCTGTTCACGAAAGCAATTGTAATATTATAGTAATTGTTCGATTGCACAATGAGTTTTTAATTTCATCTCAGTGAGTGCATACCTTCTGTATAAGTTTCTAATTTCATGTTAAAAAAAAAGGAAAAACCTGAGAAAACCTTTATATTAATTTTATTATTTCCAATGTCAGCGTTCCACCAGCTAAAAGGAATTTTTAAACGATGCAGTATGAATTAAGTATGATAAGCAGCCAATGAAACATGTGTAATAAGGGGTTTTCTTCTTTATTTTCGCATTTTGAAACTGAGAATAATTCGAAGTAACATTATTTATTTCTACTTACATTGATAAATTGCTTTATTAAGGCATGCGATATTTATTTATGTTTCAATTTAATACTTGAAGTGTGTTGATTCAGTGATCATTTTTTTATTATAAATCTGTGGTTGCTATGAAATCAATTGTTACATTTTGAGAAGCAATACTTTATTCTTGTATATTTATACGAAGTAACTTTATCTAAAAAATACTAAATAAAAAGGAATCTAATAAAACATTGCATCAGTCTAAAAATAACTGATTTACTCATATGAAATAATTAGTTTAGAGAATTTATGAAGTAAAATCTTGATTTTCCATTATTTGTCATGATAAATTTGTATAAAATATTCAAATTTAATCTAAAGTAATAAAATAAATCAGAAAATTGTAATAAATCTAGAGTGAAAATAATGTATCCACTTCTATAATAATTTTCAAAATATATAGAAGTTTCATCCGATAATTATTTGTTTAAAATAATTATTGGATAAAACAAACAATTATTAAAATTCAATTTCTTCATTACTATGAAAAGTTAACATTTAAATATTTTTTGTCAGATGATTTTTTACAATCTGATTATGACAAATGATTTAAAAAAATGCATCAAACTTATCTGTTTTTGGGGGGTAGGGGGGAGTTAAAAAACATCTCTGATTTTATGATGCTGGTTTTTATTTTTCTTAAAGAAAATACAAAATAAATTATAAACGGCAACAATAAAAAAATTATTGAATGGTACAAATACGCACGTCCCATTTATCAATTAGTTCATATTATGCCCATGTTAAGTTTTCCTTAGTTCGTTAAGTTTTCTACATTTAATTAATCTCCTTTTGCCCTCGGATTACCTGAGCAGAAAGTAAAAAGTGCAAATGTCATTTAGTGGAGTATGTATCATTTCTTCAGCAAAAAAGGAGATAGGATACTGCGTATTACAGTTGAAACTTCTGGTTGAAGAAACGTTATCATTGAAAGATATGCAGTTGCTGAGAAAATGAAAAGGCAAATAAGGAAAATGTAGTTTGTCTATAGAACTTTGATCTAGAACTATAGAATTCATGGTTCGAAAGCGAATTCTAAATAAAATCTGCCTTGAATGTAGATAATTCGTAATTAAATCTGATATTGGTGATTTAAATGGTGCTGCTTATAGTTTAAAAAGGAAATTATGACTGAAGTGCTGCAGTTGTCATCGAATTTAAATTTCTAATCATAAAGACTGGCTAAAAGTAATCATTTTATTTTGAAATGGGTTGTAAATGTGTTTAAATTATTAGACGCTCCTTTCTTATAATTAGAGCACACTAAGAATAATATAAACCTTGGAGAATTATATTTAACTGTATTTGACCTCCTATGATCAGCTTGTCAGATAGCAGCTCATACACCTTCTTACCATAGCTATACTTGTCTGCATCAAAAATTATTTTACAGCTCAAAGGAAATAATTGAAACTTAAATGTGCAGTTTTCTTTCATTTTAAACTATTCCAATACATTAAACGACATTTCCCTACTAAATGGGTGGCATTAAACAACTTTTCAACTTACTTCTTTCTTTCTTCGATTGTTTTATATTTGGATGAAATTGTTCCTTAGTTCGTTGTTGAGAACTCCTCGAGTAGTCTTAGAATGTCTTTGATCCTAATTTTCTTGTATTCAAATGCTATTTATAACTTCATCTTTTCAGAAATTAAGCCGCTGCATAGTGCTTCAACATTTATTAAGAACTCCTCATATCTAATTGCTTTACTATAAGTAAATGGAATAAACAATTAATAAATTTTGATTAATGGTTTTGGGGTCTTACCAATGATTAGACGCCTTTATGAAATATTCCATCAGTGAAAGTATACTCATGCCAGTGCTTTTGATTTCATAAGTACATGTATTTGTAAATAGATAAAAATCAGTGTTTTTTATTAAGTTTTAGTAATTCGAATTATTAGGTCCCTCTTTAATAAATTGATAAATTTAGTTCCCCATATCAGCATATTTTCAATTTACCGTCATATTAATGATTTATATATAACTATTAATAATTTGCTTATTGCCGGCATCCTGGCATGGGGGTAGCCTGACTTCTCCATGTTCTGGGCATTCCGGTACAAGCATGATTGTTATTCTGTGATCTATCTGTGAGTAGTGTGACCCCGGGAAAAAGAGGCTGTGCAACTGAATGTGACGCATAAAGTAGTTAAGTTGTACTCTTGGCCCTAGTTGGCGCTACAGAAAGCAAGGGATGCTTATTTAGGCTTAAATCGCTGGCATCTTTCTGTTAGCGGACTTGTAAAGTGCCATAAGTAACAACAAATTACCATTTTTTTTCCAATTTCTTAATCATTTTTTTTATTTATGAATGTGTGGCATCCATGCTAGTAGTCATTAAAATTTAAGTAGAAGCTGAGTGTTTATAAACATTTTAATAGAAATGTAATGAAAAAAATAGGATCCTGGCTGATTATACCTTTCAATGTTTCTATACTATTTTAATCTTTTATAATTATTTAAATTTGTATTTTTTTACAAATTTATTTATTTGTCAACCAAGCTTACAACGTATTTTTTTAA
Organism: Argiope trifasciata; assembly: GCA_026543055.1. Taxonomy (NCBI): domain Eukaryota; kingdom Metazoa; phylum Arthropoda; class Arachnida; order Araneae; family Araneidae; genus Argiope; species Argiope trifasciata. The sequence continues at coordinate 6,944,892 of JAPMOQ010048382.1, forward strand.
TTCGATCTGCCTGCTGTATTAAAGAAATGCCTTTAATTGATAATAATCAAAATATATTCTAATCAATAAACTGTTTAACAATAATGCTATGAAAGGAAAGTAATTTCGAATTTGACCAAGTTTTAAAGATTTATGAGTTTCATTCCACATATACATTTAGAAGAAAAACCCGTAGTTACGAGGAATCTGGATTTAAAAAATAGGATAAGTAATAATAAATATTCTGAATTTAATTATTCGAGACTGATTTCGAAAACATTATTTTCAATTTAAATCAATTTCAGCTGTTTCAAAATATGGTTCTTGAATATGGCAGTATTAATTATTCAAGTAAAAAAAGACTCTTTTAAATGTTCTTGCTCCAAAAGTGGCGAACGTATTCGAGCACTCCAGTCCTCCTTTAGCATTAAATGCAGTGAAGAAGGAGCAATTGCTACCGTTAGTTGCATTATTTAGCAAAGTGCCTTTTCTGAGCTGGGGATAAGACTCTTTGAGAAAAACACGGAAGTGCTCTTTGCAATTCTATTAAGGCAAATACCTTTGGTGAGGAAGGCAAATCCGTCTCACGACGCCAGACACAATGAGCCAATGCTATTAGTTGGAGGATAGTGGGAGGGTGGAGCGAAGGAGATAAAACCAATTGCCACCACTTCCCTTCCACCTCAGCACTATGTTGTGGAGCAAAAGGTGAGAACAATCCAATCAGCGGTGAGAAATTAGCCCGTGTTCGAGGCGTTAGTGGTGAGAGAACAAGCTGCTGGATTGAGGCTACAAATGTTTACATGAGGACTGAAGAGGCGTGCAGATGCATTTTTATGCAAACATATGTGTCAGATGTTGGCATATTGGTCGATTTGCCAATTTTCAGCATGCAGAACAGAGCAAAATAAAATATGTAGATATTTAAAATGTGCAATTAGCCTTATAATAATAATAACAACAACTTAATTATAAACTAGATTATTAGTAGTTCAAGGAATATATATTGTAACAATATTATGATTAAAGGATCGATTACTTACTGAAATTACTCCGCCTTTTTAAAATCTATTTTACTTGCTATGCTGCTGATCCCCACGAGTGACATCTCGAACTGAAGATGGAAGCTTCCAGTATAATGGTTGCTTCTCAGAAAAGGGGGGAGGTCTGTCTCCTCCCATCGATGACTGGACGTATTCCCTTCCCAAAAGGTTATACAGTGCCCTACTGTTAAACCACAGTTTCGGTCAGTATTGCTGTAGCGGTGATTCGATCAATCAGTTTTATTATCAGTATGCCTTCGGGCGGGGCGGAGAGCCAGTGGTATGACTTATCTGTGCTGCTGTCTTACTGAGTAGTACCTCTGGTATAAGAATGGAAAATAACCGGTATATTAGTTGCTTCCCACCGTTCTGGTTAGTACAGAAATATAGTGGAGTTGGTTAACCCCTACTGATGGCAGAACAATCATCGAACAGGTGAAGTTCTTCCCTGGCCGTTGATGGCCCTTGGTTTTCAATCATATGCTGTCCTGGCCTTTCAGTTATTCAGAATTTCCATATGCCTTTTGATGGACTGAAGTAGCCGCTTTTATTACCAGTGTAATTATGATTACTTCATTAATAAAGTTTCATTGTTTACCGTTGTAGATCGATATATTTATAATTCTAAAAGAGAATTATTTAATGATGGAAATAAATATTTAAATTTGCTTGGAATAGAATTAAAATAACCCTAGACAATCATCTAACCAAAAATAACCAAATGCTGCTGTTTAAAAGTAATTTTTATGTGTGGAAATATTTCGAAGGAATAAACAGCCCAAAATTAAGCTGCAGGTTGAATTCTAAACTTCTAGTTAATGTCACGAATATATTTGAACTGACACTTTTGAGAAAAAATACTATTGTATTTTAATTAATTCATTCATTTCTCACTTAAGTATTTATGTACACTAATTTGATTGTAAAGATTTTTTTCGGTTATGGTTGAAACATGTTTAAAAAAGTTACAAACATTTTCTTGTTAAAACAAATAAAATATTTTTTTTAAAAAAACTACTATTTTCTAAGCTACTGACTGGTTTTCGGTTATAACGAAGCGTAAGAAATATCTTAGAAATGAGGCTACTATTCCCTGAAATTGCGTCTTTTTATGATGAACACCGTCATTGCCCCAGGAAAATAAACGATTTCTTTTGGTCAGTATCTTTGGTCACCAGTCTTTTATGCGCAACACATTTATGATTCGAAAGGTCAGGAAGTTAGAAAAGGAGAGATAAGAAATGATATTTCCTATTTTCTATTCATATCAGATTTCAGATTTAAATATCAGATTTAAATTGTTTTGATAAATTCAGTAAAAATTTCTTGTTTTGCGCATTGAAAAATTATGCTAATATTTACTATAATCCTTATGCCCTTGTCTTTTGCCTTTAAACTAAATTATTGATCATTCAAAGGTAATGAAATATATACTTAGAAGTCCTTAAATACTAAGATTATTCACCGTTAAAAGTATCTTATTTCTAAAACTTTTGTTCCTTGTATTATACTAAGCAAAATTGTTTTAATAGGTAAAAGAAGAATTAATTAATTGCAAATCTAAAATTTTAATTTCCAAATATGTACACCAAGGATTTTGATATAGTAGTGGTAACGGGGACAGTTTTCTATTTTCATTAAGCCTGTTGTTGGTGTTTATCCTTCTTTTATTGAACTCCAAACAGGGAAAGAGGAGTGAAGTAGCATCTAAGGACAAGTATCCTGACCACCTGAGGGCAGAAGATTGACTTTAGCTCATACAAAAATGAGAATCACACACTCGTTTGTACCTCTTTTTGCTGGGGAAGAGAAAAGGTCTCTTTCATACACCTCACACATAAAACATAGGGCGAAGAACAACTATGGACGGATAAAGACTTAAACTGGGAAGCCTAAGTCAAGAGATGGACGAGCTACCCCTTCACTTACTGCTCAACACCAAATGAAAAAATTTTGTTTCCCGATCATTATAAAATTGGTTGTGACAAATAGAATATTCTGTTTCTTTTCTGATTCCTTTAATTACAATATATTTCCATCATTATCAAGCAACTTACATGGGGCTGAAAATGAAACATGAGTTTGGACAATCTGGACAATTTGCAACAACAACAACACAAGATTTACAACAACCATATTAATTGGAAAACGTAATTTTTCTTTCAAATATTGCTTTCTGAATTCTTGAACAAGTAAAAATGCATGAACTTTCATTGAATTCAAGTGATCTTCTCTTCTAGAATGAATTATTCATTCCTAAAAATATTAAACAGGAATGCATGTAAATGCATCTATGAAAATAAAAGATAGCAGTTTTAGAGTGGTATTAGATAATAGTATCCACATCTCTACCATTTATATCATAATGTATTTTGAGAATAGTTTATTTCTTCCTGCAAGAAACTGCCGAGCATTAATCGAATAATGCATCTCAAATATTTTTAACTTTTTTGTCAACAATTTATAAAATATTAATTTAAAAAACAAAGTAGAAAGCAAAATAATTATCTCTTTTCAACATGTCAAAGCTTTGATAAAGAAATCAAAAACTTCAAGATGTGAAACTGGATTAACTGTTGTTAATGAAAATTGTTTTAAGGTAGGCGACTACATTAAAACACTGTCTATCGACCACATTGGAGAATTTTTTTATTGTTATTTTTAGTAATTTAGAATTTTTTTTCCTTCCAAAACCGTTTATCCTTTCAAGGAAAAGGAATACCTGACATTAACCATGATCACATATTTTTTCAGCTAAAATTTGACTTTCACTTCAATTTTCTCAAAGCATTAATTTTGTAAAAATTCTCCACCGTTAACATGATATCTCAAAAATTAATAGAGGCATTTACATAAAACTTTCAGCAAGGATTTTACATAATATCAACAACGAAATGAACCAAGAGTTTTATTGTTGGTGAAATACTTTTTCATTTATAGATGTTTTTAGAAAAATTAAACTGTAAATTTCTGGAAAAAATGTATATATAACGTATATTTTTATCCGTAACTTCTTTGCATCTCACGATTTTTCTTAGATTTTGGTTCATTTCATTCATGATTATATTCTATAATTTGTGTACAAAGAAAAATAAGATTGCTGCATTACAGTTTTTTGTAGAATTTTAACCGTTTTGGTCAAATTTCATTAAAATGTACTACAAATTTTCCTATTTTTCAAAATATATTATATTTTAAAGTAATTTTGGTGCGTTAATAGTATTTTGTATTATAATTGATAATACATCCAAAAACCATAGTTTGAAATAATTTTTGAAGAATCTAATTTTTCAAAACTTTTTTCTTTGAACGTATTCGGATATCTTAAATAATTGATTTGAATAAATGAGAGTAATTAAATACATTTCAAACTGATATGATTACTATGTAATTTGATCAACAATTTTGCAGATAATTGAATCAGGGATTTATATTTAGTTTCAAATATTTCTAAGGTTTTATGTTCCCGAAGTGGAGACACTTGCATTCAGATGGTCATAGAGCTAGAATATTTTCAAATCTCCAATCTAATTTCTGTATTACACAGAGAGAATACTTTTCTGCTGGTCATTAGGCAAAAGTTCTTAATTTCAACACAATTACATGAGAATGTTCCGACATCATCTATGTCATTTAAATATGCTGTATTCGTGTGAATATTATAGTATTGCAAAGTCGTTAACGTATATTCATTTCAGTAATGCTATAGTAGAGGTTTAAACTTTGAGCTTGTGAATGAAAATTTTCAACAAATGTAATTAATTTTCTACCAGACAACAAAGTAATCCACTGCTCACCAAAATAGTTCGCAAATGTCATTAGTTAAAATTTATAAATAACTTTAATCGTTTAGATTCATTATTGAAAAAAAATGTAAGATTTTTATAAATATAAAAAGAAGACATCTACTATAATTTGGAAACTATGATCTCCAAAGATTTGCCCACATGCACACTAACATGTGATTTGAACGTAATTCAGATCTATTTTTTTAAATGACAATGATTCTCTAATCCAATTGTAAACTACCCTCTTTTGTACTATAGTTTAAAAAAATAATAATAAAGATGGATTTATTAGTCATTATTATGTTGTTTGATGATTGAAATTATGGATGAAAAATCTTATCATATGTGTTAAATTTAATAACAAAGTTTTTACAATCACGTATGGATTCTGAGCTTTGCTATTACGCCAAATTAAATTAAAATGTCTTATATGATTGACTTTTGACTAGTTGACTTTATATGTCACACAGCACATTCCACATTACTCGTTGAACTTATTCACCACGTAGCACGTTCTTCAACAATAGTTGACTTTTCTCATCCCACAATACATTCCATATCAATAGATTATTTTATATAACATATAAAACCCAAAATATTACTCTGTAATTTGAGTACAATGTATTGCACATTTTTCATGAGATTATATTGATGAAACATTCATGTTTTTTTAATAATTTTTTTCAATGAACATTTATATTGTGTTCTTTCTGATAACGCTATTTCAGAACGAAAAACGTGGTCGTTTTAGCTAAAATATGAAAATGCAGCTATTTCAACTTTCAGTTATTCATCTGGAGACCAAATATTCTAATATAACGTATTCCGTCCAAAAAAAGATTATTTTTTGTTTTACAGATATTTTGTGAGATGCAGCTTGTTTATTACTTTAAGTTTTACAATTAGAAAGTAATACATTTATTGAGCAATGAAATTTGTACAATTGTATAAATAAATAGTTCAACTACTTCAAGAAGTCACGATTGATCAGGTTTTTACTTTGATATATTAAAGAAGAGCACCTTTTAATGTTTATAAAACATAAATTCAGTTACATACATATTTCTGTTTAGATGCTAAAATGTTTAAATCATATTTTTAAAAATTCTGCTAGACAATTTATAATTCTACGAAAATTCACTAATTTGTTTCACATAATCAAGATCATTACCATTGTTTCAGATAAATAGTGGGTTGCAACCTTCATTAGAAAAAAAAATTAACATACTGAAGTATATGTACTCATTTAGTTATATAAATTTATACATTTCCTTTAGTGCAAATTGAAACTAGTTTTATACTATAAGAAATAAAAATATTATTTTTATATTGTAACGTTCCCCTGCCCAATTCACAAGAAGCGGCATTTCCAGACAACAGCCCAAACCTTTTAATGCCCTAATTTGTTTAAAGCCCTCCGGTTGCTGATTGGGTGGTCTTCAGATTGCTGGTTGGGTGGTCTTCAGAGTGGTGGTTGCCTTTAGTCATTAGTAATTCAGAGGACGACCCCACGTAAAGCTCATTGTGGGGAAGAAACCTGTCGCAACTTCAAAGGAAAGGAGTGTCCAACATCTGGATGCTGAGTGGTCCCTTTGGGAATGAATATCATTGACACTTTTTTCAGCGAGGTAAATTGCTAGGACGCGTCATTTATGGATAGCCCCACGCCAAGAAGCACTGGCGGAACAACTGATTGAAATTTTGGCTGGCCGATTGACCGATGGAAAGCTGACATGGGTGAATGGAAATGGAGGAGGCGGAGTTTGGATCGTGGTAAAGAGCCGGTCTTGCTTTGAAGGAAGGGGACATCTTTGGATTGCAAACTGTGGAATTTCGTCGCTCCAACCTGGTAGCGGTTCTAGCTAACACCCAGTTAGCATTTCTTCGAATTAATGGATAACTCTTTCCATGAACTCTTTGCAATAGACCTTCAACCTTCGTCTACACAGCAAATATTTAACCTAGAATAAAACAAATTGTTCTTCTGTATCTATATGTGGCCGTAAATAAAATATATGTCTGGAAGTCTAGTCTCTTATTTCATTACAATGGAAAGGCGCCACAGCAGCTTCTGAGGGTAAGGACCCCTGAGAACCCGAGGGAAGAAGTTTGACTCCTAGCTCATATGAAGAAGACCTTGTCCCATTCTTTCTTTCACACACCTCAAAAATAGAATAGAACAAAGGGAAAAAAAATAACCATGCACGAACCAGGACTCGAGGCCGGGACTTCTAAATGAAAGATTGATATTTTATATATTGAAAGAAAATATTTTTTTGGCAGGTCATTTTTAGTACTTGACAGGAATAAAATCAAATATATTTTCCTAAACTATTAGGAGCATGCATCTCATTCTTTCTTTTACTTTCGAATGCTTTACAGGATATGAAAACAAAGAAATTTGTAGTAATAAGTTAGCCATGGCGTAATGCAAGCTGTTCATGTACCTCCAGATTAGTAGAAAAATTCCTTTCACTATAATATAGCATTTTGATACCTACAGATTTAAAAGATTTTCTTCCAAACGGCTAAAAAAAAAACATTTTTCCAATATGAGAGTCTGAAACTTAGTTGCTTCCAATCACTCAAGAAGCGAAATGGGAAAGATCGAGACACCTTATAAATATTTTGGGACGAAATAGTAAAATATAAATATAAAACTAACATTTTTACATCCCAGCGTAAAGTTAGCAATAGAATAATATACACACAAAAATCTTTATATTAAGCAGCATTACAGAAGCTTGAATATAAAATCCAAAAGATTTTTTTATATTTATCTTTATATAATTTTAAATTTAACATGTTATTACACATTTTATTTCCAATACACTTTGAATACTAGAAAACTGACATTTCTAATAAATATAGTTACAAATTTAAATGAATTTTAGCTTATATCCTTGACATTTTTTATCATTTTTATCCCCTTATTTAATCCTTTTCCCGTGAAAATAATTTCCTGATGCTTCAAAAATGATTCTCAAATATGCATCAACATTCATTTCAATATTCATTTAACTCGAAGAAAATTAACATTTTCCCAAAAATACATATTACTTGAAAATCTAAAACTCGTATAAAAGTGAGCAAGGAATCATAAGTAGTTGCTTGCTTCTAAAAATTAATTTTGAATCCTTATAATCTGTTTTGGTTGCAGTTTAAGTAAAATTGTTTACGGTTTAAGTTACTTTTAAGACTCTCGAAATTCTAAATTTACTTTAATATCCGGAACATAAATTTTCTTTTCTTTATTTATCCATATTTTTTTCATTTTAAATTGCATTCTAATTTTTTTTATTTCATCTTTTGCTTTCTAGTGCTTGAAATGCCGCTTTAAAGTTGAACACTATCCTTTTTGGCTGGATTTTTTCATAGGGAACTGATATAGTCTTGAAAAGATGCTTAAAATAACTCTAAAAATATCTATGCAGAAAAGTGATACAGAAAAAAATTCATAATAGTCAGTAGTCATTTTAAAATCCATTCTTGGATTTTGAACATTTGAACTTCACTAATAAGGAAGCAAATAAGAATTCACTAATGTTTACATGAGCCTCTTTGTATTTTTAAGTAAATTTAAATTTCTATATATAATTACTGAACAAGAATACAAATGAATAAACATGAAAATGTTATGACACAATTTTGAAATTATTTGTAATGATAATAATACAAATTGCTATTTCTATTAAGATAGAGGTTTAATTTTCAAAAGTGGAAAGAAAACACTTTTGACATGTGATATTCATGTGAATCTAAATCATATTTAATTCCTTTAATTAATTTCTCATATCATAAATACAGATGTAAAAAATAAATCAATCAAAAGTTCCTTTAAAAAATAAGTATTTCACTTCGCAGTATTTAAATTGTATTTACTTTCAAGTGACTGAAATATTAATTTAATTCTTAAAAGTCGTTAGAGTAGCATTGTTTTTACATTTTTAATCTCAAAATTAATTACTTTCAATCCAAATTTATATTAAAAATTAATGAGAACATTGCAGGCAAAATACATTAGGGATTTTAATTGAAATGGGAAATAGGTTACAAATTAAATTCATCAAACAATTCATCAACAATTTTCTTTTACACACATTTTAAGGAAAAGTGTCATTTCATTGCTTTATTTACAAGAAAGATAATATATGTATATATATAACAACGAATCTTGTTCCAGGGATTTAGTTTAAGATTTAAAAAATGGCTATCGATGATTGTCTTTAAATTAATAAATATTGTTATGAATATTGTTAAAATAAGTACTTTTTAGATACACGATCTATAAGAAGATTTATTATTTAAGAATTCAGGTTTCTGTTCTTGCATTAAAAATATCCTTATGATATTCATTATTTCAATTATAACTTTATCATGCCTATCTGTTTCAATAAGATTCCTAATTTATATTTTACCTTATTAAATTTTTCCACCTATTTCATGCACTAAAATTATTATTCTTATTACTCAAACATAATTTTTCATTATTAATTTTTAACTGAATAATTATTAAATTTTATCATTTTTAATATTTATTAACACTAATGAAGTAAATCGTTTAAAATTTTATTTAATAAAAGCCAAAGGTTTCATTAATAAAAGTTATATGCTAATTTGGTGTTTCAAGTATTTCTATGTATAAAAGTAAATTGTAAATTTTTCCTATCTTCCATTTATCTGACACAAATTAAACAGAATCATAAACTGTGCCAAAATATAACAGAAATAGTATCAAAATATTATTTCAAACTGCTTGCATGGAGAATGCCATTAAATAATAAAGACAGATGTTACAGAAAAAAATATGAATTCAGTTGATTATATTCATTTCTAATTATTATCTTCATTATTTTTGGACACAAATGTTTTGGCAATTTTGAAGAAGAAAAGCTATACATTAGTGATTGACAGAAAATCAATTTCTTATCAATTTCTTTTTTTAAAGTGTTAATTCTAAAAGGATATGAATAACTTCAGAAGTTCCAATTTTCGAAATGTAACAAAAAAGTAAATTGAATAGATTTTTAACAGAAACAAGCTGTAATATCTATATTACCTGATACTCAGTTTAAGGACAATTAATAAAAAATAATAATTGCAAGCTAATTGAAGCAATTGCGTTTTAACTATTTAGTTTTTTATCTTTATGCTTTCGTTTTGAATAAATATATGTAATATATACTTTCTTGAAATGTATCCGAAATATTCAAATAATTTTTCCTTATTACATTTGTACACTAAATTAAAATCATAAATTTTTCTATGCCTTATATTAGCTTTCCTAGCTGATACATTTCTAATACAGTCACAGTTTTTAAGAAAAGAAAACGATTCGATCAAATGGATAATATACATTTTCTTAACTCTTATATTGATTTTGCTCATTAAAGGAGAATATTTGAAATTATATAAAAGGAATTATATATTCAATATGAAAACAGTTATTTTCAACTTCAGGAAAGCAAAGTTTTCTTGCTTTTGTGAGCATTTTTTTATTTTTAATGAACAAAAAACTTTTTTAAAATAAAGAAATTTTTTCCAGTACATATGTGATTCCTCCATATGCGACATGAAATTACCAATCCTAACATTTGTTTTAAGGATGCTCCATTTAAATTAAACGGTTGCATTCAATGCTTTTTTCTTTTTCTCAGAAAAAAAAGTTATTTTATCTTAAATGCCGAAATATATGGCATCAACTATTAAATTATAGCTGATTTTGAGAGATGATATCTTAGTATTTTTTTCCCACATAGCGTTATGTAGACAAATCCATTCTGTTTGTTTATCTGCAAAAGTATCTGGGCAGCACTTTCAAAGTTCGGAAACTGCCCATTGCTGATAAAAAATTCATTACTTGATTGAATTCAGTGATAGATTGATGCAAGAAGATATTAATTACACCGTGGAAGTGTTAAAAGTTCCCATTTCAAAAACTCTAATAATTTGTGTTAAGACGTTTAAGACTTATAGCATCTAACTTGCTCTATTCTAGTGGAGTTCTGTCTCTGTTGGCTTAGAAAAGATATTTCTGTTTTAAGCACCATATATCCTTCTATACCTTTATGACAGAATATAGATTGGTCATCAAGTAGAAACTGATTGATATGCTCAAAAATTCATCAAATACCAACATATATAATTTTTAAAGTCGGTATTATTTTTTGAGTGGATCATCTTTTTGATCTACATCCATTTCTCCCTATTTAGTAATATATTTCCCATCGCAAGTCGGAAATTGCTGGGAAATATAAAAAAAATACTAACTTTGAAATAATGTTCTTATGGACTGATTGCTGCTAGACCCCTACCTTTCTATTATTTGAAGCATCTGACAGCTTATGTAATTCACAGCGCATATCATTCGTAGAATATATCAGTTTTTCTACAAGTTTTTCGTGACCATGAATAAAGTTTGTTTCTTTGATCGCTGTTGTTGGTCTACTTTTGAATTTGACTTTCAGTCCTGGTTTTACTTCCTTGACTCATTTTAAACAGTTTTTGAGTTGCTCGTTACCAGCCTTATTATGTTATTCAAATATATAATTCTTTGTGCAGTTCCACAGATTTTCAAGGCCTAATTTTAAACAATATTTAAGCTCTCTCTACGTATATCACTTGTTTTTTGATTCTCATTTGAAGAAAGGAGGTTGGGAAAGTAAAAACTTTAAAAAAATTAGGAATATTCCCTACATATGTGAATAATTTTGTGATGAATTTTTCAACGAAACTATAAAGCTTATAACCTCGAAAATTACATTCAGAATTTGTGAATTTTAAGAATCAATGTAATTAATCATCACATTTCTTTTTCTTGCAATTTTTATTTGTTGAAGGTTAACTGAATTATTCTATCAAGATTTATATTTCTGAATTTCAAGTTAAAATGAGATTTTATTAAGTTTTATCTAGTTTCAAGAATGTGTCTCAACAAATCGCAAAGAGAAAACACACTTTTTTCATTCAATTCTTGGAACATATATCAAGAAATTCCAAAAAACAGTTTATGAACAGCAGAAAACAGCATCGCTTCTCAAAAGTAAAACAAAGCAACTTCCTATCTTATTTATTTTCTTGTAAAAGTTTATTATTTTCCTCCATACATCTCTTCCAATCCTCCATGGAGGGGGGTGGAGTTGCCACAGTCCCGTTGCTTCGTTTCGGAAAGCTTCACCGTAATTAGATCGCTTTGAAGTTGAATTATTGTGCTGGGAGTCTAAAAGGCAACGGGAAGCGGTAATTTTTTTCGCTCTTGTAGTTAAAGGACCGAGGCATTGCCACACCACGGGCCTTTAAGGGCCAGATAAACAAATGATTCGATATAGGTGGCTCGAGCTTTTAGACTCGGGTCATTTGATATGAAAGGAGGACAGACCTGAGCCTTGAAGAGGCATTGGAATGTTCGCTTTTATATTTTAAGAGAAGAAGGGGTTTTTGTTCCTTTAATGTTAATGGTCGTTCTGCTTTATTGCGTGTGCTGCAAAAGGAACATACGAAGAAATGACGCAGAAGGGTCTTCAATTTATATGTCACCTTCGCCTGCTATCCTGAAATACTTTGAAGCTATTTTTTTTAAAAAAAGAAAGAAAATTCTAAAATTGCTGATAGTAATATCAACTATATATATATTAAGGTGAAAACTGATTTTATAGTACACAATTTTTTATAACTTAAAGTCCTCGTTTCAGTTAAACTGAAAGCTTATTTTTGTTGTTACCTGAGTGTACTTATTATGCACATGTATTCACCTGAAACAACTTTCAGACGATACAAGGTTGACATCTGAAGTGAGAGGCTAAAAAATATTGACTGACAAATACGAAAGCACAGAGTAATTGATATAAATTTTTCGATTGTAAAAATAGACGACAAATTTGAAATTTAAATGTAATTATTTAAAAGTAATAAATTATAAATTATGGGCAATAGCTTATGATTTCCACCAATTGGTTAATTATTTAAAATATATTTGTGGAAAATGAACAATTAAAAGATGAATTTCGTGTCATGAATCAATGACATTTGATTAGCGAAGAATTGGAAAATTGTCTTTATGTAAAATTCAAATGTGAAACAATTTCTTTGAATTTTCACCGAAATGACAAACAATTCCCCTTAAGGGACACAAACCATTCATTTACTTAATGTTATAAGCTGCTTAATGCGTCATATATATATAAATGCGTTACTTCCTCTTTATTATGAATGCTTGACTCCTGTATTTGATTAGGTACGCGAGGTCAAGTGGCTTTATAACTACTATAATCTAAAAATAAAATGCAAATGTAAATTTTATATATTATATATTTCCACTTCTAATTTTTGGTTTACTACACTTAGATCCATATAGGAAATAAAATAAAACCCAAATGTTAGCATTAATAATGAATCTTTTAAAGTAATTAATATTTTGCTGATATTTTCGAAACAAAATAATAATTTGCAAAACATTATTTAAAAAATTAGTTGAATTTTATCATTAACGAATTTTAAAAATTCTTCATAGGATGTGTATGCTAGTTATCTAGAGTAAAACAGCCTGGAATTTAAATCAATAGAGATTTTAGTGTTTTCATTCCTTGAGAGGTTTTTTGATATTATTTGAGTGGAATATTTATATGTACGTAGATTATTGATACCTTGAAACTCTCCCATTTCTGGCTGGCAAAAGATCTTTGTTTGATCTAACTCTGAAGAAGATAATCTTCAGAGTTATGAATCTTTGATCTAACTTGAAGACATAAACCATCTTAAAAAAATTGTTTTATAATTCTTGAAAAGGTATTATTTTCCTCCAATAATTGAAAAGATTTTTTATATTAATCCTCCAATTAAAAGGATTTTTTATATATATTTCCAATAATTACTTTTACTACACTATAAATATTCTCTGTTTTTCTACGTTATTCATTTGAGAAATTTTTATCATTCTAGATATTTGTGAACTCGTGACTACGCACTTGTATCTGATTGATTTAAAATTTCTAAAATTTATTAGACTCAGGATTTTTGTGATATGTGATTATCAAACCATTTGATAATCCAGCAATGTACTGAGGTACATGAGTTACTTTATGTTTCGTGGATATCCATTTCTAACACAACAATTATATGTGAAATGAGGCATTATTCCAGGAAACTTATAATCCTATTTGCAATGATTGATTTATCTGCAATTGCTATGTGTTACCAGGGATCACGTTCATGTGTCATCCTCGTTATCTGAACGCGGTTCAAAATTACGAGTTTGGCACCCTAGATAGCCTTAGAGTTGTTTCAAAATTGAACGTCAATATAACTAAACTAAACCAGAGATATCTTTTTCATATTATGTCACTATCCAATTACTTAATAATCTATCAGTAGAAATATGAAACATATAATATTCATTTCAGTCAGCTGATTCTCTTATAATAATCATAAGAGAAACAGACTCAAGTTTCTGGTAAAATTATGTTCTTTTTATTATTAATAGAATCTAAGTTCCATTTTTATATTTTGTAAGTATCACACTATTTGATAATAAAGCAACAGATACATGAGATACATAATAATCACTGCAGCAATCCAATTCTAACCCATAAGAGAAATGAAGGCAAGATTCCAGGAAATTCATATTCTTCCTCTTATTAAAACGCAGCAAAGATATTAAACCTAAAACGTGTTTCGAGTATGCAATCTACTCTACAATTTCTACCAAATCTCAGTGGAGTATCAAATCAAATATTTCACTGACAAGGCGTGTTATAATACGGCTTTGTGTCAGTGACGTCGATTTAAGTTTCCCAGAGCTACAGCATTGTTATGTATCACACGAACTGCCTTCTCAGCGTTTCCATTGCACTTAGTCCAGTGTCTCGCATTATTGAACGGTGTTTAATTAGTTAATTAGTTACAAATACATCTGAGCGTGAGGCACGTGTCTATCTTTAACCAAGTATGGCTTCCAATACACATTCTGATCCATCAGACACAGCTGTTCCAGCCGCCACCACTGTGAGGTATGTCGGAAACGGGCATACATTCCATTGCTTTGATTCTGTTGGATAAAGAGAGAATAAATGAGATGCCATGGAAACTCCTTCTCTGCTAGAGGGAAATATTTATTTCTTTGAATTAAACATTTTTCAATAAACGTAAAATCTTTGAAAGTAAACACTGAAGCTGTCTTAAATTTAGAGAGAAATGTGTTGTAACGCTGTTGCATAAAGTAATTAAATTTTATGATACGGTAAACATCAGTTAGAGGAGATTTCGGATAAAATGATCTAAAGGAATTCGCTGTCAACTTTTATTTACATTAGAAAGAATTCTTGGAACCTATCAAAATTTAGCCATTTATCATTTATCAAACTTCCAGTTTTTATCATGGGAGGTATTTATTCCAATTAATGAAATAAATTTCAACAAATTTAAATACATTTAAATAAAAATACTAGACTTGTCTGAAATTAAGAGAGTAACGTGATGTAAAATTGTTTTATAAAGTAATTAAATTTTGTATGATAAAGATCTTTTGTAGTTCAATAAAATAAAAAGTCATAAATAATATTATGAGAATTCTATCCATAATTATTTATTATCATTAACAAGAATTCTTCTTATTCCTTTGAAAATATGTAATTTATCAAAGCAAACGAAGGTATCTCAAATGTTTTTAGCTTTTGTCAAGGAAAGCAAACATTTTTATTGTAATTTTGTCAAAAATATGTATGTATAATTTGACAATTATGTTCTTTTATTATAGAACTCAAAAATTGCTAGTTTTTTAGAAAATATTTCGTCACACTTACCAGGAAATTAATTATTTATATATATGACCGCTATAAAAATAATTTGCTTATTTGCTTTATATGATTAATACAGCCTTATAATGCACAAATTATGTCTTTTAATATTGTTACATTTATTTCTAAAAAAACATTTAGTGTTAAAAAACGGGACAGAATATGTAACTTTAAGTATTTTTGAAACAGCAATGGAAAGATAATAATTGACTTTTAAGCACATTCTCGAGTTTTGATAAAAGATTTTAGTACTTTTAAATTCAATACTTAAAATCTTAAATTCTCAAAATAAAAACAAAAAAGTGATTATGTTTGCATAAATAAAATAAATTGTTTCATAGACATATATTCTTTCACTTTAACTTTTTAATTCCTATTAGTAATCCGAAGGCAGACTAGATTCTTTTCTTTAACTTTCGAAAAGTCTGCTCCGGAAACAACTCAAGTTTATAATAAAAAAGCTGTGGAGATAAATATTATAAGTTTTAAAAAATATCTTTACTTCACTTTTAAGTTTGTTTTATAAGTTCGAAAAATATTTGCTTCTATTTTATGTTTGCAATACTCAAGTTTATCAATTTGCAATAAGACAAATTGAACTAAATAAATCACAATCATTATTGCTTGGATTAAATTCATTTTTAAATTGGAAACATTTTATTTATTTCAGATTGCATGCAGTTCTTATAAATAAATTTGTTAAAAAACAAAAATTGATAAAATAATTAATGAAATTATAATTAAGGAATCATAGTGTTGTATTCTTTAAAAGAAACCTTCAAGCTACATTTCGAATTAGTAATAAAATTTATCCTCGCAACTCATCAGTATCATCAATGTATCTCCAGATTAAATCAACCTTAGCAAACATAAATTAAATAAGAATAATTGATTTTTTTGTTTTATAAGTTATGAAATATATAGGAATATTTTTACTATTTACGTTCTTTATTTTATAAGTTTATTCGAAATATAATTAGAGGGGGAAAACGAATATGATATTTACTTTCATCCATGTATTACTAATTAAAATAAATTCTTTCAACTTCATTATCTTAAAAATGCATATACAATTTCAGAATTAGTTTTAAAATCGGCAAATTCTTATAATATGGTGAAAATAAGAAATATTTATTCAAACTCATTACGTTGTTTAGAATATACCCGTTTCTCGATTACTGTTAATTTTTTATTGATAGACAAAACTCACTTAAACGCAAATGTATTAACAGATTTCATAAATTTTGATACAGCAAAATTGAATTATTAATAATATTTTGAGACATTATAATGTTTTAAGTTTAGTATTTGCTTTTAAAAATGGAAGCGTTTAAAAAATACTTAAGTGGAAATGCTCCATTCTAGCTTTTATTATTACCATTACCAATTTAAATCTTCACCAAAATATACAATTGTGATTTTTAATTTTCTTTTATCTATGGAATTATCTTTCTTTAATCTTATAAAAACATCAAGCAGTAGAAACTTTCCTTGAATTCTAAGACTTAATTTATTTTAAACTAGATACTTCTATCAATTTCAAACATTTGCTTTTGCAAGAGTATGTTTTAGCAAACGAATGATCTTTTCTCCCCTGCTATAAGATTTTTTTTTTCTTTTTCATCGGTGTTAGTTTCTTCAGAAGGTATATACATGTCTGATAATTTAGTTCCACATAGTATAAAAGCTTGTTTTATTTAGAATATATTTAATAAGGCAAAAAAAATTGCTTACACCTTAAAAACTTAGTTTTCCTTACTTAGTTAAACCAACTCTCAATTTTCCGGCGTAGTTTCCCATCAAAACTACTTCAGGTAGTTTATTTCTTCAGAATAAAGTTTACATAAGCTTCGATATTTTTTTTCTCTAAAAATTTCTTTAAAAAAGCCCTCAAAGTACACTTCCCCTGAGAAAATACCAGTAAACAGCGTATTTTCATCAAAAAATTTTCATCCCTCCAGATCTCATGCTTCTTTTCAGAAGCCTAGGTATTGGTGAAGAGAGATATATTCTTCCTACCCTGAAAAACCTACGCCTGTTTACTCTTTCCCCTAATCAAGTCAGTTGCCGCATTCGATAAGGCTCATAGCAATCACCTCACCATAAAGTAATATTTCTGGAAGCGCCCTCTACCGGTAGAGAGCTTATTTAATATTCGCGAGAAGACGAGAAGGGACGTAAAGGGGGAATGAATTGGAGAAGGGGGAGTGCAACTTGGTGACACAGCAATTATGCAGATGGAATTCCAGAAAGCTGGGAATTTTGTTTGGAAAAGGAAGCGAAATGTGATAAAGGAAAGAGAATCCGTGGAATAGTTGCGGTTACCGTTTCGCTTCATTTCGAATGAATGAATAGAAAAATTTAGATGAGGCGAAACATTATACATTTGCAATTTTCTTAAATATGTATAGTTTATATTAATGTTGAAGTTTTGGCAGAAATATTTGATTTCTTTTTTCAGTTTTTAAGTTTCACATTTCGTACATATTTGGAGAAATAAAAATGGCTAAACTCAGGACTAAAATTTTTTTTAAATCAAAATTTTTTTCATTTTGAGAACAAATTTCGCTTATCACATGAATAACGAATTTTGAAAAGAAAATGCACATCTTAATTAGTTATTAAAATTTCTATAAAAATTCTCACTTGAAATCAATACTATATAAAGTTTTAATTCGGAAATATTAAATCGTATTAAATAACATTTAAATAAAACTATTGATATAATTTGTTGAGTCATCCCTTAATATTTAAATACGATATTACTTAAACTTAGTTTTCCCTGTATAAAATGATTTAAAATAAAATGTTCCATTCAAAGATTAAATTCCCATTGTTTTTATTAGTTCTTAATAATAACCTGCATAAAATGTAACACCTTTTGGTTATGAGTAAAAACATAGTAATTTTATTCATATATAATATCTAATATGTGAATACATATAACTAAAAGCAGTATTTACTACACGTAACTAAAACGTGGCACTTAATACACTGTTTAAAATATTAAGAAATAGTTATAGTTACTCTATGTTCCAGTGAAATGAATATATACTGTTAAGAATAGTTCATTAGCGATATTATTTCTTTAAAATCAAATTTTGCTTCACGAGCATTTATTCCATCACAGTGGTTCATTTTCTCCACTCTGGAGGGTACATGAAAAGGCAAGTGTCTGGTTCCTCCAATCAATGACATACTGCCTTAGGGTAGAGTTCTATAGTGGGCCCTTTGGACTATACCCTAGGTACCCCAGTGTTGCTGCACTGACTGTTCCGTAATTCAATTTAAAAAAAAATTCGTGTGCTTTCGGGGCAAGTCGGAGAGTCAGTAATATAACTTCACAATCATTTAATAGATGTGACCTTCTGATCATGAAGATAATTCTTTTGAATTCCGATGAACTCAAGCAAAACAAAGCTATATATGACTCTTCTGCAATCACGTATAAACCCTTTTTCTTATACATATCAAAATCGAATTTATCTGGAAGAAAATAACTTTCTATAATCTTATTCGTAGAAAATATAATTACGTCTACGAAAAAATAATATATGAGATAACAAAGCGGATTTGAATTAGAACTTATTTACATTTCAAAACGGAAAATCATGTATTTGCATTTTCAAAAATTAAGCTATCAGTATTTGAACATTTTTGCAATAAAATGCGCCGGCCATTTATTTTAGTGATAGTAACATTACATTGTTGATAGAATTAAATTTTATAAGTAATTAAATTTTGACATTGGAAGAATTTCTTATGATTTTAAACAGCAGTTTAGGAGAATTTAGCTGTCACTTTTGATTATCAGAAGTCTAGAGAATTTTTTTTATCTCAAAGCATAAGTTTAGAAACTCAAAAAAAAAATATTTCAAATATTTTAAAAAATATTTCTTTCTGATATTGCAGCCCCTATATGTTATTATTTATATTTAACGTTAAAAAAAACTCATAGCACATATCTTAAAAGCTTTAAATATTTAAAATACCATCAGTGTTTTTTTAATATAATGTATTTGAAATTATATGAGTTTTTATTTAATGCAGATACATGTAAATAGAATTTCAGTGAAAAAATACATTGAATATATTTTTTTCTATAGAAACAAAATTTTATGTAAATCCATTTTATGGGTTGAAACTTTTGTGACTGTATTAGAATTGTCTAAAGAGTCATTACTGAGCAGGCAGGAAGAAAACTTACTCTTTAGAAGGAAGGAAAGAAAGTACACACACAAAAAAAACAAGAAACTTTTATTTCTAGTTTAATGACAGTATAGCGTGGAGCCAAATTGAATAATTTATGAACAGGATGCACTTCTTTGACTTTTTTGAAGTCTATTGATGGGTTTAGTATTATAATGCCCTAAGAAAATTTATTCAAATAAAATTACAATTGAATAAAAAATATATAGTATTAAAGTCCATCCAAGATAAAGGCTCCAACGTCTATTATCTGTTCATAGTGTAGTTTTATTTAAGTCAGTAAGCTTACTTTCGTGACTCTCGTCTTCAGGTTTCATTAACACTGTTATACCGTAAAAAACTTCAAATTTATCTTGTACGTTGTCTCGAATACTCAAATGGCAATATAAATTTCAAATTCACAGACATCCATTATCTAGAATTGCTATTTACAATGTTTGAGGCTTATTATTTGCAATTTGTATACATGTATATAGATAGATAGATAGATAGACAGATAGACAGATAGATAGATAGATAGATATATAGATAGATAGATAGATAGATAGATAGATAGATAGATAGATAGATA
>JAPMOQ010048382.1:6965281-6994074 GCA_026543055.1 Argiope trifasciata
GATAGATAGATAGATAGATAGATAGATAGATAGATAGATAGATAGATTTATAAAAGGAATGTGTTCCTGTTTCCAATAGTTTATAATTGAGATATTAGATGCATTATTTTATCTCATAAATTTAAATCGATGAGTGAAAATTTATCAAATATCTAAATATAATCTTTAAAAAAGAATTATATTCATTGCGAATATAATCCTTTTTAATGCTTTACACATATTTCAATAAATATATTCAAGTAAGAGGATAAAAAAATAATTTTGCATACACTGAAATATATTGATGATAACAAGATGAAGCAGATCTCTATATTCAGATAAAATACATATAAGAATTTAAATTAAAAATAAGTTATAATTTAATTTTTATTTCTGCAGTGTTTCATGTTTAATTTTTGCAAATTCATTGCATCATTGTAACACACAAAGGTAACATTGTATCATGTAGCATATATTCTTTATTTATGTTTAGATTATTTATTGAGGAAATAAAAATACACTAGAATATAGAGATTCGAAAATATTTCGAAAATTATTTTTTTATTCATTTTTATTTTTTACAAAATTAAATGAAAGTAATTAAAATTGTAGTAATATTGATAATAATATTATTAACAAACATTTTAAAATTTACAAATATTCATTTTTAATAAATGAAGTAAATTTGATGAATTCATTTATCAGTATTTACACCAAAAAGGTTTAAAAGTAGAAAATACTCACACGTAATAAAAATTTCATAACAAGCTTAGGTTTTTGCTGTTAAACAAAATCTTACCAATTCATTCTAAATTATACAGAGAATGAGAAAAATTAAACTGTTAAAAATTCTATTAAATGGAAAAGCTCGAAAGATAATGTGATACCTAATTTTTATATTTTATTTACTCCACGAATGTGATTCTCTTCTATAATCACGTTTATGAAATAAATAATGACAAATAAATGGGAAAATGATTTAATTTCAAAAAAAAAAAAAAAAAAAACT
Organism: Argiope trifasciata; assembly: GCA_026543055.1. Lineage (NCBI taxonomy): Eukaryota > Metazoa > Arthropoda > Arachnida > Araneae > Araneidae > Argiope > Argiope trifasciata. Next base: position 6,966,270 of record JAPMOQ010048382.1, read on the forward strand.
TGCTTCAATTTCAAAAATATAAATAAATATATATTTTTATATTATATAAACTCGATTCAATGAACTCAGAGCTTATAATCATTAAACTTTTATCTATTACTTTTACTACATATTATTTTACATTCGAATAAAAATATTAATCCTTAATGATATTTGTAAAAAAAGAGTCAGAAAGTAATTCAAAGAAGTTCACATTTTTGTTACATTCAAAGGTTCTTTAAATTCATAAGCGGTTTAATTTAAATGAAATGCTTTTTAAAATATGTAAAAAATGCACTATGGCTTAATGTTTATTAGAGTTAATTACATTCGAAATATCAAACGAAACTTTAAGAACTTGCGCACTATTCTTTTTCCGAAAAACAAATTATGTACTTAGAAGATCATGATTATTTTTTCGTTTTGTTAAGTTTTTGCATTTTCCCATTACAAAAACACCCCTTCTGTCTCACTGTGCAAAGCTTCTGTCCCCCCCCCATTAATGTTTAATTGCATTTCTGAATCCAATTAAGTGAAATACAATTTTTTTTTTGCCATTCCATTTTGCGTGTCTGCCTAATTAACTGTAATAATGTGAAAATCCCCTCAGGGAAAAATAAACGAGATATAAATAAAAGCGTTTAAAAATAATGAATTACTATTTGAATGTTTATTAAGTCGATGTCGCAGTGAAATAATATTAAAAATTCAAAAAATCAAGAAACGATCGTATGGAACCGACCGCAGGGAGTTCTAACACATGCTTAATATTTTTAACTGACATTGTTTATAGTTTAAATCTGTAAATTAAAAAAATAGAAACTAATTGCGAAGATTTAAATCGAAAATTAAAGTTTTAGGAAGCCGCATAGCTATCCATGTTTTGTAATTGATTTTGTTTTAATTTATATATTTACTCAAAGATGAGATGGATATTTTCCTTAGTGGTGATGCTCAATATTATGAAAAATGATATTATTCGTAGTGCCCCATCAACTATTCCTATTTTTACTATAAAAACATTTTTTATTAAAAAAAAACAGAAAAAAACAGAATGTCTATATTTGGAATAAAAAGAAAATGTCTATCATATAGAATATACAGATGGAACACCATTGTCAAAATGTAGCTAGAAATCTTCATTATTTGAGGTAAAATTTTTGAAACAAAATCACTGATTTATCTATGCACTTTACAACATAATTTATTCCAATGCAGAACAAAAATTACACACATTAACTCAAAAATTAATTTTTATATCTTAGCAAATATTCTTCCTTTTTACTCTTTTAATTTCACAATAATATGCATTATAGAATAAGTTTCATGAAAGTTTCATTTTTTTGATTAAAGATAATCTATTTTGAATCGATATACAATTCAACTTATGCTTTGCATTCAGTACATTTTTTGATTAATGCTATGATTAATAATGTTAATTAATAATACTACAATTAGCAATATTCTCTTCGTCATAAAAAGTAGAAACTAATCCAACTGACTGATTTAAACCAAAAATACAGTCTAATTGCCTCACATATTTTCGTTGGTTTAAAACTGCCGTCGACGATATCTTGCTGTTGAATTTCTTTGTTCTTAATTAGATTCATAATTTAAATTATGAGTCTAATTAAGAGAGAAGAGTAATTGAGTTCGCTTGAAAAATATAAACTAATTTAGGAATTAAACTTTCTTTCATAAAACAATTGTAATTTTAATTTCTATACATTTGTATATTTTCATGCAAAAATTTCATAATTTTATTAATAACATTTACAAGAAAAACAACTCATTTTTTTAAGATTTTTTTTTTCAGATTTTTTAAAAATATTATTCAATGTGTTATCTTATTTCCGCTAGGAACTTCAGAATCAATAAGTATTTTCAAATTATTTACACTGTTTTTTTAAAAAAACTAGCATATTAAACTTTATGTTGAATTTAATATTGCTGCTAATAGTCAGTTTTTCAAAAAATTAACCGAATTTAAATGCTGCCTTGATGCGATTCTTCTGTTTTCTGTTTTTTCAACAAATTTTTTCCCTTAATTAGAAACGAAAATAAGAATAAATACATAAATAATCCATAAGAAAATTAAACTAAATTCTTGGTGAATGTTTTTTTTTAATTTCAAAATTGAATCATTACCATAAATTAAAAAAAAAATTAAAAATAATAATAACTTTGTTGACATAAAATTTAAAAATTATGAAGCATCTTTCGAATCTATTAAAGATTTTGCTAAAATACAACAAACACGGAAAGGTATCACGAATTGAAATCCCATGCTTTAAATACTGAAATTCAAATAATCAAAATGAAAGATTAGATTTGTAGACCTTTTCAAATAATTTTATAATCTACCATTTAAATCAGTGGTAAATGAAATTATCTCTTGCAGGAAGAAAGTTATAACTCAACTAAAATTATTAGTGCATAAATTGTAAAATTTTCTGAGTGCACTTGAAGACCCTGTACCAAGAATTTGCAGATTTTCAAAATTTTAACTCTTTATATTTTCCAGGTATAAGTCAATAGTATAAGGGAGGAAAGGTAAAACAAATAATAATTTGTGAAATGGTATTCTAATAAAAATTTTCCTTAGCACATCATTTCCAGGTGCCACTATGGATTGAAAAAAGGGTCTAATGAAAAATACTGACACGTGAAAAGGAAAATACTATTCCATCAGAATTGCAGCATATTATTTTTTATCTAGAATCATTGATTTTAAAGAGGCAGAAAAAATCAATGAATATTTCAGAAAAATAGCAAATGAATTATTATTTGACAATTTATAGGAAAAGTGTAAATAACTTCGAAAAAATAGCAGTTTAAACAAGAAACGTTCAAAATATCAAAAAAGTGTTTTGCCTTTAATATTTCTCCTATTCCTAAGCAACTATTTCTGAATTTTTTTTCCATTTTACAAATCTTACTTTTGCACTGTAATAGCTAATATATTTTGCAAAATGTATCCCGCTTCTTTACAAAAATGCAAAATAAGAAGTTAAGCAAGATCACATTTTATGTCTCTCAATGATATGCATTCATTTTTTTTTTTTTGGCTCAGAAGGTTTATAGGAGAAATTAAGTATCTCTAAACTATAAATTTATCTGTCAAAACGAAAAATAAGGGCTTTACAATTCACAGTAGAAAAAACAGAAAATAATAGAAAACCAACGAAAATCATATTCTGATCCTCGTTTCTCATTTAAGAAAATCAATTATGCAAAAGAAAAGTTTTAAACATAAATTTTGGGACAGAATAGGGATCTAATAGCCTGGAGTTAAATTTCATTCCAAGAAAAACATTAATAATTAAAGGGAAAAAAAGGCAATAAATATTTCATTTGCATCTAAATTTCTCTTTTAGGAAGATTTGTTTACATAAGAAATGTGAAAGGAACATGTTACCCGTTTTTGTGTTGAAAATTTAATAGGATGTATTTGGAGTAGAACGGAGTATAAATAAATAATTTATACAAGAGGTTATGAGAAAACGAAAAAAATAGAACACAGTTGAATACAAAAAGATTAATTGTGACATTGTATCTATAGTATTCATTTAGAAAGTTCTAAGATATTGTTTAAATCGGAATTTATTATTATTATTATTATTTTACCCTTTTGATGGTGATAAAAAACTTAATATATTTTTATAAAAAACTAAATATAAAAAACTTAATATATATTTTATAAGCTTTTTACCTGTTGAAAGAGGAATAAATAATTATGTTGTTAAATAATCAATAATTCCATATAACTAAAAAAGAACAACTGTTAGAATTCGTAAAACATATTCAGCTATTATTGTTTCTATCCTGCACGAAATAGCTTTAAAAATAGCATATTTGCATCTAGATTAATTTTAACGAATTTATGAATTGAGCCTCAGCATTTTGCCATTAATAACGTATTTAAATAAAAATCTGAAACATGGTGAAACCATCTTCTCATATTATGCCATTCATTAATTTTAAGCGCTTTAGATCATGGCGATTTAAAGCAAAGCGGCAAAGGTTTTTATGCAGGTTTTTTTTTATTTCTACTTTTTTTATAATGTTTGTTTTTTATCATTATTAGTCCATACAAGCATATGTATTAATAACTGTTTAGATTATAAAGAGTCCTTTGAAATACAAAATGCATTGCATTAATATATAAATAACCTATGCCAAAAGTATGTTAGAAAGATTAATTATGGCTATTAAAGGATTCATGATAGATGATGTACATCAAAAAAATTTCGAGCATTTCTTTTAAACTTAAAATTTACTCAAAGGCTTCAATAGTTGAAACGATATATATGGAAACTAGAAACTTATTTCATTTTATCTCAGTATTTGAATTAAATTAGATGAATTTAAATCCATATATAAGCTAATTCTTAATTAAATCATAACAATCTTTCTCTCCCTCTCTTTCTGTACAAATATAGTAATATAAAGTAAAAAAGAATACAATAGAATCAAAATTACAAAAAATAGAAAAATAATCCAGCCTGAAGACTTTTTCAAGAGTCACTCTCAGGGAAGGATTCAATATATGGGCCCATATGGGATTTTTGGATTATGGGCCCATATGGAAAAAATCCCATATGGGATTTTTTTTTCTGAGGAATCAGACAAAGTCCAAGACTATTGACCCCTCGTGACCCAAAAGAAAACCCGAAAATTAAGGCCAATTAGATACATCAAATTAACGGCAAAGACACAAAACAAAACAACATGAAACTAATCATGAAATAAAGAAAGAATATAAACAAAAATAAATAAATAAATATATAAAATAAACCTACATAAGAATATTCAACCAATAATTAAAAATATTCAACCTTATAATTAAAAAAAAAGGAAAGAGCATACCAGAAAGGTGTAGAAATTTCAACTAAGTTGCCCTACTCGCTATTCGATTTGAATACTGTGAAAATAATAATAATAATCCTCGTTACTCTTATACTGCTAATTAATTTGAATCATTTGTATTTGAGTTGTAGCTGCATTTGCGCACACAAAATACAAAGATATTTTTTACAATTTTTAAATTTTAATCATGTTCGGATCTAAAATAATTTTTGGTTCCGTTTTGTTAGTTAGTTTCGATTCGTTTCCAAAATTATTCTAATTTAGGTTTGCTTCATCAATAGGCATTATTTCATCCGGCTTTCAGACTTTTTTTTAAATTTTGTATTTTAATTCAGAATTAAATTTTAATTCCGTTTTCGACATAATTGGTTTCATTTCGAAAAAAACCCTTTCAGTTTCGATTTCCGAAATAATTTAATTTTCGATGAATTTTGGATTTTTTAAATTATTTGATTCTTTTATGGTTGATTATTTACTCGTGCATTTGGCTGGATAATTTGCGCTTTTCCTTTAGCATCTGCAATTGTTGCAACATTTGCGCTTTTCCTCCAACTGCAATATCAAAAATTAAAAATTTTTGAAATTTTTTTAAAGAATTAAATTTTGTAATTATTCTTCTGGTTTTACTTTTTCTGGAATTATTTGTTTTTATGGGTTGGAGAGATATTCTTAATTATTTTAAATGAATAGGATTAAGATTAAAACAATTCGTAAAAACAAAATTTCATTTATAGAAGCAGTAGATAGTTTATCAAAACATTTCAACTAAAAAAAAGTTCCCCAAAACTAATGCAATATAAACAGTAATGCAACTATTTATACTGTAATAAAAATAGAAATTTTGAAATATTAGTTCTTTAACTTAAAAATAAAATATTCTTTCGGATAATCAATCAATAGATAGCGCTCAGGACCTGTATTTATTTTTTTTCACAGAATTCAAACTGAATAGCGGATAAGATAGCATAGTTGGAATTTCTTCGCCTGTCTGGTATGTTATTTTCTTTTTGTTAAAATTATTAGATTAAATATTTTTAATTACTGGTTTAATATTTTTATGAAGGTTTATTTTATATTTTCTATATTTATTTATATATATATAATTGCTTTATTTCATTATTAATTTAATGTGGTTTTGTTTTGTGTCTTTGCTGTTGATTTGATGTACATTGGACACGTCATTCCTCACAGAGAATTTCTCTTATTTTGAATCCTTGCCAGAGAGTGACCCTTGAAAACGTCTTCAGGCCAGATTATTTTTCTATTTGTCGTAATTTTGATTCTATTGTACTCCTTTTTACTTTGCCTATATTACTTATTTACTTAGATTCATCTTATTTTGGATCAAGTAGCATTAGCTCTCACTAAATACAATAATAGTTTGTTCAATACTTTTTTTTAAAATTTATTCTTGTTCGGATATGAAATATTTTTTCAAGTTTTGACTTCTAGTTTTGGTTCCGTTTCTGTAATTTGTTTTGTTTCCTCTTATATTTCTAATATATTTGATTCATCTGTATTTTAGTAGTAGCTGCATTGCGCTCATGTTGTTGTTGTCTAATGCCACTTGGTCACACCAAGCCGAATTAGCAAAGATGCGCCTTTCGTTGTTAACGAGCACCGTTCAGGTGAAAGGACGAGTTTGCACGAACACACACGACACAACCCTTTTTAGGGATCTGTTGAATTCATTCATCCATCAGCAAGTCAGAATTTACATCCAAATCAGAGACCGACTCATCCCTGATTCAGTACTCCCAGAGGTATCATTTAATTAAGGGAACTTGGAGGACTTTGCAGTTAAGACCTATTTAACGTGAACCAACTGCCATTAGCCAACACGGCGGTCTTTAGACAAGACAAGGACAAAACACGCGATATTTCGGTTACGAAACTGACGCTCTGCCAACCAGGCGAGGTCGTGTTGTAGGGTTACGAGAAGGTGGGTTTTCTTTCCGCGATATTGCTGAAAGACTGGGCAGGAATATATCCACTGTGCATGCGTATTGGCGGCAGTGATCAAGGGAAGGTACTGCCTCAAGAAGACCAGGTTCCCGGCAGCCACGTGGTACTACTGAGAGGGAAGACCGTCGTATTCGGCGTATGGCTGTAGCTAATCATACTGCGTCTGCAGCTGAAATTCGAGCTGCAGTTGACACCATAGTGACACAACGAACTGTTACAAATTGGTTACTTCAAGGACAGCTCCAAGCCAGATGCCCTGTACAGTGCATTCCACTGACTCCAAACCACTGCCGTTTGCGACGTGAGTGGTGTCAAGCTAGAGCTCATTGGAGGACGGAGTGAAAATCTGTTGTGTTTTCTGATGAAAGCCGGTTCTGCCTTGGTCGCAGTGATAGCCGTTTGTTGGTTAGAAGGAGTCCAGGTGAAAGCCTGCTAGTGACCTGTCTGCGGCCTAGACACAAAGGGCCTACTCCTGGAGTTATGATTTGAGGAGCAATTTTGTATGACAGCAGGAGCACTCTCGTGGTTATCCCACGCACCCTGACTGCAAATTTGTACGTCAGTTTAGTGATAAAACCTGTTGTGCTGCCATTCATGAACAGCATTCAAGGGAGTGTTTTCCAACAGGATAACGATCGCCCTCATACCGCTTGTGTAACCCAACATGCTCTAAAGAGTGTCAACATGTTGCCTTGGCGTGCTAGATTACCATATCTTTCTCCAATCGAGCATGCATGGGACATCATTGGACGACAACTCCAGCGTCATCCACAACCAGCATTAACCGTCCCTGCATTGACCGCCCAAGTGCAACAGGCGTGGATCTACATCCCACAAACTGATATCCGACACCTGTACGACACAATGCATGCACGTTTGCATGCTTGCATTCAAAATTCTGAAGGTTACACCGGTTACTAATGTACCAACATTTCACATTTGAAATGGCTCTTCTCGCCAATGGCTCTACCTGTGATCTTGAAACTTTAATCAATTAAATATGTTACCTAGACAAATGTATTTCTAAAATATTTCATTACTGTACAATAATTGTTTCTTGGTGTTGGGATTTTTTTTCTATCAGTGTATATATATATATATATATATATATATATATATATATATATATATACGATTTTAATGTTTTATTTTACGAAAAATGTAACTGAATTAAGATTTTTCACTTTCTAGAGAGAAAATGAAACGAAATATGATCAAAATATATTATTTATATTATATATATTATACTAAAATACTACTATATTATATAAATTATATTAAAAATACTATTATATTATATATATTATACTAAAAATACTACTATAATATATAGATATATATTATACAAAACATACTATACTAAAAATTCTTTGTTCATGAAATAAATAAAATTGTTTTCATTTATCAGTGGCACAATAAATATATAAAATATAAATATTTATGAAAATTATTCATCTTGGTGAAAAAAAGAATCATAGAGGAAACTTAGAATTAAGTATCAAGTTTACCATTTATTAACTGCTAACTATTACTTGCAACTTCGTTAGCTGTTAAATTTTGATGCCTATATTAGAGAACTGACGATCTGATCAGCTTGACTGTTGCTTGATCAGCTAGAGTTTAATAACTTCTCAATAGCACTGCTCCTACAGGCTGTGGTTTAATTATTATATGCTTTATCGCCCTATACTAGTCCATAACTTGCACTGGTACAAAAGGATTCCCCGGTCACCATTTTTTGTGATGTTTTATGTTGATGTATCTTCGGTTTCAAGATTAAGCGATAATTTAAAAACGGAATGTGCAGTTCGGCACCGTTAAACAAAGTTGTAGCATTGTCCACGTAAGATGCAGCCAAAGCTATATTGCGGTCGTTGCGGAGTTTTTCTAGCAGGAGATTCGGCACAAACATTTTTCCGTAACCCTCAGGTATGTTAAGAAAAAATAATCGCTGCTTTCCATTATTTACTCGATTTAGAATCATTTCGTAGACTTGATGCTGCTTGGGAAGTAATCATAGTGTAATTTTATTGACCTGCGCTTCTAAAACCGTGGTGTCGTAGTTTAGCTCCTTCATAACTTCGCTACAATTCCTCTCTTTGCTGCAGTGATGGTAGAGCAAAATCAGAGGAACATTTCCAGATATGAAATCCTTGTATCGTCAATCTATACCAAAGCTCTGTTAATAATTAGGCCATTGTGAGTGCCATCTAAGCTATGCAGGATATATTCTGATAAAACGTCCTTGTATTTTTCTCACAGCTGGAGATTTGATAGTCTGCAAGTGCTCACTGAAATTGCAAACAGATCTTCCGACTACTTTTATTGCCAAATCTTTATTTAATCCTTATCGAAAGATTATGTTTGTGTTTTATGTGCATTCGAAAACTGACCTAAAAAGGATACATTTAAAAGTATACGTATAAATTAGAATATATAGCTAGCATATATAGCATATATATAGCTAGCATACATGCAATTTAATAGCAAAAACACACAACTAACCTAAAAAAGATTTATTTACTTTCTATACATGAAATAAAACAAAACAGCAAATCAAGTCCGTGTATCTTTAAAATCAAATCAAGTCTATTTTATTTATCAGTCGGGATTGAGATGGCTACAATAGTATAATACACATAAATTTTAAAGTTTTAATTCAATTGAAAATGCAGTTTCAGTAATCACGCGTGAACTTTCAAAGCCAATTAGAGCAACACAAATGCGTGACTTTCCTACACCTGTCGGGGTAACGCGATGCGCATTAGAATTTTTTATTCCCTCTAATCTGTGAGATTTTGATATAAAAGTACTTCAGAATGAATCAGAAAAATTGATTAATTAACAATGTTTGATTTTAAATACATCAGATACTAAGAAAATAATTAGAATCGCTTGAAAAAATCGGTAGAAAGCAAGCAAAGTATATCCTCATTATTCTGGGGAGAAAAAACTGAAGCCTTCATCATCTTTTGTGGGATTTTGCCTCAGATTTTTGGCTTGAAAGTTAATTTTTAATTAATAAAAATTAACAACTCAATTAACCGGAATAAATAGATGTCTATGTTTAATTTCAGAGTATAATCTATTACTGTACTAAATTTCATCTAATTCCGTTCCACCATTCTGACGAGATTAACGGACAAATATCCATCCATCGATCCAGCCAAACTTTCACATTTATAATAGTACTTTAGATGAGACTTTTATTAAATTTTTGGGTATAGAGAAAAATCCACCAATGTTGAAAAACAATTGATAAATAAAGAAACGGTGCAACACTTAAATCATAAAACAGTCAGAAAGAATAGATAAGCTGTATTGGATAACATATATATAATTTTTTTTGTCAGGATTTCCATTCCTCGACCAATAAAGGAAGATATTTTCTTTCCTGTCGATAGCTTTATTTACTGTATACTCTATTTAAGAAGACATTCCATGTTCTTAAAAAGTAGCTATTATCTTTTTTTTTCTAGAAGTGACGAAATGCGATCTTAGACAATCCTATTCATCCGGTGAATTCCGTCAATTTATCAATCTCAAAGATACCTGAACAATTTCCCGCTGTCGTGGCCCAATCTCTAACTTCTGAAAAGCACTGAAAGAAATATTTTTCCATCTTTTATTATTTTTCTACCTTTTTTCCATCCTTGCTTTCCCCTGTCGGTATTAATTCAGCGGGGACACAAATATGCGAGGAGGTGCTTCCCGATTTTATATTTGATAAGCCCGGGGCACTAACAACTTTTCGCTCCTTTATGTGTCTTTTCTGCTCACTTTTTTCTCCCAAGCACTTTTCCATTTTTCCGGTGAACATCCACATTTCTCTTTATTAACTCCTCTCGATGGAAAATGGGACAAACAGAACAGGAGATCTCAGGAAATGAGTCGCTAAGTGAGATAAGTCATGCGGACGGGGAAAGAGTTGAGTCTTGCTTTTTGTTCGTTTTGACTCTTTTCCCCGCCATTTCAAGAATGTTAGAAAGTTTCGATGAAAAGTTTTAAAGTGGAATGAATTTGTATCATTTGAGAAGATTTTTCAATATTTATATATGTGTGCAATATCATGAATAAAGTGTCAATCTTCAATTTTGTTTTTAATAGCTATTTTAATAAACACAATATTTTCATTTATTCAGTTGAAAATGAAGTTGAACGAAAGTGAAATTATATTACATTCAAAACCGAAAGTGAAATAGAAAAGCAAAAAAGTAAGTTTACTTATTTTTTTTATTGGCTAATGAATTTAGAGCTGTAAGATAATTGATTTGCTTTCAAAAATTTCCATTTATAATTCCTTATTTCTTTTTTAACAAACTAATAAATGTTAATTTACAGAATGGCTACAGTTGATTTTAAATTAGGAATGCATGGTATACTTTTACCGACTTGGAGAATTATTTTAGGAAATTTCTTGTTATTGTAATGAACTTTAATAGGATTATTAGTAACAGCTTAAAACATTTTTATATTATCATACATTTGCTCAATCATTTCTAGAATTTTATTACATAAATACAATAATTATACTTTCTTTTAGCTAACAAAGAATCAGATAAACAATCAAGTTTGATCTGGTTTTAAGTCACAATTTAAAACTTTAAATAAATATAAAAGTAAATATTTTTCAAAAAACATGATAGTTACAATAATACAATTTTAAAAAATGAAAGAATTAGACCTATAATTTTGAAGTAGTACTTTCTGGCACTTTTCGATAACAAAATTATATCATAAATTTGTTAATCCTCAATCTCTGCTGGACAATGATGAACTATTCATATTTCGCCGATGGTGTGGTGATACTCAACAATGTTCATCTTCTATGAAAGTGTATCTAAAAAAATTAGCCTCAATTGCACCAACTGGATTTTTGCCTTAAAATTAGCAGAGAAGTTATGAATTTTAGAAATTTCAATTCATTTGGGCTGGGCAATTGAAGAACGGAGAGGCGTGGGTTATGAAGGGGATAATGTACGTTTACAAGCTCCTCTTAGAAGGAAGGAGTTCGATTAGAGTGGAGTGATCGGGATTTGCCAATCTAAATGTTTATTGAGACACTGGATTGGAGATAAATACGTCATCTTGATGATTATTCTTTGAATGTTTGACTTAGATGGCTAAAAGATTTTGAAATCATCTGATTGTAAGAATCAATGTAAATTTTCCGCCAACCTTATTGGTGGGATGAGCATTTATTTTACAAATAAAGTGATAAAGAAAAGAAAAATGCATATTTCTCATTTCACTTTTTCTAATTTTTACTCAATTATATTTGATTTCAGACTAGTTTTTTGAAAATCAGAAACTGAATACAAATTTAACATTGGAAAATCTTACAAAATAAATTTTATGCTATTTCCTCTAATATATACTCCTTGAACTATCCTTTCTTATCGCTTTTAAAATTTCTTATTGTATTTGCATTAGAGCATTCCTTTTGTAAAGCAGGAAAAAATATTCAGATTTTGTTTATTTTTGTAATGATTAAATTTTTTCGAAATATTAAAATAAAGTTAAATGTTTACCTGAGTCATTTAAAATCATTAGATCTAAAAAAATGAATGAATATTTCAAGCAAATAACGAGTCTTTATTTTTCATGAAATTTCAATAACAAAGTGCGATTTTGTTGATTTTTAAGCATTTGAAATGCGATAGACACTATAAATACCTATTCCCTTAAGATACACCTGGAGATTTGCAAATAAATCTTGCACTTTTGTGAAAAGAAAACAATGCATACAAAACTATGTTGATATGATTTATAAACAAAAATTTCAATTGTAACGAAATTATTTAGAAATGTATACGGGGTTATTAATATGATTCAAATTATTGTCATGAAGTGAGGTGCATAGCTATTAAAATTTTTAGCCCCATTCAGAAAATCCCAGGAAAGAAAAAGAAATATGATTAAGTTCTAAGATTTATAAATTTATGAAGTTTTAATAATTTATCAAACGCATTCATTTGTTTTCTTTATATAAATATATATATTTGTGTGTGTGTGTATTTATAGAAAAGCATTAAATAATTAAAAGCCATTTCCTGAGTTAGCAAAAATTAAGTCGAAATTAAAATTTAATTCGGAATTAAACAACAGAAGTTAGCAGAAATGAAATAAAACCAATTTATTCCAATATGAACAAATTTGAATTAAGATAATTAACATAATTAAGTAAACGAAACAAAAATGAAACAAATTAAGGAAAACAAACTTAGAATTGGAATCAAAACTAAAAATTATTTCGGATTTGAACAAGTTTAAAACTTAAAATTAAAAGCCAATCAATGTATTTAGTAAGTGCATACCAAAAATTAAAACCATGCATCTAATAATTAAGAAAACAAAAAGAACATATTATCAACAGGCGAAGAAATCTCACCATATCACCCCAACTGCCATTCCAATTATAATACAGTGTCAGGCAGAGAATGAAAAAGATAAATGGAGTTCTTGAGCGCCATTTATTTTATTAATATTTCATCGTTTCTTTTTTATTAAAGTATTGATATTGCAGTAATTTCGGGGAAAATCATTACTGTTTAATTTTTTTAATAAACATTTTTTTTTTCTTTTATTAATAAAATTTTGTAATTAAAAATTGTTTTAATTTTATTAAATTGTGAGAAAATTCAATTTTTGAAAATTTTAGAGTTAAGATTAGAGTGATAATTATAGAGTTTAAGTATTTCAAAGCTGAATTCGTTTCTTTTATCATAAATACCAATTATTGTTTTATCATTAGCAATTTCGATCCAAATCCAGATAAGTAGCTTCAAGATGATTTTTATTTGTCTCTGTTAAAATTAATTCTTTAGGATAGCAGTTAGTAATAATATTGGTATTCTCTAAGTTAATTAAAATTAAATCATCCATAAATCTGTATCCATTTATTAAGCAAATTTTAGTTATTTTTTTTTTTGTTCTAATGAAGGAAAATATTAGCTAAAGCACTTGAGAAACCTGTACACATTGGAATACCCTTCACTTGTTTTATAAAAGTCAACAGCATTGAAAACATAATTTTCGGTAATGTTAAAATTGCATAAAACCAACTAGTTATTTTTTAATGATATGTTCATTTAAATATTCGTCATATATAAGAGTACAGACATTTATTGATTTCACATGGGGCAGGTTGGTATATAAATTCTCAAAGTCATAAATATTAATTTTATAAATTTTGTTACCTTTTAAAAATTCCAAAACACTTTTGTTATCATTAATTATAAAGCTATCATCCGCTTCAATTTTATTTAAGATAATTTTTAGGAATTCAAAGAAATTGTGACCCCATGTAGTAATTATAACTGCTTGAACTACTGATAACGAATCTAAATTTTATTGATTTTTTTATGAAATTTTAAAGTTGGAAACAAATAGATCCCTATTTTAATAATATACAAATATATCCTACTTTAAAGAGTAGATTCCAATTTTAGTGGTTTTTAGCGAAACCTTACATCCTTTTGTTCAGTTCTTTTATACTAGAATTAACTAAATCGTAAGTTAAATTTGAATTATATTCATTAATTAACAGTTCGTTATAATAATGTTTACACATTATGCAGAAATTATATGCCAAATTATCTATTACTGTAATAATAAATTTCTCTTTTATTTTTTAATTTGTTTTCTTAAGGATTTATTAATATAAATCCTCAGTTCTTTTGTTCTGACTTTACCAGTATTATACTTTACTTTAATTTATTCTAAACTCCTTATTTTCCATTCTTTAAAACACTCTGGAGGTCAATTATATATTTTACTAGATAAGTTAGAAATAAAATTATCTAAATCCTGCCCGATAGAAATCAAGACTTTTTTTACTGTTTCATTTTTCACTTAGTCTAAATTTAGTTCCCCTTTCCATTATAAATCTTAAAGTGCCAGAATCTATCATTTTTAAATCCCCTCTTATTATATGCCCTTTTTCAGCATCTACATAACCTTTATAAATTTCTTTGCAACAATAACAGTCTATTTTGCTTATCCTATTTAAACTTTTCAATAGTAATTAGAGTTACAAATTCTTGTATTTAAAGGTGTTAAATATATCTATATATATAAAAAGTCGCACCACTTTATCAAAAATAAATTATTTAAATATCAATAAAAGGCATTGGTAATATATATGTTTGTTATGTGTTTGTCTGTTATTTATTGCGTATATATTTATGTGTGTATTGTGTATACATATACACACTAAATGACAGAGCCAATTTCAATCACTTACACTTAAAGCACCAGTAATGATGTAAACTTTTTGATGCACAAAAAAATTAGTTGTTGGATTGGTTATAAATTAATCAGCCTTTTGATATCTTTCTGTAATAATCTCAGAGTAAACAATCACACCAACAATATTTTAATGCCACCTTAAATTTAATATTTTACTATATCAGCTCATATTTCTTTCAATTGTTATGAATATGAAAAGACAATAAGCAAAATCATACATCGATAAGTAGTAACATTAGCCTGTAATTTTGTAATATACCATTTTTTAAAATTTATTTTTATTTTAATGTGTATGTACATGCACCATTTTTATTTCTTTGAAAATATTGATTTAACAAGGCCTAAATGTCGTCATAAAATGCGAAAATTAAAGCCCTTACTGTGAAATGAAACATACATTCAAAGACAATAAATTATTCAACAAATAATAAGTTAAACAATATTTTTTTTCAATCAAATTTAGAAAGAAATCACCCCCCCCCCCCCCCAAAAAAGTGCACAGTAAAATAAAACTACAGAAAAAAGTTTTGGCGAGTCAAATCTCATTTTCGTGTAATTTTTTTCTCTTGTTACTGCTTCTTTTAATAATTTAATGAAAAACAGTTATTTAGCCTCGTACTATTGGAATTTGTAAATGTTCATTTGTTGGGGAATGTTAAGAATTTGGACTATTTTATTACTGTTTTTTTATTTTTATTTAAATATCATCTTTATTTCAATAAATATTATCTTGGGAACAAGTTTTGTCTATGTTTGAAATATATTATGCATGGGAGAATTATAATTTTGAGGAACAAATAATTTTCAAGAAATATATATTCCAATTTTCTTAATAAGTAAGAATAATTAACAATACAACTGATGGAATTTAAAGATTTTATTGCTTGAAAAATATATAAGTAATTCACAGAAATAATGGGTTGTCAACTCTACCCTTTTATGAAATACTAAGGGAGATTGAGAAAATTTTTAAGCTTAACTGTAGGGCTCTAATTCTTATCGATTCAAGTTTATTACCTAGTGATGGCAATACTAATTCGCTGAAAAAGTGAGAGAGCTTCATAAAGTGCTTCACTTAACGTGAAGACGTAAAAAAGGTTCTGAAAAGAAACAACCAATTCTAGTCTTAAGACGTCAAGTGAGATAAGTCAACCCTTTAATGAAGTTTATATTTCATTTTGAAAATTTTAGTTGAGCTCCATAAAGCAAAACCTTTTTTTTTTCTTCCTGCTTATCTCATAGTAAATTCGCCTCTTGACTAAGTCAGTCAGCTTGAATGAGCTAATATTGCCGAAGCTTCCAACTTTAAGTTGTTTACTTAAAGATGGAATTGAAAAGTTGAAAGAAACTCAGTAGAAACTGAAAGGAATTTAGCGGAAATGAATCAAAAGTTTAACAATGAGCATTTTTGGTGAAACACTGAAGAAGAAACTGGGAATATATACTTTACTTCTAAAAGATTTAGTAAAAGTTCTTGGTACTTGTATGTAAATATGCGTCTTCATTTAAATATACGTAATTATGGAAGAAATTCCATTGTTATGTTCTAAAGTGAAAGAAAAATAATTTAAATAACAGTTTCGAGGACGAAATCAAAAGAAATTTTTCGATCGTTTAATGTTTCAAAAGACATTTACTAAGGATCCACACTTCCTATATAAATGCTATTATAACACATTAATGATAGACAATATAAATTTTTATAAACACATGGCGGAATGAATAAAGTTTTGATTTTTGGATAACTAATCAAGATTGAACACATTAGTTCTAGAAGTCTAAGAATAAAAGTATATTTCTCATATAAAAAAGTTTCGATAAATATTTAGTATATTCAGATACTTTTAATAAAATAAGGAATTATGAATTGTTAGATAAAGCATTTGAAAAATAACTATTAATGAAAAAAAAAAGAAATTATTTTTATAAATTAATATCCAAGCATTATTATTAATATATAACTTTTTTTTAATTTGGGGATTTTTGATTAATAAGAATTTATTTAACGTTTTCTTAAAGAGAGGCTTCTTAAAATTTTATCAAATTGCATTTATTAAATGTAAAAAATTTTTATGCTAGAAATATTAACAAATATGTAATAGAAAGTATGTTAGAAGCAACATAAAAAATATATATAAGACATGCATGTTAAGAGAAAATAACGTGAGTCTTTGGTGAAGCATATATTGATTTCGATTATATTGCCAATATAATTTTCGCATTTATGTAAAATAAATCTCACATGTAAAACTGAAAAAAACATATCATAAAAAACATTAATTAAAATATTAACCAATATTTAATGTATTCAAATCCTGTATGAAAAATTTCACCTTTAAAAGAGATAATTTGAAAGAAACAAAACATTTATGATCACATTAAAGTTATTTTTATGTTTCAAGATACTTGTTTGCAACCACGCCATAATTCTTTTATAATAATTTATCATATAAAATATCTCTTTTCTATATAATATGCCATTGCATATTTTCACTTACTTGATCTTTTATTTATCCATATATTTTAACTCAAATTTATGAATTTCTTACATTTCTGCCAAAATTTATCGATCGAAGAAGGTTTTAAGTAAAAAGTTTCATAGTTTGAAATACGGGGCAGATGTCATCACTTTTGAGATCACATCATCGAACCAAAAATTATTACTGCAAAACCTAGTAAATCTGATTAATAAATCAATGAAATTAAACTATATGTATCTACGTATTATATAGATGTCATCTGTGGCTACAATAAACAATAGTTTTAACAAAATGCCAAAGCTCTGACAAACAAATTTTAAGACCATTAAATTTGCATTATTAATTAGGAAATGTTTTTAAATTTTTAAACTGTGTAAAATTTATTTTTGTGCAATTATATTTTTTATAACTGTTAATTAAAACCATCGATTCAATTTAATTACCAAGCAATTAAATTTCTTTGAAATTATTTTTCGAATTTCTGTAAAATCACTCCAAAGATTACTTTTCCTCTCTTCCAGATCTATGTGTGAAAAACTTTTTAGCTGTAAAATAAATGATATGGTTTGTAGTACGCCAATTTATATATACGTTTACTTCCAATACACACACGTTATATATATATGAATGTGTGTACTTGTAATGATATTTCTCATTCTAATTAATTTACAAAGTTGTAATTTAGCACATAGCAATTTCATTCCCTTATTTCCTGATCCAATTCCACTTTCTCTACTTATTTAATTCAGGAGAAGCTTTATAAAATTGCTGAATTGGCTAAAAGCTGATGCTTTCAGATGCTCCGTGTGAAGAGATAGAAAAATATCCAGCAAGCAAATTCCTTTTAAAAGATCCCTTATTTCCTTTATCAGAATTGACATGTGTCAAATTCCCTACCTTAAAAGTGTGTAATCCAACTGAAATAATATTTTCCGTATCACAATATGGTATATAAGATGAGGGATAGTTAATTTCCTCCCTCTTCTTGTGCCATGCTATGTGGCGGAAGTGTCATGTTCAACAGTATGACAGCAAATCACTGCTTCCACAATCAATTGCAAAATATTACTAGAAATATTCGGGAGAGAATTCGTCACATAAAATTCTGTTCAATTACAGAGAAGAAAAAGGGAGATAAAAAAATGTGTATCAAACTGAATCTTTAAAGCAGTATGAAAGTAGAACTGTCTTCAGATAGATAACCCCAATGACTTACTTATGCAAATAAATAACCTTATGCTCCAAAGTTATTTATTCTCCAATATCACTCTATTTTTAAACACTAAATTGAATATTTTTAATAATGTCACCTTCGCTTCTGCAGACTTTTTCTTTTTATAATCAATAATTATTTTAAATGTAATCCTTAATATGTTGCTATGATAAGCCAAAAATAAATTTTACTGATTTATACTACTTCCAAAATAACGCGTTGTCAGGTATTCTTTAACACTTTTATCGCAGCAAGAGGCCCTTGCAGAAATGATGTAAAGACAAAGTGGTCTATTTTGCGTTGAGAGGTCGATGAAATAAAGCGCGGGACTCGCTGTAATAATTTAGAAAAGTTTGCAGGCGTCCTGGCATAGGGTTCGCACGTCTTCTTCTTGCTCTAGACTTCATGGGTTTGACACCCGGTTCGAGCATGATTGTTCTTCCTCTGTTCCATCTGCGAGATGTGTGAATTCGCCCTTCTGTAAAAAGTGGTTGTTCTAGGAGTGAATCATACCTGAATTTCAAATAAGTACTCTTAGCCCTAGTTGACACTACTTATACAAGAGACATACCCTATCGGCTTAAAGCGCTGTCGTCACAACAATGTGTTTGTCCATGGCAAATGCTCTAAGGAAAAACCTTGAGTAGAAGACGAGTTATCGCATCCCTCTAGCATAGAGAATATTCCTGGAAGATGAATTATCTCCTTCTTCGCGATGAAAGGGTTAAGCAAATTAGGAACTCCAGAATTGTTTATTCGCCTATAGTTACGCTATTTGGACGGAACGCCAAATATTGAGGTTAAGAACTTCACTTACTATGTTTTAATGTTAAGATGGTCATCAAATTCATCCATGATGACTTTCAATGGCTTTCTTTTGTCTGTGTTAAAATTAATTTGGCAATTAAAAATTTACCTTTCTTTGGACTTTGCAATAAAAACGAAATATGACTTTTATTTCCTCTTTTATTACAGAGCTGAACTTTTTGATTTTTGTAAGTTATTTTAAGCTTTATTGTAGCAATTAGCTGCATATTTGTCCAATTAAATTCATTTATTTTCAATCTTATCAAGTAATAATAAAAATTAATATTTTTTTTAATTATTAATTCCATGGCCATGGTTTTACAGCATAAAATGAATCTATATACCTTAATATGTGAAGACAAGCTGTTTTTGAAAGATGAATGATATTATAAAGGTACATATTAAAGAATTATTGAGAAATTTTTTCTTCAGAAAATCTTAATATACTATAGTTGAATTTAAGAGGGCTAATCATTCATTTGAATATTACAAGGAAAGAGAAAAAATGAATACTAACTTAAAGCAGAATATCTTGCTGAATATTTTAATTTTTTTAATATTTTTAAAATTATTTATTAATTAATTTCATAACTATTCCTGGTTACAATTAAAAGTATGCAAAAATGATACATTTAGCCAAAAATTACAGGGCAGCGATTAAAAATTCAGATTTCTGTCAAAAATTGATATACTTATTTTGAAAGTGCCAGAACAGGGATAGGTCAGAAAAATAATGATTTCTTAAAATGAACTTATCTTTTTTAACAGTTTGCACAAATGCAGGAACCTTATAAAATGTTTCAAATATGAATATATTTTCATATCTCAAGCAGAGGACCAACTAAAATAGAAATAATATCGATGTCTACATCAAAAGAGATCGATGAAAATTCACAATCAACCATCGCACATTCATATTTTATCTGTATCATTTCAGCTATTTGCATCGCAACGAAAGCTGCTGGGACTCCTAATAGGCGATGAGCTCTGGGACTGGTTTTTCTTTTCTTTTTCTTTCTTTTTTTCCGATTTAGTTCCCCCTGCACAGACCAAGATTTTGAAAGCTGAAAAACATCGCTGACAAAGGAAAATATCGAGCTGTTTTCGACACTCGTTTTTCGGCACAAAATGGGAGGAAAGAGACTTGAGGGTAAATGGAAAGGAAGAATTCCTTCCCTTCGGAAAAAAAAGTAGAAAAAAAAAATACAGAACGGAATCCGAAACGCGATGCGCTTGTTTATTATTTCGTTCGGGATAATAGTCGATATAATTCAATCCTTTAGATACTTTCGGGTGACGAAAAATGGTATCCGTGCTTCAATTCCGACTCCGATTTTTGAGATAGAATACTTTGTATGGAGGATAGTTTTCTATAGTTTTATGTCTATAAATTTTGAGCCTAAAATCCTTTTTTAAATTCGAAGCAAAAATTGATTTCCTGAAATATTCACTGCAAATTACATTACACTTTAAGCTCCTATATCAGCCAGAAACAAATTAGGTGCTTATAATGCTCAGCTAATCTCCATTCTTGATTTGCACGTATAATGAATGCATTGTGTAGCCATTTTTTTTACGCGTCCTTATTTACATTTACAAGCTTCGCATTATAACAGATAACAGATAAATAATGAGTTGAACAGATAATAATGAGTGTTAGGAAATCATTTTTAATTGGTTTTTGATAAATATTTGTAAGAAAACTGATATATGGCTACAGCATGATTAGGATTAGATTTAAACTGCGAATTTGGGAAAAAAATATGAACTCTGTTATAAGAATAGTTCTACCATTAAAAATAGAATCAAAATATTTTTGATTTAAAGAATATATTATTAAAAAAAGGACTTCATTTTTATTGCAAAAATTCGTTATGTGATTAGTATAATTATATATATTTTTTAGTTTGTAATGTGACCATTTGTTGTTATTGTTTTTAATTTATCAAAAAAAGAAAACAATTTAAACTTTTTTTCAAATAATTTTCTTAATTGCAGGCAGCTATTCAAAATGCATATATTGTTTCGGCATAAAAAATGCATTTTAGTGTTAAATACTTTTTTATAAATTAAAGTGAATATTTTATTTAAAAAAACGCACTTTCATAAATAATCATAATTAGCAACTGAAACTAAGTAATATGTCTATAAAATTTGATTAAAATCCTCATATAATATACGTTTTAGAATTAAAATGCTTGAAATTCAACGTTTCTGTAGCGGTATCTGTGGGATATTAAAGACTAAGTGTTACAAAAGACTAAAGGAAATACTTTGCTTCTTGGGAGCTTTTGAGATATTTTAAGAATGTTTATATAAACCTATATCTTTTATTAAGTATGTGAAACTTTAAGTGAAAGTTATTAAGTTAATTGTTTTAAAGCCAGTATTAAAGGTGATTGTGATTTGCCACTATTATTTAATGTTTTGTTGGAATATATTTATTGCAAATATAGATGAATAAATTAAATATTTTATAAATTTCAATGCACTTACTATAATAATTATTCCATTAAATGTCTTATAACATAAGATAACTTTCTAGTCTTAGTAAAAAATGTTTATTCAACACACTGTCTCTAAAGTTCTAACATTTATTCTAACTAACATTCTCGTATTTAATTAAGAATTACCATCTTTTAAGCTCATAACAACTGCAGCTTCTAAACCTAAATGGCTATGGCTATAACCTATGTCTGGAAAAAAATGTCATATAACTAGAAATTTTTAAACTGAGTAGAAATAGCTTGTATAAAATATAGAATGTTAATGTTTCTCTGAATCTCGACTGAGCTGAATCAATAAAAAGTATGAGATATGATTGGAATAAATATGATTAAAAAAATTTATTTAATGTTATTATAGTTAAGGCTAACATTGGTAAAAATATTTATGTGTTTTTCATCGGATCTCTCTAAATCATTCTATACTAACTTCATATAAATATCAACTTTAAATTCATACATGTATTGTATACATGTATGAATTTGAATATTAATGTATGAATTTAATACATGTATGTAAGTACACAAATTACATACCCTTCAGTTGAGTTATATCAGTTCGTTTGAATTCGAAATTTTATAGAATAGTCACTTCAGCACACTTTACTTTAAAAGTATTATCTTCATGAATAGTTTTGTATTCTTTAAAAATTAATTTGAAAAAATTTACATTACAAAGTTATAAAAGAAATGAATAAATACTATTATGCTTATATAAATTATTCGCAATTAATTGATTTGCAAAGCTTATTATTGTTAATCTAAATCATATTTAATGTTACAAAATTTTTTTTAAAGAAAGAAATTGCATTATAAGCTCGCCAAAAAATGAGCTTTAGTCGCAAAAAATTTCCTTTAATAATTTATAAATAGAAAAAAAATTAAATAAAATGTATCATGATATTTTGTGCATGTGTCATTTCTTAGAATTTTCTACAGCAGAAAGAATTTTACTGCATTATTTACACGAATAGAATTTTTCACAACTAGCCACTTGTGTTGAGCTGAAAAAATTATTTTCTTTGAAGTCTGGAAAGTAGCACTCAACTTAAATAATATTATTCTCAAAATTAATATGATTGATTGTAGGTACATAAATGTTTGAGAAAAATAAAATGTATGTTTATATGGAAAGAAATTATTTTATGTATTAACAAAAATCATTAATGAAATGGTTGTGAACTGCAGATGAAATCTAGAAGAAAAATGAAGTAGTAAAGTATTTAGTTGTAATGCAATCCAGAAATTTGTAGAACTTAATGAACAATGCTATATTTATTCTAATAATTGAAATACCAGCTGTTCAGAGAATTTCTTTAAATAATAAAAATGAATTCCAAGAGGTTTTAATAAAAAGAATAAATATCAAATATTTAAAAAAATGGTCTGAATTTAACCATAGTTGTTTCCAAAGCTTTTTCGATATTGTTACTTTTCAAATATATTTTTTTAAACTCATAAATGTCAGTAAATCCATGGAATTTGAAAGAATTTTTTTCTGTCTAAAAGTTCAGATTTAAATTTCTAACTTACCTTTTTTGGTGTTGAATTAATAAATAAAATATTTAATAATACAAAGACCAAATAAAAATTTCGGAATTCGAACGAAACTCCTTTGAAGATAAAATATGAAATATAATTGCTATTCACTGTTCCATTCTTTTGAATAAAAGACAAAGAAAGTTTATGAGATTTAATGATTGGAAATATTTTTTTAAACCATCAATGCAACTAAAAACCTGCTGTAAAAATTTAAAAAAAAATTTAAACTTTTAATGCAGCTGAAACCTTTGTTTGTTTGTTTTATCCTTTGAACTAATAGTTTTCATGCTTCTTTAATGTGTAAATCTAACTGTAATCAGTTTTATAGCTTGAACAGGAGATAAAGTTTCTTTTTATGCATTTCCTACCCCGAAAATCTAAACATAATTATATTTCCTTACGGCATAAATCTATCAGAAATAATTTTTTTCAGTGCTCCGTCTTTCTGTTTTCTTAATTATAGAGAAACCAGTTATTTGTTGATATTATTCATTGGTTTTTCGAAGTAGGTCCATGAAATTATTGATAGGTATTTGAAAAGCATCAATCATAAACAATAACCTTTTAATTTTTGAAATTTCTGACTCGTATGGTTTTAATTTTATTATGAGTTTGGACGAATTTTGTTTATAAATCGTTATGCTTGTCGAAAGAACTTCATAGAATTCACTCTAGAATCTTTTGAAATCCCTCTAGAAATATCAAATAAATATAAAAAAATAATAAAAAAATTTGTTATAAGTATCTTTTACTGTAACTAAGAATAATTAACATTTAATTGTCTAATTAAATATGTACTTTGTACAATCATCGAAAGTAAAATATAGGTGCGTAAATTTCAAGAATTTCATTACTTAGCAATAGCCAGTTATTTAAGAGTCTTGTTCGAATTCTTGACATAGAAAAGAATAATTATATCAGAACTGCTTTGAGAACCTTCCTTTGCACCAAATATTATCATAGCAATATAAACGTGCAGTATGCATAATATTCTGTTAATTTGATTCAACGTTTTTATCTACATAGCGATGGGCCAAATAATCTTTGAATTCTTTAATTATGATGCATCCAGTTTTTTACACGTTGAAAAAAAGGTTACTGACAAATAAATTACTAGTGGAATATTTTCAACTATGAAAACAAACTTCTATCTTGCATAAAAATATTTTTACCCATATATGGTAGTATTTTATAATCTGATATTCTGTGTCCGGGAAAAAATTTTATTCATCTTTTAAAGTAGAGAAGAAAGAAAAAGGTTGTAAATTAAAAAAATCAGTTTAGTTATCTCTCTTTTCTAAATTTCCTCACTAATTGTAAACTCAAAGCATTTTCTTTAGATAATTGCCACATTTATGCAAATAATTGTCCTTATTATCTTTAGTTATTAATCTACAATTTAGTTATTAATTTGTTTTTTTAAGTAAATTACATATTATTTCCTCTTAGAATGTGCTAGTTATTCACTCATTCCATTTTCTGATTCTGTTGGTTTAGTTTACCGAGTTTACTTCTTTTACTCATAAAATTATAATCAACCTGAATATTGATTTTCTACAACGTTTTTATGATTTCGTTTCTTCTCTTTCTCAGTTGCATAGAGGGAAAAATAGAAAGTTTTGAGAAAGTCAGAAATAGATCAAAAGAATTTAGAATATATTTGAAATGTATTTATTAATTAAATATTAAGTTTTGTGGAAAAATTATAAGTATTATAAGTAATAATTAAAAATTATAAAGCAATTAAATATTAAGTATTTAGTTTGACATTCATTAATTCCTAATTTTTCGTAGTTTGAATTGACTTCTGATTTTCTTTGTTTAGAACAAATGAATGCATGAATTTATACTTCAAACAGAAATAAATAACACCAACTGTTGTGACATTTTTTTATGCGACTGTTTTGTAATTTTTGAAGGAAATTAAATTAGACAAATGTATTTGAAATGTTTTGCGCGTCTTTTCTACGCATTCGAGAATTATTTAGTTTCCAAAAGAATACCCCAATAGACAATTTGTGGGAATTTTGATCACCTCCTCATAAATAGCTTCATGGATATATTTCATTAAAATATCTTAAACATTATTTGCATTCTTCTTTTTACCCCATAAGCTCGTGTATCAGATATTTGTGTATTCCAAACTTTTGTTAGTCACTTTATGTTCCGTTACAACAGACAATCGAAATTCAAAGAGTTAGTAATAAGATGCCTACCAAACCGTTTGTTCTTTTAAAGAGTTTTGATATTCGGATAAATTTAATAGAAAATATTTAAATAAAAATGTAAGAAATAAACATAAAATAAATGAACAAGAATTTTTCTTATCAAAGTGATGGAACAATAAAAATAAAAAACTTTGTTCAACTATAAAAATATCCTTTTCTATCTAAATTGAATTTTTTTTCTGCTGGCGTTTAACGTTTATACTAGAGGCAATTAATGGAATATTTTCTTTTTAAACAATATCTAAAGAAAAACTCCATTTAGTGGGCGCATGAAGTTTTGCACCATTACAGAAAATTTGTAGTTTAGGCACGTGTTTCAGACCCACAGATGTTTTGTGGGGTTTTTCTGCTGTTGAAAGACACATTCTAAAAACTCTTTCCATCCTAGAGTATTACATTTGTATTCCAAAACCATTTCGATCAACTTGAATTGGATAAAGCTGCTGTATTTTCTCGTATTCTAAGCATGAAATCCTTTTTCAGCAAAATATGTTTCATTTCTAGATATAATTTTACTAGTTGAAGATAAAATTATTCTCTCTAAGGAAGGGAAATCAACTACAATGAAGGGAATCATATGTCTTACTGCTTTAATTTATATAGAACGTCCTCAGTGTCTCTTTAAAATTTGAGGATCTTATTGAGAAATGATCGAATAAAGTGACATATTTTAGAAAATTATTAAACAAGGAATATTTCTTGAAATTAATTTTACCTGATTAAAAACCCTCTTATATCTGCACCATTAGTTAGTTGCTAGAAAAAAAAAATGTCCTCATCATTATGTCATCAAAAGCCACAAATTTATAGATTATCAATTCCCTATATTTTTGGTAAAGGACAACAGCATCATATCCACCCCTTAAACAGAAAAAATATATACTGTGCAATGACTTATATCATTTAATCAACAAAAATAGCTTTTTTTTTCTTTCTTGCAACCACTGTTTTCTCAAAACTGTACTTAAAGTACACAAGTACGATTTTTGAAAACTTGCATAATAAATGAATATATGACAATGTAATTTTGGCTTAATTTCGTGAAATGTACATCCCACGTCAAAGCTCTTTTAGAACAGATTTCATGAGAAACACCAAGGTGGCCTGCAGATTAGGCCTTGGATTTGGAACCGGAGAATTTCAAGTTCGAAACATGATTCAGTTGAAGAACCATAGTGTAAATTTGTCTAGTTCGCGTTTAATCTGTCGAGGCCAAACGTCTTACCGCTGGTGTGGTTAACAAGTTTGTATGAGTATCGTCCTCGTCATCTGATCTCTGTTGAAAGTTACAAAATCAGACCCAACTAAAACAGGGCGTTAATGTAACTAAGAATAATATAAGTATGAGCTTTGGTAAGATGACGATATCTGAGAAGATATCTTTTTCATTAAACTACTGGATAACTCCAAATTCTTGAATTTTTTTGTTTTGTTATGGCAGCATCTTATCAACTGTATCATTATCCAATGCACTTTTTAAAATGTAAATATATTTTGTGGATATCATTCTATTCGAAATAACTTTTCCATAAAGTTATGCATTATTACTAAAGTATTTTCTCTTCTTTGAAATACAACCATTAATACAATACCAAACATATAAAATTTTATAATAAAAATAAAAATAAAACGTAAGTATTTTCCCTACATACACTTTTTATTAAGAGTAACGAAAATTGAAAGATATCTAGCGTGATAATTTTGAAGAATAAAAAGAAAATTGATTCCTTCTTTAATATATTTCGTCATTTAATAAGAAAGAAAACATTTTTTAAGTAAGTAACATGCCTTTTGATAAAGTATTTGTACAAAAAAAAATTGGCATTTTTTTCTTATTTTGAATATAATTGAGTAGTATAAAAAATAGAATTAAGCTGTATAAGAAAAAAATTAGATCTCAAAAACCATTGCATAAGTGAATAGAATATATGGATAAGAAAAAATAATTTTTAGATTAATTGAAAACAA
>JAPMOQ010048382.1:6994474-7033590 GCA_026543055.1 Argiope trifasciata
TATATGGACTACCTTTCACAAACGTAAAATGTATTGAAAAAAATAAAGCATTTTCGCCTCATGTTAATATAAATATCAAATAACTGAAAGGTTTAATAGCAGAAATCATATTAAATAATAAGAAATAAAACCCGTCCAGAAGCTGTATAGTAATCATTCAATACGCGCAATAACGGATACCATTTTTTTTTTCCCTACAAGAATGCGTAATAGCAAAACACAGTCGAAACATGCACAAAAGCAGCTCTGGGGTAAACAGCTACACTCAAGCAAAAAATCAATATTTACAAACATGACAGCGTTAAGTATTCAGAAAGTATATGCTGAAGTTGAATATTCCAAAGCGAAATTCGTTTAACTGCTGATTTCATTGGTACCATCGTTTCTCAGATTTTTATTTTATCCCCTTTAGATAATAAAGAAGCTTCTAGAAGGAAATCGTATCTTCTCACCGACTTGATATATCACCAAAATTCTAGTCGTTTCGCGTACTTCCATTGTAATCTGAAGTTCCAAGAGTTGAAATTACTTGTCATGGCTAAGGGTGGGAATGGGTATACTTAACTGGCACTTATTAAACATCCATTA
The DNA here is from genome assembly GCA_026543055.1 of Argiope trifasciata. NCBI lineage: Eukaryota > Metazoa > Arthropoda > Arachnida > Araneae > Araneidae > Argiope > Argiope trifasciata. Next base: position 6,995,063 of record JAPMOQ010048382.1, read on the forward strand.
AAATATCTCGAAAACTGATTTCTTTCTAAGAAAGCAGTTGCGCAGGAAAGTGTATTACAGATTCGCAATAATTCTTTTTTGTAAGATATTTTTATGAAGGTCGGCTCCATGAAAATAGCATTGAAAATGTGTTTCTGATATATGTTGAAGCATAAAATACTTTTCCTCATAACATAATACGAGAAACATCTTAAGTGCTAGGTTCATGATTTTTGACATGGAATACTTATTATAAAAATGTGGTATATTATATTAAGTTAAAATATATTCTGCAAAAGTAAACTTATTCCAGTAGTTGATTCTTAAGCTAGATATAATCCCTTAATATTACTAATAAAATTTTGTTTGCTCTGAGGATTGTTTAGGATGGGGTGGAGCAATGGAAACTTTTAAAAAAGGGAAAACTTTTTTTTAAAAAAAGGGAAAGCTTTTTAAAAAAGAAGGAACTTTTTTAAGAAAAGGATTGATCAAAGGATATATGAGAAATTAATGGTTGATAATTGCTGATTATAGTAATAGTATAGTTATGTAAGTGATTACAGTAGCGGAAGTGTGGTTCTGAAGAAGAATGAAGATTGAATTTCAAATTTTTTATTAGTACAATAATTGTACCATTGTAAAAACAAGGGAAAAATATAATGGTATTGAATTTAGACCATTCGTTTGGGAAAATGTTAATTAGTGACGCATTTTGATATACAAAAAAGTTTTAAATGGCATTTTATTCATGCAACCTGTTTCCTTCTTTGTAGAATTTTATACTTTCACATTTCAAGTGCAATGAATATGAATATTAGTCTAATATATAAAAATAAATTTTTACTTGTTCGCGTCATATGCATTGCAGTAAAATTAATCCGATATTGATAAACCTTTGTAAACTTACTTCTTGAACTAACTTGAAGATTCTAGGAATAGTACAATTATTATACCTAATGTACAAAAATGAGTGTTCTTGGTACTTTATGTCTCTATATCATTAATCTGATTATTATAAAACATTCCAATTTATTGTTTTCACTTGCGCAATGGCTATAGGCATAATACAATTATTATATCTGAAGTTGAAAAATATAATAAATATTATTCATACATCTTCTTCACATATAATTCAATTTCAATGAAAGATAAATAATACACATAAACATTGTCAGAAAGAAAATTAATGTCTTTCTCCCTTCATTCTTAATTAAACAAGATAGTTTTTTTTTTTATATTTAAACGCTATTTCCAAAATTGCTCCCTCTGCAGCAGCGACGCCCCGAGTACTACCTAGTATGGAATAATTTTTGTTTGTTTCAGATATGACAGTTAAATGGAAATATTTTCACAAAGAGCTATTAAAAATTATTATGGATTTTACCAAGCAAATTAACATAAATACATTTAAACAATCTTCTGCTATGGAAGCCTAAGAATCATCTTTATGTTTTTTGCAATTCATCGTTACTACTTTTTAAACATAAAAAATAACTTTATAAACAAGCCGTTTTGAAAGCATTTTACAACTGATTAATAACTTTTTGTTGCAGTGGCTGACTTCAAGTAAGTAATAATAATAAAAAATGCTATTTTCATGCTATCTTGAGTTTCAATACTTTTCCAAAAGAAAAACGGATTCGCAAAGCCCCGATTTTATCGATTCTGGCGTTGATGTATGCATTTGGAGGCAATCAAGCTTTCAAGTAATCTTTAGTGGCTGGAGTTACGTTCCAGAAACGTGTAATTTCCTTTTCACAAAAATGGAGGGAAAGAAAATAAGGGAAAGGAAAAATGAACATGGAATTGGAAAAACGTCAATCGTACGTTAAAAAGAAGTACAGCATTCCTTTTCTATTCTCATCGTCTTTTGTAATGAATAGATCTTCTTCTAAAAAAATGGCAGAAACTTTCTAAAAAATTAAATTTATATGAAAATATACAGGTACGCAAAAGTTTATATCCTGTGCGAAAAAAAAGTTTTTTTCACACTTTCTCCCTTGAATTTTAAAGTGAAATATATTCTATCTTTGGTAGATATTGGAGTAAAACATTAAGTGGTATATTTTCAGCAAATACCGTTTATTATTTTTATTTTTGGTATACTTTATCTTTGAATGTTATTTATTTTTTGGTAAAAAAAGCCTAAAAACAATCTATTATAAAAGACTTATGTGTATATATATATAACTGAGACTTATGTGTGTATATATATAACTGTTAATATATACACACATAATATAATTTATATATTATGTGTGTATATATTAACTTCATTCTAAAAATACTGTCTTATTTCTGCTTTGCAAAAATGATTAATCAGGAATCCCATGGTGAGAGTGATTCATAAAAGCTGATGACCTATACAGTTATTTTTTATAGATAGCGAAAAAATTATTTTGAAATATGTGTTAATGTTTAAAACCACAATATATCACCTGTGAAATTTATATTCAAAACAACTAAAATAAAAGTTTATAAAATTAGATTCTTCCCAAAATACATTAAAAGTAAAATTTCAAGGAAAATAGATAAAATATTTTAATTTAATTTTAAATTGTTAAATTCATTAATACAAATTAAGAGTAGTTTTATTCATTAAATCATAAGTGTTTAATCATAAGTAATAAAGGAGTTTCATAAAATCTAAATGGAGTGAAAGCAAACTGAGTAAAGCATCAAAAATTGTATCATAAATCATTGATATACATTTTTATTGGAAATAAATTTAAATTACTAAAAAAATACAAGCGTTATTTGAAAATTATATACTTAAATTTAATGGCTAAAAATGCACATTTGTATATAGAAATAGTTGAAGAGCTTTGGTTTAGATCAAACATCATAATAAAGCTTTGCTTTTAAATTTTTAAATTCTATCAACTAGACACACATTTTAACAAACAAATTAAATGATCATTCTTAAATTAATTAAAAAGAATTTATGCCCTCGTATATAATTGAAAAAATTGAAGTGCTTCAGATTATAAATTTTTTTATAAAATATTTTAACAAAATATTTTTTTGTAATCACTGATTTTGATTAGAAAAAGCTTCAGAGATAATTTATATTAATATAATTTCCACCAATATAAAATAAATTCTTTAAAATATCAAGAATATTAATGTTTTATAGCGGAGTGGATTAAAATCTTTTTTTGTTTAGGAAAAAAACTTAAAGATGGCAGCATATTTGCTTTGCTATCTTCAAAGGATTCGAATCGAAAAATTCGGAGAGCATTAGAGAATAGAACATCCGTAAAGACACTGTTTCCTCCCATTAACTGAAGAGAAACTGTAACGAAATTCTTCGAGTTCCAGAACTCTACAGATCCAGACTATCCTTAAAGTATAGTTCAATCTTAGCCCTTTATAATACGGGCTTAAGTTTCAAGAATTTATAAAATAAAGAACACTAGGAGATTTTTCCCCTTTATTTGCACAATTCGATTAAGTACCGATTAAGCTTCAACGAAAACTTTTAATGTTTTCTTTTCTACTCTTAAACGGCATCATTTTGGTTTCGCTAAAACCATTAATGTCTCTTTAATGTAAAGGAGAAACAACTTCAGGCAAAAGCGATCGAATACGTCGAGTAATTGCCTGGAATGCTAATAAACCTCAAGTCAAATGAATACTTAAATACGAATTGCTTCGAGTTTTTGTCTTGGCTTCATTCTTCTTATAGATGGACTTCGAAATGGTTGAGTTAATAGGACTTTTATTTGTTTTATGCTGATGAGTCCTGATTATCCTTCTCGAAGAAGAAGGTGCAAGTTGGTTCTACCTTTTTTTTTTTCTTTTTCTTCTTATTGCTCCTTTTTTCTTCCTACCATTCTCTTTTCAGTTCATTTGTAATTTCCCGGAATGGAAAATTATACTTCACCTCAACGTTAATTGATTGGTGTTGATAATTTTTTTAAAGTGCTTCCCTAATGGAAGACGAAAAAAAATTTTGAATGTTAATTTGTATTGTGTTCTGTGTTCAGTTGAATTCCGTAGTTTCTTAGAAAACAAAGATTCTAAAAATTTGCTTTCTAGCAATTTATGCACTGCTAATGGAAAGTCTCACATGAATCGCTGATAAAGGATTCATCGAAGAAAATAAGGCACTAAATTGCATTGGCGATAACCCAGCATGCATTTGAAGTATTAATGGAAAACACAACATCTAGTGAAAATAAATCCAAGTGTAAGAAAATTAATCTCAATGCCTATTTTAATCATAAAATGTTTGAATTTTTTAAATTTTTTAGTTTCAGAATAATTTTTGATATATATGAATCAAAAAAAACTTTGCAATAATAAGTGAGAAACATTACTTTATTGTTTTTATTTCATTTTTATTTTTACCATCAATATTGGTGCTGGTATGTACATGCTATAATGTTACATCGCCATTTTTATCATTATATCCTTAAAAGTCAAATACATTTATTTAACAATCATATCAAGATAATTATATAATTTCCAGTTAATTTTCACAATACTTATACTGAAATTCGTTTTTATTTGAAATATAATATTGATTCATTAATGTAAATGTGTTATCAATTTATTATGTAAATGAAGAACTATATATTATTCGTAGAAATATATAGATGAAAAGTGTTTTTTAAAGAAAAAGAAACATTTTTTCTTGCAGAATTTTTTTTTAGAATGTCGCAATTTAATTTTGGTTTCAATTTATATTTTGAAATAATAAGAATTTTGATATCAAGATATCTAAATTCCATCATTTCAATTTTTGAATTAATTACAATTAAGATTCAATTCTAAATAATTTGACCTTTGCATGATTTGGTGAAATTAATTGGTGCATTATGGGGAAATATTCAATTAAATGCTGAAATAAAATGAATGAATGATAATAATTTTTGTAAAAAAAAACCTTAATGCTTCTATTTCAAATTCTCAGAATTCTTATCATTTTTTTTGTTGCAGCATACTATTTTTGCATTGATATTTTCGTCTTAACATTCAGATATAAGTTTGTCTAGAGAGAAAAAAAAAATATATTTCTTCTCGACCAACAAGATGCTTTTTTTGTTTTTTATTTAAGTCTGAACGATAGTTATTTCTTGCTTTAGAGTTATTAAGTTTTTCTCCTTAGTCCAATTATCAGTAATTGATTGTTTACTTTCTGGATAATTAAACATTTCGAAAATAAATGTAAAGGAAAGGTCTGATTAAATAAAGATCAAATTTATAATAAAAAATAAAATGGAAGAAAGTGTTTACACTTATAATTTGCAGTGATGAGGGCATGACTCTAAGTTGAATTTATGCATTGGAAATATAGTCAGAATATAGGCAACATAGTAATTTTGGAAATAGGTTTATTGTTGCCTTCAAGCACTTTTTTTAAATCTTGAAAAAAGTAATAAGATAATTATTCTGAAAGAAACGAAAAGAAATTAGATAATCAAGGCAAACTTTATTCATCTTAATTAGGTTTGCGGAAGTAAATCCTTCAGTTATTAAAATTACTCTGAATATTCAAGAATATATCTGCAAACTCTAAAAAAATAGCTAAAATTTTGAAGACTTTCGATATATCTGAATTAGAATATGAAAGGTAAGTCATAAATTCGTACAAACTTCAAAAAATTTGCATTAAAAGAAATACCATCAGAAAATAATTTCAGTTTGCATGAATATATATTTGAGAGACAATAAACTTAAACTCTGAAGTATCATACAGTTTTTCCAAAAGTAACCGAAAGAGGGTGCTTACACATAATGCAAATCAGGCAAAGGCAAATAGATAATAAAACATGACAATATGCTTTTATTTTATAGTAAAATCTGTTCAACATTAGATAAGTTAGTTTCGATACTAAACGTATTTAATCTGATAGTAGCATGTTAGCATCGAGGTCACTGATTATCAGTTGAATACATCTTTCAGCTCACCCAAAAATGTTACAGAACTCTAGTACACATAAGAATTTATATACTAACCATTACAAAAAATACAAGGGTTTGGTGGTCGATAGAACACTTTAACTCAAAACCTAGACTTATTACTAGAATTTATTGAAAGCGTTCTATAGGAAAGTCAGGGTTTTAAATGCTAAATGCTACTCAGCATCGGCCTATATGAGCTGACTACACATAATACGTCCTTCTTGCAATGCATGATAATGTTGGGCCATACATTTCTATAGATTCCCATTTCTTGTTGAAAGGAATCTCGTATGTTCGATCTGTTAACGAAAGCATGTTGCAGGAATTGAATAACGAATCCATTTCCATCTTCGCATATATATATATATATATAATGAAATAAAGTTTTTTAAATGTTTAAGAAACATCCACAATTAACGTTTATCCTATTTTTATACTAATAATTCGTTTGCACAATTTTTTTAATACACATATACCTTAAGTATTTTTATAATTTGTGTAAGGCTATTACGCTGCAAAAGACATATCAATACATAAAAAGCAACGGGGAAAGTGGCCTTGAACATTTCTCTTTTACTCTCTAAGAATGGCTTGAACCCCCTTTCTTGACATAAAATTATGACTCTTAAACACAGTTATCATCATAAACATCAAATATGTGCTGAATTTTATTTCCACTCATCGGGAGCCAGGAGAAGAATGCCTACGAACCATCAAACTTTAATGAATTCCGAATATTTATAAACTTTTTCAGACCAATCCTTAACGACTTTTGTTTCAGTGATCAATTGATGGCATGTATCTAATACACAAGTAGTAGAAAATATTAAATTTATTTTGAAACCTTTTGATCATAGCACAATGCGACGTACTAAATTTTATTTAATTGTCATTGTTTTGTTTTGATATTATATTAACATGCATTAGAAAAAAGAGATCTACCGATTTTTAATGTATTGAATTCCAAATTTGATATGGAGTTTCACTATAAATGTTAGATGTGTATATGAAATTTTTTCTAAAAAGTTCTGTACGATTTCCTGCAACGGCATTCACTTGTACTCAGACTGTTGAACAGACAAATATCCGACGAAAAAATTTTGTTCGAAATTCGAATTAAATCTAAAAATATAGCACGAAGTAGACATACCGAATTTTAGTTGGTATATAATTCTTAAAATTTTTTTGAATTATTCTATTCAGAGACAGTCAGGCAGAGTGACCTACAGGAATTTAATATTCTACAAAAGATCGGGCACAATTTTTTGACAATTTCTGTATTTCTCTTTGTGTACTGTTGGTAAGGTAGTTTATTTCCTTAAATATTAAAATTTCTAATTTATATTAATCATTATATTAATAACATTACATTTACACATTTTAGATGGAAAGCGACGAAAAAATTAAGCAAATTTTTTGGATTCATATTTTTTTTCTCATTTAAAACAGGAATGCAGATTTTATAAAAAAATACGTATGTTAAATCAAATCAATTTCAATGGTATACATATATTTTGATGTTTTCCTTAACCATGAAAATTAAAAAGAGAGAATTAAAGTAATAGTTAGAAGTAAAGATAATAAACAGAAAAAAATAATTTGATAAGTTGAAACACATTTAATATTACTTCTAAATAGAAATCTCACTATAGCAATTATAAAAATGAAAAAAAGTTTAATAAATAGTGAGTCTTCATTTCAATATTTTGTCCTGACCGTTTTACAGAAATTATCAGCACTGTGCAGTCATTAGATTTTCATAAATTACATAAATCATCATATTGTAATTGCAAGTAATAATTATATAAAAATTTAAGAAAATAATTGAATCATAATTAATCTTCAATTAGCATTGAAACAACTTTAAATACCACACATTCAAAATTATTTTTACATTTGATTTTCTCTATATTTTATAATCTGTTTATGTCAAATATTTTTATTTTACTATTTTATGGTGCTTATCTGATGACTGATTGATTTCATTTCGCAATCAAATTTTCCTTTACTAATATAAAATATTTGCTCTAATGGAAATTTATTGCAATAACATGCAATGAAGTTTAAAATAAGCTTTGTATTTCCAAAGACTGAATATAAAACTCTCGAAAAACAATCTCTTCAAGCACTTAGTTGCATAAAATGATGAAGGAGAGAAAATGAATCACATTAATGTATTTACAACTAGGAAAGTAATCCTGATTTAAAATTTCCCCTTACCTTCCATACTCAATTTTCTTTTCTGCTTGTTATGAGATTTCAACTTTTTCTCTACTTTTTTTTAATATTCTTTATATGACTTATGGAATTGAAAAATAATCCTGTTTTTCCTCAACATTTTTTTTTCTAGAAATAAGTTTATTTATTATTTATAATAAGGAAAGCTGAAATATATCATTCGATATTTAATACAACATATTAATGAACCATATTTATTTCATTAGAAACCATATAATTCATCATGTAATCTTCATGTTATTTACTCCAAAATAAAATGCAATGTATTATTCTGAGGAACAAAAAGGAATTTATACATAAATAAATTAATTTATTTTTTATTATAGATTCTACTGATATAAATATTTATGATATCGTTCAGACATCGCTTAAAATTTATTTAAAAAAAATCCTTTCATACAGGATTTTAACCTATTGTTCAAAGGCTTGGAAAAGTTAAATTTGTATTTTTATATAGTAGTTATTTGTATTTTTATATAGCATGTAGTAGTATTTTTATGTAGTCGAAAGCTATCAAACATATTTAAGTTTCTTCCAAGAAATTATGTGACCAAATAAAAATAGTTGAATTATAATAAAATAAATTTTTCTCAGTCAGTTTCACATGATGGTGACATTGATTTTATATGCATTTTCAAAATAAAATATTTATATTAGGGAATATATATATATATATATATATATATATATATATATATATATATATTTAAAAAGTTTTTTAGCAACTTCTTAGCCAAAATTTATTAAACGAAAAAATATATAGAAAGGCTTTTTTAAAAATTAAACGTAGATATATCTAAAATTTCCAATCACAATAGAATTGAAAGATAATACTAATTAGGCCCCTAAGTTAAACACATGACATATTTCTTTTTTACATACGATCTAAATCAAATGTAGAGGTAGATTATAAAAAAGTACAGTTCAATACCATCAAAATTCAAACCAATAATATCGTTGCTGCAAGATAAATATCAATTGTTATTTTAGATAAAATAAATAATATATTTTGCAAATGCCATTACTTGAATTTCGTATCTTTATTTATATTGTGTAGTGGTTAGAAATATGGTAAATTCATCTGTATAACTATAAATTATGAACATAGTTTTAGCTGTAATTTAACTAGGTAACAATAACTAGGTATCTAAGCAATTGATTCTACAACGATATCCCTGTTACTTGTATAAACAAAATTACGATACTGAATAGATTAATATATATAGTATATAATTAAATGTAATATGGCACTTTTATATTTTTCTGTTCTGCTATTACACCAATAACTAATGTGTATTGGGATCTCCTTTTGCTGTAAGCTGTTCTTCGAGAATGGCTATCCATTATTTTGATGAACTTATATTCATTGACATACTTACTTAACATACACCTGAAATATTCGGAATTTGGTCTGAATTATATAAATAGAGATTAAATTATTATTCAATAATTCTAAAAACCATTTAAAATATTGTTAAATAATTCTGAAAAAAAAAATGTGCATTTTAAGCATTAAGAGATACTTAAAATTTTGTGAAAATCCCCGATATCTATTTAAAAATCACATAACATGAATTAAATTTTTAAATGCTTATAAAATGACTTGAAAAAATAGAGTTAGAATGCATTACTTTATAATTGTAAATTTATTTACGAAAAAAATTTAAAAAAAATCGATCCTTTGATCGTGTTTTATTTATTTTATGTTTTTCTTCTCACCTTATCACTGCACGAAGAACATTTGTGAATTCCTCCAACTATAAACTTTAAAAACTGGGATATGAATATTTTAAAATATGTATCATTTTAATTTCTATAGTAACAACTAACATTTTAACGATAGTTTATTCAATTAAAATCTTTATTCTTGTCTTTAAGCTATTTTTTCTCCTTCTTTGTTTTCTTATTCCATTCTTTTATTTTATATTTATTTCAAACTGCTTGCGTGTTTTTGCAAGCTTTCAGAAACTGACGGCAGTTTTTTTTTTTTTTTTTGTCTTGAGCATGCAAAACAAGGCTAAAATAAAGAACAAAACATTTATGGAATATCTCAAAATAAAGCCATCCCACAAATTCGATTAATTTGTGAACGGCTCTAAGTTCTTTAAGACTAGCTTAAAAAAAGCTCTCCTCATTTAAAAATTATTCGTGCGTAGAAGAGGAAAAAAATCGTTTTGTATTAATACGATTAGTAGATGAAATGAATTATCCTTGCATATAGCTAGCTGCTTGATAACCAATAATTTCACAATAGCGTGACTTCATTTTTACTTTGTGCGGAATATTTTAATCTCTTTTCCTCACAACCGTTATTTTTCTCAAGGCATTTTATTTTACTATATACATTTTTTTTTCGTTAAGCCCAAGATAATTTTTTATAACTATTCAGTGCTTTCTTTTTTTTTTTCGCTCACTTTTCATTAAGTGACCTGTTACGTTTTCGCCGGTAGAAACCTATTTACCCTAAAAAGTAAGAGTAGCATTTTATGCAAGAATTTTTTTTCTGACTTGTACTCTTTCTCCGATAAATTTTGTGGCAATTTTCTTTTATTTTCTAGGAGAAAAAGTCATTTACCTAAGAGGCAAGCTTTGATATTGAACCTCCTTAACTACCGACCAATTACAGAGACTGAAAAAATGTGAACTTACAGAAAAAAACACATTAATTCATGACTATCCGAAAAGTTATAGTTATGTACCAATTTCATTACTTAGTATTGCATTATTTCCCTCATAGGTTAGAAATGCCTGTCAGTTTAACGAATATATTCTTATTTTATACAGCCCTCTAACTATAGTAACGATAAAATATTTCAAAAAGCAATTTAGAAATTATTATAAATTTACATTTCAATAAAAACATTGTGAATTTTTAAGTAAATTTTAAGTTTCAGGTGCCTTTTTGAAGATGCGGAAAAGAAAAAAGATCCAGCATGAAAATAAAAACTTAAAATAGAAATAAAATCTTTAAGGGATTAAAATCAAAAATCAACATGGTTAGCTTTTATTTCTCCTGGTAAATAGGAGATTAAAAGAATTGATGTTTGAAAGAATAAAATGCAATTTCATTTCAGTTCAAAGCAATATTTCAATAATTTCATTTAGCATTCTTATTGCATAATTTATTCCCCAAATTATTTTTAAACAAACTAGCATGAAAATGACATTTAATTCTTTTACTCCTTGATAAGAAAAAAATATTTTCAAAAGGTATTTAAGAATGTAATAAAAAAGAGCTATACGAAATTATTTTTATCTTTCTTGAGAATTGCCGTTTGATTTATCAATATGAAATTTTAATCTTTTTATAGATTATTCTATAATTTAACAAAGTTTTTATTTCAAACATATACCTTCATTTGGAAATAATTTAGTGTTACTCTAAACTCGTTTTTTATGTTTTAAAGGATTTTTAAAATTTGATTTTAATTTTGCAATGTAAACACTGTTATGATTATTTAGAAACATTTTGTACTTCTCATGGCATAATATCAACAAAGCTTTTTCTTTCAATTTAAAAATAAATAACACTAAAAACTGAAATTCATAATTACTAATTTTTGTTTTCTTTTAATCTAAATCATTCTGAAATTTTGTAAAGCAAGTAAAATTGGGCTATTTTGGGACGGCCCTCGTAATTTTGAACCAAGATCAGATGACGAGGACGACAACTGAACTGACACCCCCCTCTCCACACCACGCCACACCAACTGGAGGACGTTTAGCCTGACAGATTTAATTTGCAAGAGACTCCCTCACACGACGGTTCATCGGTGGAATTGAGTCTCGAACATGAAACCCTGCGGTTTCGAAAAAATACACAGTAAATTTATAAAAAACTGTATTACATAAAACAAAACTTTGATATAATAAAATTCAAGTACTTTTAAAGATTAATGTTTCGTAATGATTTTGAAAACCATGAGAATGACCTTGAAAATGTTCAATTAACTAATTATTTGTAAAATATCTCACATAGATACTAGTTCCATAAATATAAAAAAAAATATGATAAAAGTACAGAAAATTACATTTTATTTTCTAAATAAGAAGTAATTCCCCAAATGAATTTCTAACGCTAAGTTTTATTTATTAATGGGAGCTAGAAATTATTCATTATTGAGCATTTCACAAATTCCTTGTTGCATAATAATTCCCACAAATATATAGAAAGGAATTTACATTAACCTTACATTTAAATAAATTTTTATTAGAGAAAAATTTAGTTGGCAGTCGTGTCCAGTTACTTTTAACAATAAAAATTTTACGTCTCTTCCTCTGTCTATCACGCCTATCTCACACCTTTCTTTAACCTTTAAGTTCACCAATACAACCTTTTCACAACCTTCCAAAATGAATTTCTATGATTATATATAAATTTCTAACCATGAGAAACTTCTGAATTAGTAAACTTTCGGTGAAAACTACTAAAAATTATCCATTATTGAGTCTTTTAAAGAGTCTTAATGGTAGAATTTCTATAAAAATATATAAAATATTTTAAATCTGTCTTAAATGAAATATATTTTTATGAGAGTAAAACTTAGCTTACATATTTGTGAAAAAAAATTTATAATAAAGTTTCTACACCCCACTGTCTATTCTATGAATTATATCACTCCAATCTACTTCTTTTTTTTTAACCTTTAAGCTTTCCCACACAATATTTTTCATGACCTTCTATGATCATCAGAAATTTCTTAAAATATAATTAGAAATTTTTCGGGTAAAATTATTAAAAACCACCCATTATTGAGCATTTAAATAATCCATAGTTGTAAAAGAATTCATGCAAATAAATATGAAAAATTTTATTGCTCTAAAAGTTAAATAAATTTTTATACGAATGTAATAAAGCCTGCATTTTTGTCAAGTTATTTTATAATAAAGATTCTACGCCTTTATATACGTCCTATGAATTTTATCATGCTCATCCAACTCCTTTTCTTAACCTTTAAGTTAACCGATACAACCTTTTCAGAATTTTCCATAATCATCAGAAACTTCTTAGAAGATAATTAGTAAGTTTTCGGGTAAAATTACCACGCTTATAAAAAAGATGGACAATATTGTTATTAATTTCGGGCGATCACTACAAGGAATACTAATTGAAAGGTGCTTAAGCAATCACGCTGACTCAAAAAGTTGAGGGAAAGAATTCCTTTGAGTGACTCACCTTAACAGAATTAGGCTCCCTTGCAGATGAGCCTAATTATTTTAACAGAGCTTGTCCAGATTGTGTTGGCAGGCGGCCATTTTCATTCAGTAAGCTTTAGAATCGTGCATACCAACAGTGCTCCTGACCTGAAGTCTGAAACACTTTTTTTTTTCTTTGGTGTTTACTTATTCTGTTTGGAAAAGAAAGAACAGCAAGGCCACATGTGGCTGATATTCGATCGCCATTAGTTTAAGGCATTTTGCTGAGTTACAATAAGCCAATTTTCTTAACTTATTGTGTATCTTTCCTTCCTTTTAAAAATATGGCTGAAGGAAATCTTGTTATAATTGGGGAAGTGACTGTTTAGTTATTCGAATTATTAGTTAGTGTCCTAATATCCAAAATGCATATTAGGACACTATGAAAGGCAATATTATGATATTTTTATATTTGTGTTCTTCATCTTTATATATTTTTACTCATACAATGTATATCCTTTATTATACATATTATTTTATTGAGGTGGTATATTTATTGATTATAACATATGTATTGCATGTATATAAGAAAATTTTTATTTTTTTATTTTATCAAGTATATTATATTGTATTTTGTGTCATATTTCTAGACAAATCTTTCTTAATGCGATGTATTTCGTTTATCGTGAAATTGCCATGTATGTAAAATAGCACACATTTGGATATTACTTATAGGCAAAGACACAACATTGGACTTATTCAAATAAATTAAAACTTAGTCAGCTGAATGACTGAATTCTTGAACAAAACTGTAAACTATATTTATGATTCTAATATTTTTATTAAAGTTTCAACAAGTACACTGTGCATTGTACATATGTAAATATACATAAAATAAATCCACAAATTTCACTATGGATATTTTCTCAAATTACATTATGGTCATATATCAGCAATGTAATCCGCTTTGACGAATTGAATTCAGTAGAACTGTAGAAGTATATAAAAAACATATTTCTGAGGCAAATCCATCTGAAAACACCAGTAATAATCCTTCAATGGACACTTATATCCATTAATCTGAAAGAGATTCAATATTTCTAAAATGAAACTTAAAACGTATATATACCTTTATTCGCCATCTAATTTTAACCAGAATTCTATATATATAAAATTTGATACATAATCTGTAATCACATTGCATATCCTTCAGAATGTCATGTTTTGCAGATATATAATATAATAGTGTATAGAAGGCTGGCTAATTAACTGCCCAAAAAGTTTTAATGATTCACAACTCTTCTGTGGCCAAATGCATATATTTTGAGTATAATTTTTTTTAAAAAAAATCCTATTTGAAAGAAAAAAATTAAAAGCTCTGTGCAACAAAAAAACTAAGCACGTTTTCACTATGGGCTTATAAACAGTTAAATTATAAAATTCAAATGTTTTCTTAGCTAAACAGCAAAAAATGAATTTAACAATATTAAATCTCAAAAATAGTTGAAAATTTTCTATATAAGCCTATTATTTTTCTGTGACCATTCTTTGTGTTGCTTTAGTATTATAAAATCAATAATTAATGCTTAACCTTGAAATCCGTCTTAAAATTTCTATATAAGTACTCTGTTGTTATTCTTTGATCATTCGTTATATCCTTTTAATAGTATGATATCAATAGGTTAGGAACTATGATTAACATTGCAAACCGATTTAAATTTTCTTTGTAAGCACTGTATTATTTTTCTATGGCCATTCTTTGTGTTGCTTTAATAGTGTTATATTAAAAAAGTGAGAATAACGCTTCTGATAGGAACGGTATTCTTAGGAAATATATTTATCAATCAATTCTTGTGCAAAAATGGTACATTTTTTTCAGGTCGCTTCCTAAATTATAAACGGTGAGCGAGCACGCGGAACTCTAATGACAAGGGGCAACAAGATGATGGGATTAATCTCGAGTAAATCCTTGGGATATTTGGAAAGATTCTCGTTGTCAAGATAACAAAAAGGGTGCAGGAATGCCAAATAAAAACTGACTTGGTTGTCCAGGTGACGAGATCAATACAGAAAGGCCATAGACTACATCGTCGTCGCTGAGTATTATATCGATGTTTGTTTCCATCTCTGGGGTATTTTTGCTTCGCAACCTTCGTTCCATTAATCATGCATTGGTATTAGTGGCTATGCATCAATTATATATAATGAACTATATTTTCTGTCGCTTGTTCTTAACTTATATGTCTTAGATAAATATATTTATTTAGAAGAAATTTTTTCGTTTAAACACTCATAAAAAACATGTAATGTTTCAAACTGAAAAATAAATAAGTCAGTGGAATTCCTTTGATGAAAACAAATCCAAAATCTCAGTGCCAAAAAGAATTATATAAATGTGAAATGCCAATAAATGATAATTTATTGTAGATTTATCAAGACCAAATTGATATGGTCAAAAGAAATTTTAATCTCATCAAAATGTTAAAGGAAATGAAATTCTCTCCTTTTTTCTCAAATAAAATTCAGATATTCATGTACATTCAAATGCATTCATGTCCGCAAAAAAAAAAAAAAAAAAAAAAATAAAGTTAATTTTGGAATAGGATAGTAGTATTATAAAAATTACACCATAATTATAATACAACATAAATCATCAGTATTAAACATAAAACTAAGAAAATGAAGTACAAATAATCAAATTATAATTACTATTGGATTATTACACAATACATATAAATAATTCGAACTCAATCCTGTCAAGACAATTAATACATAAAAAAAGGGTGAAAAAAGAATATGTAGTAATAAATATCTAATAAGAAGTAAATTTATCAATAAACAAAAGAAAAAGCGTATTTAATGATTCTTGAAACAGATTTATCTTTTAAAATGTATAAACGTATAGAGCTAGGCAGTGAGCAGATATTTTTATAAGTAGCAATCGTTTTAGAAGCTAGAAAAAAGAATGAATATTTTTTAAGGCTTCACATACTTGTTTATAGAATTTCTATGTTTTTATTCATTAAAGATGCTAAATTTTGCCTGACGTTAAAGGAAAATATTAAATGAAAGATATATTTAAAATTTATAACATGAATTTTTATTCATTGAGATGTGAGGATTCCGTAAAATATCTGCTTCCATTAAAATATTTCAAAGAAAAAAAATTAACATACAGAATTCTAGTCTTAACAACCACATGGTTTACACAATGAAAGGCATGAAAGATATTTATCCTGAAAGAAATTATCTATAAAAGTTGTGATTATAATTTATCAGAAATATTGAGATAGTTTCTCATACTTTATATACCTGAGAGCATTGATTTTGAGCATAAAGATTTTCGTTTAGTTGTACAGACGATTTCTATCTATACATTGATTATTTATTGAATTTTGAGTAATCATAGATGATCTTATTGACCTCTTTTATGTAACTTAAGTTGTTTCAAATTTTTAATAACAAAGTCAACTGGAGAGATTTGATCACTATCAAAAACTATTTTTAAAAGGAAATAATCTTTAATAAATCACCATTAGAATCCGTTTATGAAGTTGTAGTAGAATTCCTGTTATTATTCTGTTATGCGCTAGATTTTTTGTGGATGATATGCAAAACTTTTTGGGGGAATTCATTTCCCCGATACTTCTATGATACATAAGTAAAATCATAGATACATACGCATAAGGAACGAAAATTTATAATCATTTATACGGTACGTGCAAATTAAAGTGTTTTTCCTTAAACATTTATTTATTGGGTCGCTTCCTTCTTCGCAAAAATAAGAAAAACAGGACGCAAATTTTAGACTAAAATGTCCCAGTCACATAATGTGAAAAAAAATTATTTTCTGCCAAACCTTTTTGAAATTGCTTTTTAATATTGATAATCTACATTTTAAAGCTTTTAATTTTGAAAATCATCATTTCCGGTTTACATCTCTCATTTAAATTCTGACTTGTTTTTCATTTTATGTGTTTAAAGAAATCTAGAAGGCAGCATTTCCATCCATAAAAATATAAGGTTTTAACCCTAATACAATTTTCTAAAATTATGCATATTCTCTAGAATTATTCCTTCGCTCTACTTTCTATTTTAAATTAGAGCTTACTAAATGCCAACATTTTGGATTTAAAATTATAAATGCGATAAAATCAAATCAAGGAAATTAAAACCTGTTGAAAAATTACATAGATGGAACAGAAGGAAAAGTTCTATTTTATTTTACAACATATTATACAATATATCAGATCAATATTTTTTACAAATATAGCGGAAATTACAAAACTAGATTAATGCATTTTTGCTATTTTTTCAACAACATATATTTCCTAATCTTTGAATGCTATTTATTTGTTCTATATTTTAATTATTTTTATTTTTAATAACCAGAATTTATTTTTAAATGTATACTATCACATATAAAATGCAGCCTAAAGGAATCCTGATTTTCTTAATATAACACTTTTTCTTTATAGTTTCTTATAATCATTTACCAGAACCTTAGATAATCGAAAAGAAAATCTTCGGTTTCAATATTTCCGAGGTATTCTTTCATAAATACCACTATCTTGATGCAATGCTAGGGGTTGACTTCCTCAATCGCTTTTGCATAATAGCTCAATAGCCTCTTATATCACTTTCATGAAAGTCAAGGACTCAAGTATAATTCTTCACGCGTTGTATTCCGAAACATCTGCCGAAACATCTTGGATTAGAAACGATGATAAATGCTTCCAAGAAGTAATTGATCGATGATCTCCAGACTGGCCAATCGCAATGGAGAACGATGGCGGAGAATATTTTACCCACAAAATTGTAATTGATGGGCCTCACAAAGTAATTTATGTCGCCCAGTAAAAAATATAAGAAAAATGATGGCATAAATTTGTTTTCTTTTACCATAAAATGAGAAAAAATGATTCATATTCTCAAACGGGTAAATCGTAACAATCTTTTTTCCGATATTAATGTCCCATGCCACTATCTTGTTGTCATTTTTTTTTTATTCATATTTAATGCGTGGTGCTTAACCAGATTGTGGAATGGAGTTTTTAGGAAAATTTCCATGTTTTCCAAAAAAAATGGCTTCTGCATTATTTTTTTTAAAATTTTGATTAGCTAAGGAAAATAAAACAGAACAGATTGAGTTCTTTTTGTTTTAATATCTCTTATTGGCTATTGATAAAACCTTACGGTTGGTAGCTTATTACTCTAACTAAATTTTGCTTTTGCTGATTTTGAAACCTGTGTGCTTTTTTTAATCAGCCAACATATTTGGTCAATGCTCTTTTCATTGACAAATTTTATCTAAATATTTCTATCTGCTTAATTGTTTTGCCCGAGTGAAATAATTGTATTGATTTATTAAATTTTGATAGTTAAAAGCAAAATAACTATTCATAACGATTTTAATCCAATATTAAAATTACTTCGAATGCATAGATATCCAATGGATTTTAATTTGAATATATGTATATATATATATAATTGAGTTTTTAAGAAAATGAAACAGTTAAGTACCCAAGATAAATTGTACCCTAAAAATGATTATTTAACAAACAGTTGAAAATCCTTTCTGAGGCACGAATTTTTTTTAATAACCTTTTTCATTTTTTCCTTGTACAATGCCGATGTTAATAAATAGACGCTGAAAATCATTAAAGACAAAAATATATTGAAACTATATTAGAAAAAAGTGAAAACAAGGCGTCGCAAGCATAACTGTGGGAACATAAAACATTCTTTTTGTAATTTTTAAAATAATTATTATTATAAATTAGTAGAAATAAATAATATTTTATATCATTGAGTTTTTCATTACGATTTAGCATTTTTGTATCATTTTTAATATAGTATTTAATAAAATGAAATAATTACTTTTTTTTCACATTTCTTTGTTGCTATTAGCTTTTTAAATTAGAACTATTTTCGATTTTGTTATTTACTTTCACAGTGACAAGAAAATAATATTCATCTATAATTCTTTTAGAAGAAAATTTGAACTTTCCTAAATATTGAAATACATTTGGACTAGATTTCGATAATTCATTTTTTTTATAAATTTTAAATTTAATTTTATATTTATAATTTAAATATCAATGATTTAAATCATACATCCTAGACATCTCGCATTTCAAAAGAAAGCTAAGACCATTTTTATTAAGCATTTAAACAGCTATGCATAAAATAAATAACAAAAAGAATTCCACTAATTATTAAATGGAATAGTTATAATTCAGTGCTTATAGAGATATATTATTCTTTGAATTAAAAAGATTGCAATTGAAAAATTTAAAATGACTTTTCAGTATTCCAGTCTATTTGAATAATCCTTTATAAAATCTAAAAATAAAACTGAAATTATACCAGCCAAAATTAAAACTATTCAAATGTAGGCTTTTCATGGGATTTGTTTGCGGGGCACAAAATCTTCACAAATTCTTATACTAAGAAAGAATAGTATATGTAGAATCATAAAACACGAATGAGATATTGATTTAAATTTCGTCTCATCTAACATTCTTTCTCATTTCGTATTTATAGTAAGCTACTCCATCGTATTAAATGTACAGGTGCATTTTGCTTAATGAATACATTTAGAAAGTGGAAATTAAAACTGCTATCTCATTTAAAATCCGTGAAGGCATAGAGCTCAACTAAATTCGATTTTGTGGAGAACACGCCCACTAGCTCAATTGAATCAACGCATTACAAAAACTAATCATGTCCAACATTTCCTCTGACAACACTTCCCTTCGTGTGTTTGTCTTGTTTCATTCGCTGCCTTTTTAATTTCCCCTCTGGCTGAGAAAGAGGGAAAAAAAATGCTCGAAAGACAGGGAAAAAAAGTCGTGAACACCATTCTCTATTAAAAGGAGCAGTCTTTGCAACTAAGTTTATTTCTTGAGATTTAGTGACTGAATGAATTCTTTGTAATTGGATTTGATACTTAATTTTGAGAATGTGACTCTTAAAGATCAGTAATTACAATGGAACTCTTCAGTTGGTGCCGGTACGCAATGAGATTAATTTCTAGATTCGGTACACTTTGTAAAAGTAAAATAAATTTAAAAAAATCTAGCATTTAAATAAATGAATTGATTTAAAAAAAATTCTAAGCTCACTTTTTATGTATTCTTTTCTAAACTTTCCTTTTTTTATTTTACCTGAATGTGTTTATGAATTTAATCTTATGTACATGATCTAAAAATTAGTATGCATTAAATTTAATTGTTTTTAGTGCACATGATGATTATGATAAAAGTTTCGTTTTACATGATCATAAAAACAAAACTACTGGAACAAATATTATCAACCTAGGCAAAAATTTAAAAAAACAAATCAATGGAATCTCTTTTCCTTTTAAAAAAAGTTCAAAAACTCACTGCCAGGAGCGGGGATGGAGCTGTATGCAATATTGTTAAGCAAAATAGGTTTTGCGACATCGGTTTCAAATGTGTTTAATCGTTTCCCAAATGTGTTGCAAAGCATGTCCAATGTGTGCTATCTCAAAGGCACTGTTTATGGTGATAATCTAACAATTTGATTGAATTGAAAGATGCGATGCAGCAATATTCATCCTGATATGTTAAGATTTTGTGTTGAGACTATAGTAATGAGATTCAACTTGCTTTCAGAAACGATTAATATAACTTAAACGATTAAATTTTTTTTTCATATCCTATTCCGCTTAACAATATTGCGTACAGCGCCATTTTCCTCTAATGGTCAGTTTTTAAACTTTTTTAGGGGTATTTTTTTAAAAATCTTTAAACTATTACCAAGATGGATAATATTTTGTCCAGTAGTTTTCCTTTTATGGTCACCTCAAAGTGAAGCTTTAATTATAACCACACTGTACACTGAAATCTTCAATTAACCTTCCTTATTAGATTTATCAACCACAGCGTCATAATTTTCTATACATGTTTGGTTAAAATGAGGCAGATTTAACATCACTGTGAAGTATTTCATGCGAACGTTTTTTTTAGAAGGAAGAATGCAAAGTAATTTTTTTACTATCAACAACTGGGATGAAAAAAGTAAAGAAAAGAAAAGCCTTTCTTGTCAATAAAGGCAATGGGATTCTCGGAATCCCTTCACCGTTTCTTTCCGCGTCTTATAAGTAGAAAGACACTCCTTTAAACCCCTATTCCCTTTGTGTTATGAAGACAAAGGATGGATTCTCGGAATTCCGTTTGACCCAAACTTTAATGTTTAGTTGGAATCTAGCAAGCTGACATTCTTTCGAGACTTTTTGTTACAGAATAAGGGGGAAGAAAATCTCAATTTATAATCTTACTTTAATCATACGTTTAGATTCATTTGAGATAAATTAAGAATCATCACCTTTGTATTTAAAACCTACCTTCAAAAGATTTATTTCATCTAAACAATGTTATTCGAACTTAAATTACTGAGCAGTAAATGTATGTTAACGTATTCCAATGCAGTAAATGTATTTCAATAGAAATACGCTATTTTTTCGTATAGAAGAATCAAATAAATAATATGCAAAAAAAACTTTATATTTTTCATTCAATATCTTATTTACATCATTTGTGAATTAGAAATAACGTGGTTTGCATGAGGAATTATGAATTGATTAGTCTTTTTTATATCACTATTTTCTAATTGAATGAAAAATACCTTTGAGTGAGTAAAGGATTTGTTTTAGTTTTTCTTTATATAACGTTAAAATTTCAATAAATATAGTTATATTCCATATAAAGGATGCAAATAAGATAATACAAGAATCAGATAATTCAATCATTTTGTATAAGAATTAATTAATCTGCTCTAAAAAAAGTGCCAGTGTTTGGAGGTGTAAATTTTTTCTGGAAATAATGTCTCATATCAATAGTTACAAAACTCATCCTTTTTAATTTTTAAATACAACAATCATCTGAAATTATGAAATTAGTTAAAAATATTTTTAATAATTTCTAGGGCTTCTTATCAGTTAATTAATTTATTTATTAAACTTAATTTGTAACATTCATTATTCATATCATCTTAAGTTTTATTTACATGCTTAATTAACATTTTTTTTCCCCTTAAATACATAAAGATGGTAGCAAAAAAGGCTAACTAATGCCTACATTAACTTCATTGTTGTCAGGTGTGAATTCATTAAGGTAATAGTTCATATGAATAGTTAAGAAATACTACTCATTTGCTTTAGTTTTGAATTATAAATCATTCTCGGATTATTAAATTAGTTAAAAATAATCTCTAATGCTGTTTATCAGTTTATTTATTTATCAACCTTGACTTGTAACATTTATTATTCGTGACATCGAAAGTCCTATTTACATGTTTAATTAACATTTTTTTTTCTTAAACACAAAAAGAAAGTAGCAAAAAACGTCAATTAATAACTGCATTCATTAAAATATGGCAAAACAACAATTTATTCAGATCTTCCTGGCAACTTCTCAGGTACTCGCACAGCATATGGCAAAATGGGTCGGTTGCTATTAACTGGAGCGTGAATCTACGAGAAAAAAGACAAGTAGTATAGAAATCAATAAACGACACTTAAAGACCCTTGTGGAAGACCGCTGAAATCTCAAGGGGCCCCTGTCCGCGTCACTCCACAAGACAAACAACAAATCCGAGAAAACACTACGGCGGAAATCCTTTCAAACGAGTGCTCCAAGCAGACACAGCTTGTTGGAAATTTAATTAAATGCCAAGAGTGGAATTTTTCTGCGAATGCTAATGCCGAAATAATGAAAGCATTCTCAATGATGGGAAGTGTGCGGCGGGTTTCAAGAATTTTAGCGAGTTCGGTTTGTTTCTAGAACTAGTTGAGTTGGTTGCTTTGTTATTTATTTTTGCCGTATCTCCTCCGAAGAGAGCAGGATGCTGGTAAATTTTGAAGGGTAAATTGAAGAAATCAGTCTTGGGAAGAAAAAAAATATTGGTGAGAGAAAACTTAATCTGAATGAAGTTTAATTCAAAAAATGTCAGCAACGATAAAAAAAAATGTACTGAAATATATTTTAAATCTTTGCATATTTTAGTGAATACTTTAGTGTATAATTTCAGGAAGTGAACTTCAAACACACTGAATTAGATTCATAAATAAAATAATTATGTTAAAAGAAAAAATATATATCAACTACAAAAATATATATTAACATTCAGTATAACAAAGAACCTAAAAATATAATCATACAATTGATAGCAAACGTACTATTTACCTGATGTTATAGCAAATTACGTTTGTGCACTGTGACTTTAGCTTGTGAGTTTTTTTTTTAATTTCTGTAATAAAGCCCGGTAGAATCATGTACTTTAAAATTTTAATATACCTATTTATTTATCTCTCTCTCCTTAATTATCTTCATGCATGAAATGTATAGAATGCAAAGACGAAATATTTGTTACAATTTGCAGGAACAAAAAAAAGTATAAAACAAATTAAAATTCCTAAAGTTAAATAGCATAAAAAAGAAATATATATAACAATAAAATGCAACTCTAGGAACGCTTCAGAAATACATCATATATCAATCACAAACATTGTAAGTTATATATTGACTTTCCAACTTGCCCGAAGGACAAACGAATAAATAAAACTGAATGATCGAACCACCGCAACAGCAACATTGGTAACTGTTGTTGAGTCCTAAGGGCCACCACCGGCCAGAGTACAGCCCTTCCCTAAGTACACCCCGTCGTCGATGGTGGAGGCAGAACACCATCTTTTCATGCCTGTCTGGTGTGTCAAGTTCCAGCCATCATGCTAGTAGTATTTCTTCATCATTTTGAGTTGTCCCCAGGAGATACGCAAATACAGTAAAACAGACTGTGCAAAAACTCAATCAATACATCAAATGCTTCATTAGATTGGAAAATATTGATCATTTACAGGAAAATATTGATGTACATTTCATATTCGAATTTCATCACATAAGGAGTTAGAAATTTAAAAATCCATCATTATAAAAAGATTATAATAAAGAAGTTAGATTATAACTTCTTAACTAAAATTTAAATGCTAGATATTATAAATGTGTACATATTATTAATTCAGATTTTTTTCAATATATAAGAAAATTCATATAAAAAATTAAATGTTTTTTTTTGTATATAAGCATTGTATTGAAGACATTAAACACTACCTCAAGATTAACAGTTTTATCTTTAAGCTGCCAAGATGAAAATAAGAAGAAAGTTCAAGAATAGTACTAGATTCTCTTTTATCATAATGAGTTAGCATAGTATAGAACAAATGCTATTTAATGTATAAAGAAATTAATTTTTAAAGCATCCAAGATTTATTGAAAGTTATAAAAGTTGTATTAAGAAATATTGGCGGAAGGGATATTAATAAATTTATTCTCCAAGCACATATATTAGCAGACTTCTTTGAGATAAAAATAAATTTTTAAAAAGTTCAGATTTTTTTAAAGAAATTAGACTAATGACCCTTTTTGGGTTATGTATTTCAATGATTCAGTCCAGATATAAACCATTACTTTCAGATAAATAATACTTTCTTTTTCTTTAGGACAAAAAGTATTTTCCGCTTGCTGATAAATGTTTATATTTATACAGTCAATACCTTTTTTATATACATAAGAAAAGTGGAATCTAAGGAGAAATAGAAAAAGCAGAGGGATATCAGGAAAATTGGTTGATATACTTAATAATTTTAGCTAAATATTGGCAATGACTTGCAAAAATTTGATATCGAAATTTTGCTATGCTGGGAGATATAAAGAAATACAATAAATAAAAATGCAGTTCATTTAAATCAATTAAAATAATTACAGATTCTAGTACTTAAGTTTCACATGCTTTATTTTTTCAATCCAATTTGATGATATTAACTATAGTAATGTATTTCCTTCAGAAAAGTTTGATTACAAATTTAGCGATATTCTTAGCTTCACGTAACATTACTAATTCATAAATTCTTTCACTTAGTTTCTGATGAAGGAAATGATTATTCATGGTGAAAATTTAAACAGAGAGACATATACATTCCGAAAATAAAGAAAAAAATCATTAATTCATTTAACTGGTTCCAAATGAAGACAATGTTGTACATCATTTAACACACTGCACTTAATTCTATTAATAGCTCAAGAAAATTTTACAATGTCATGTATTGATGACATAAATTATAATATATAATACGTTTTGCTGTGCTTTTTCTTGAAATAAAAGTTATAAATGGATTATTTAAATGGAAGTTTCCCTGCTATGTTTTATAATGTTATTTTAATGGAATTTCATCTTAACTTACGATATTTAAAATCTCAGCGTGCATATTCGTCAAGTTATTTGGAAAAGTTATTATAAGATTTAACACAAAATAGGTTGTAGAGAACAGTTATTACTGGATCTTTTTTTTAATAATATAAAAAACACACAGTTGTTTTGTTTTTTCGCCAAATTGAATTTGTTACTTTAATGTTCTAAAGTAAATTATATCACTTAGTCACTCAAAATATTTACTTACTTCTTCAGTAAAAAGCATATAGGTCGGTTGTTGTGCGACACCTCTTAAAAAAAGAAGACATGTTATTATTTTTAAATGTTGCTGCGTACTAGATAACATCATATCCTTAACATTCTTTTCACAATTTTCAGCTTCATCCTTAACCTAACTCGCGTACAAGATATATAAAATATGCCATTTCTGACCTTTTCACTGGAATACAAACCATATAGTCAGATCTCAATTTAAGTAACGAGGACCACTGTTTTTATTATATATAACAATGTGTGTATTATATGAAACAATGTGTTTATTATACGAAACGTTTTGATAATTTTCCTAAATATCCCACGGCAGATAAATTTACCAGAAATTATTTTTGGGAACATATCAAATCATATTAATTTTGCTCCAATTTTCAATCATGGATCAAAAATTTCGACTGACAGAAGGATCAACTTATTTTAACAAAGAAAGTTTTATGTTGTTATGTTCATCACTTCTGTTCAATGTTTCAGGATGGAAAAAACATTACAAGTTTACGAAAGGGGTATGCCAGATAAACTCATTGGGACAAATTCCTAATTCTGTATATTGCAAGTGCCATTGTTCTGTTTTTCATTTTCTTTCTAAATGTCCTTCCTTAAATCCTCAACGATTGTAATATTTTGAAATGATTTTCGTTAATCTGTTGAGACTGATTGGCATAATTCCTCATGTTCAATTTAAGAAAATACATTGGATTTTTTATTATTATTCAATTTTACTAACTACAGAATTTTATTTTGTTCTTTACTCTTATTAAACTTCTAATACTTGATCGTTTCCTCATTTTTTTTTTTTTGCTTCTAAACACTAATAATATTAGTTTTTTAAACAAGTATGATTTTAACTTCCAAATTCTCGCAGTATTTGGATTTTTTGGATTTTATTGGCACAAGAGCCATGGTCTAAGAATAGCGTTTTATGCCATTAAACTATAATTAAACCAAATAATTCTATAGGTAGTTAAAATTCATTGAAATTCATTGAATTGATGAACTCAGAGCCCTCTCCCACCGCTAAAGAAATGCGGTGATTGGTATAAAAGGTAAAATATCGCTCCACATGTTATAACTAGTTGCAATCCCGAATTCAAACAAAAAAAGAAAAGAAAAGAAAAATATCACAAAATTTCATTTAATGGGGTTCAGTGTAATTTTTGAGTAAAAGTAAAATTTTGCTATTCGATATGATTGATTGAATCAATTAGAGACTTATAAATAATGCTTAAGATGATTTTTGGGCAAGAAGCAAAAATTTTGAAATAAAAACCTCAATAAAGCATGAGATATCTGCAACGGAATTTAATGACATATCAGCAAAACTAGAAAATTATGGAACTTTTATATATTAATTCCTTATGGAGTTTTAAGGTTAGTTGAAAAAATTATATTCAACAAAGAATGCAAAATAAAGTTAGCGAATAAGAAAACCATCAGAAACTGAGAAAAAGAAAATGGTTTATTTATGAAGAAAGTTGAAGAAACTGGAAATTTTACCTTCAATAATGTTTTCTACAGAATATAATTCTGTCTATAAATGCCTTTACCTGGCGTTTTCCATTATATACCCTGTTTAAGAAATTTTTCTAAGAAAAATATAATGGATGCTTTTATGTTGGGAGTGTAATGTAAAGAATTTTTACAATTCTTGGCTCCTAACTAATACTGTACTGATGAATTTCTTGTATCATAATGGATAATAATTAAAATCTTGCATTGTCGTATTGGAAGATTAAATAAGGCACCCAACTGAATTTCAAGGCATTTCGAGCCTGAATTACAATCAGAGATGATAGGATTTATATGTATTATGTCTTGAAATTTTGATAAGATTATTTTATTACATATATCAATTATGTCGTTCTATTTCAGATATTATTGCCCAATAATAAAAAAATTAACCAAAAATGTAGTAGTATTATTGAGATTTAATAAACCCACATAGTAAATTATACTTTTATTATTTTCATACGAATATTAATTTCCAGTATCGATTTAAGCGTTCCCAGTAATTAAAAAAATGTCAACTAGAAACAATGATATATATATATATATATATATATATATATATATATATATATATATACTCAAGAAATAAAATATTCCATGTCCATTTTGTTTAAGGGTAATTGAAAAATTGAAATATACTTTGTCAGGCTTCGACTATTGGTCCTATCCTCCTTGACAAAAGCTATCATAATTGCTATAACCCGATATTAAAATTATTTTTAAATTAAAATTACTTAAATATTATCTGTTTAAATTTTTTCATGTAGAACAATAATCCCGTTGGAAATGATTTTAACAATAATCCCGCTGGAAGTGACTTTTATTCTTTTCTCTCACAATTAACCAATATAACAATCTTAATAATCAATATAATAATAATTATAATTAATATAACATTAACAATTAATCATCACCATATCTTTTTCCTCTCTCATCTCATTTATCTATTTCATGTACTTTCGCTCAAGTAGAAGAGTTATGTTTTAAATTAAAAATAAATTTAAGGGCTATTCTATCCACAAAAATTTATCAGGCATTTATGAAAACATAATTCGAGTCTGATTTAGATTTTTTTTTTCTTTTTTTTATAGAATTATTATTTTAATAGGAAATGCCAGTTTATATAAGAGCTTCCTATTCTTTATTCTCTTAATCAATCTATCTGTTTTTATTCATCATCACATCTTCTTTTCCGCTCATACCATGAGACTATTTCATGTACTTCTGCACAGGCAATGAACTATGTTTTAAATCAAGAGCACATTTAAGGGATATTCTACCCACAGAAACTAAGCTGGCATTTGTGGAAGCATAATTAGCAAGTAATTCGGCTCTGAAGTGGAGAAGAACGTGATGTCAGAGGAAGATCCATCGCATTTTCCCTCTGGCATGATTTAGTACTCTGGGCAATGATCAGTATTTGGACGAAATCTCTCCGTTCATGTGGGATCACTGCCAGCTAGGTGACAATGGCGGTTGGACAAAACTTGGGCACAGAGCCAGAACTTCTCTTGCTCATCTGAAATTCAAACAAGTCGCCACCTATTGTGGCTGTCAAATGCTACCAACTGAATGGATTACATGTGGGAGGGGGTAGCGAAAGAGTGATGGAACACAAGCTGGGGGTATTCTATTTCAGTATGAAGAGCCAGGGGGGGTGAGGGGTATTGGCAATACCGCTCAGCTTTCGGATGTGAGTGTACTTAAGCACCAAACAATGGTATTTCTGAAGTTTCTAGGCGGCATTGGGAAACAAAGGGTTGTGATCGCTTTACTTAAAGTTCCATTAACATCATCCTTGCGTCCCCCATATTGCTCTACCAACTTTAAGTTCGGCTTCCAGAGATTATTGGCATCAGATCTTTGACTACAATGTTTCTGCACAATACATGATTTGAAATATATTTTAAAATAACTAATAGATGTTTGATTTCTTGCTTCAATTAATTAAATATATAAATCTTTTAAATAAAACATTGTTGTCCGTTAGAAAAGATACAATATATTTTTTGCTGGATTTGACTTCGCAATTTAAATTTGACTCCTTAGTTTCTATAACAAAAATAGCATGTAATTATGTACTTTTTTATTAGCTGAATATTTCAGGGATTGCTGGATGCAAATTTTTGCTGCTTCTAATCCTTCAGCTCAAGGATGATTATTTCAAATTTCATAGAAGTAAAATGATTCACTTTAATTCGCACTGGCTTTATAGTAAGTTGTATACTTATAACAAATGCTTTATGCAATAGTGTATGAATAGATGGAAATTAAAATCTTGATCTAGAGTTTCCATTACCCAATGCATACCTGAAATCTTTAAATAAATTATTATGACTCTCTCTCTCTCTCTCACACACACATACACATTTATATATATATATATATATATATATATATATATATATATAATGCAATACACTCTGAGGTATCAAATTAGTTAATTTAAATTCAAATATTAATATTCTGAATCGACTTAAATGCAGTAAAAAATGTTGATAATAAAATTTGGTAAACATATTTTATGAAGAATCTAATACATACAGATATTTTTAAATATATACGTTTAAAATTCAAATATCTCAGAATATACTTCCAATGTTTTTGCAGGTTTTTGACCATTAGATTCCACTATGCCTTTGTCATAAATGCTAATAATTTATAAATTTAAAATACCTAATTCTTACCACATCGCTAAAATATTACACATATAGAAGCAAAATGTAATGCTTATATTTTTAATTTAAATTTTTTGAAGATGTCCTATTTTGGGGATTTTCTAAAAAAAGAAACGTAATAGATTTGAGCCTTCAAATAAAATTTAATGTTAGGAATAAAAATTACAGGCTAAATTATTTTTTCTGAATTTTTTTCAATGCATTACATAATTAATAAAAATAACAGCTAAGGATTTGCTTCTTGTATATGCAGCTAACATAATCAATAAAAGTTTGGTTAAAACAAAATTTGAAAATTTGCATGTGTTTTCAAAAGTTTCGCGATAAATATTGTTATAGTTATGAGGAATTTCCTTTGCTTGTAAACTTACTAATAAAATGGTATTCACATTATGAAAGAGATAGTTTTTTATACTTTATTGAAAGTGAAATTATTATTGTAATTACATTCTGTTTTATTGTGTTTGTATGAAAATGAGTGTATTTTAATTGAATATTCCAATCCCTACTAAGCCATTAAAATTTGAATTTTGACATGTTTTTGACAAAATTAGAATTGCCGTGTTTTTTTATTTGCCACAGCGGTATAGTCTAATTATACAATATCAGACACTAGCATAGGTGGGGAAATTCAATCTTATCATGAATTTGTTTTAAATAAAATAGGGATCTTTTTATAGTTATAAATTCTGAAATAATTTCTTTTCCACATGGACTGTAGATATTCGCTTACATCATAGGCTTCTTTATATAAATTTAAAATTTCTATTTGAGGTCATGTATAAATGTTTATAATGCCATTAATAAATGTCATGTTGTGGTTTCACAACGCTCCTAGTTATTGCACTTTACAAGACCGCTGACAATTATCTGTCAATTATATAACCCGAGTGAACATCTGTCTGTTATTTTCCAGTAAAGCCAACAAGGGTCAAAGTATAATTTTTCTACTTCATGCATCACATTCGCTTGCACAACCCCTTTTTACAGGGCAGGGACCTTCACATATCTTACAGATAAAACACAGAGAAACAATATTTCCCAAGTCGGGACTCGAATCAGGAAGCACAGATGAAGGCGAATACTCGTTACCCTTATGTTAAGACGCCGGTCTTTAATAAACATCCTATATCTTTTTAAATTATCAATCCAATGAACCAGTTAAATGTGAGAATATCTTACAGATATTTCTAAGAAAATAAATAGGATAAATGATATTTTCTCTTTATTTTATCTTAGTGAAATATTAGTTTTCATTCGCATATATTGTCATTTAATACACCAGATAAACTGCATCCTCTAGAAACTCTAAACGAATTAAAAATTTAATGGTGCTGCCTCTGAATAAAAAAATAATGGCTTTCTCTCTAGCATATTTAATTGTATGCCGAAAATTATCTACTCATTAAAATTTATCAAAAAAATCATCCCTCAATTATTTCGAAGCCGTTTGAAAGATTGCATTGTTCAAAAATCTCCAGCAAAAATGCTAGATGTTAGATGAAAATATTATTTTTATTTTGAATAATAATAAATTTCCACACCTCTCAGTCACGATGGTGATTATTTATAAAGAGTACTTAGAAAATCTTTAATTAGTAGTTTCTGTAATTAAGGACAATAGATTCTTCAGTGCACGTTCAAGAGTAAAAATTAAACAAGTACAACAAAAAAAATCGAAGAGCAATAAAGATTTTTCTTCGATTAATTTTGTTCAGGATGCGAGAAGAAACTGTTGGGATGTTAATTATGATCTTTCGTTCATGGAAAATAACAAAGATATGCAGTTCTATGAGAATCTTAATTAGTTGGACTGACGTGGTATTGAGCAGATAAGCAAGGTTTTTATTATTTGTCCCGTTTAGAGTTGGGTCATCGTTAAGATTGCTGATGAAGTTACTTCTTTGTCCCAAAACAAAATAAAGGAAAGATCCATAAGCAACAGCAGTCTATTCGCTTTTGTTTACGTTTTGATTAATTGATTGTTATTCAATGGATCAGGTAACGTAGCCTGATTTCGTTTAATTGTGATGCAAGGATCTTTCGATGGAATGATCTCCACTGCATTGTTTTGAACTTAGTTTATAATACATTGTTTTCTTACTAAAAATCCTTTAATTTAAAAATAGTTGAAGTTTAAAACCAATAATTAACACCTTATTTAATTTTCGAATTTTCTCAGCTAGAAATATGTCCTTTGTTATTTGTAAATTAACTAAAGTAAACATTTCATTGAATTCATTTAAAGAAAATCAATGGACCAACAAAGAATTCATAGTGAAAATCATTTAAATGTACCTAATTTCAGGAAATTTATCTTTTGTCATAGTTTAAATGTAAAAGTCATAAGTCATCTTCTCAATGCAAAATCACTACTAATTGCAAAATAGCTATAAAAACACCTAAATAGAGATTTTTCGAGAATTCTAAAATTTTACTTATTTTATAATGTGATTGAACTTTTCAATTTAAAAATCGAATTACAAGTCCTCCATAGTATCGGCTATATTGGAAAATATAAAAAAATGTGGAATTCCACGGTTTCTAGATGAGAATCTTAATTAGTTGGACTGACGTGGTATTGAGAAGATATGCAAAGTTTTTATTTGTCTCATTTAGAGTTGGGTAATCGTTAAAATTGCAGATGAAGCTACTTCTTTGTCTCAAAACCAAATAAAGGAGGGACCCATAAGCAAGAGCAGCTATTCACCTTTGTTTACATTTTTATTAATTCATTGTTATTCAGGGGTTCGCATAACATGATCTGTATTTCTTTTAATTGTGATGGAAGGATCTTCCGATGCTAGGACCCAATAGCTTTGTTTGGAATTTAGTTTATAATATATTGTTTTCTTATAGAAGACCCTACTAATTTCAAAACAGCTGAAGTTAACAACCAATAATTAACACCTTATTTAATGAAATCTTCTCAGGAGGAGAGAATATGCCTTTTCTTATTTTTAAATGAATTAAAGGAACCATTTAGTTGAATTCAACAATAGGAAATGAAAATACCTACATAAACATAAAATTAGAAATACTTTCCCTAAACCGAATTTTTGAGAATTTCTCTTTTGTCATAATTTAATTGTAAGATTTACGAGTCTAAAAATAACTTCAAAATAACGTGGCTGGTCTCCGTATTATAAAATTAAGTATAAAAAAATGGACTGTAAAAACATAAAAATATGGAATTTTAGAGATGTAGAATTTCATACATTCCTGTAGTGACAAAAATGATCAATTTAAAAATTCATTTACAAGTCTTCATAATATCGTTTTCAATGATGATGGTGTATGTGATGAATGAAGTAAAGATAATTATTTCCATGAGCTTCCTCACTTTTTCTGATCAAATAGATTTCTTTTTATAATTTTCATTCCTAGTTAAGGAATAAATTTTCTCCTCAGAAAATACTGTGGCAACTTCGCCCATCCTTTAATAAATAAATGAAACAAATGCTGCATATTTTCCCCAAAGATTCTTTTCGGCAGAATTTAAGCAAATATAATGGGACATGTGGATTTTAAATACTTATATAGCAAATTTAGAAAATGGCAGAAAAGTAAACACTCATTGAAACATTTACGGATAAAAACCATCATTATTTTAAAACGTGAAAAGAAATTTTAAAAATATTTGGGATTCATGGCTAGTTTCCTTTAAGAATCAGAATGCATTTTATGGCGATTGAAAAGAAATCATATTTCAGATACTTCGACAATAAGAAGCCAGAACAGTTTTTTTCCCCTTCAGTTAACAGAGGCTAGAATCCAGGCATTTATAAAAAACGTTAATGCCGTCATTATCGTTATTTGGATATAGCTGGCACATTCAGACTATTCAAATGCTTGTCTGGGAGAAAAAAATGTCAGGTAAACAGTATTTTTTTTGTTTTGTTTTTTTAAAGTTTGAAAGGACAGAAAAATGGAGTCACAATCTAGCCGCCTAGGGTAAAACTCGAAAGAATAGAAAAAGATGAGTTAAATCCTATTAAAGTGTTAAAAAAGTACAAATAGATACAATTGATCCATTAGGATCACAGATCGCTAGGTGGTACAATTTTCAGTTCAAGCATAAGTTTCTAAACCGCAAGAGCAGTTAACCACTTAGAATATTCTGTCTGTATTGACCAGTATAATTTCAAATAATACAATAAAAAATATGCTATCTTTTTGTAATAGGATTGTTGTCAGAGTTGATAGATTTGACTAAATTAATCTTATTATTACTTAATTATTTAAATGTTTTTAACATATACCGACCGACAACTTTTGATTAAATACATCTAATCAAAACAGTGAAAAGTAAGTAGATAAGTAAAAGCAGTAATAAGATTTATATAGATTATACAACAATTGTTGGAAAAAAGTATTTTAAACCGAGATAAAATAAAAAATAAATAGAGCACAAAATAATTTGTGGTAAGAGGGCACTTCAAGCTAAAGAATCTTCGCACATCCCCTAAAGAGATTTAATTTTTCGTACCAAAGTACCATTCAGACTTTGATAACGAATCTTTTCTTAAGACATCAACCGAATCCGACGTAACTGATTACACATATCAGCGAAATTTCCTCCAAACTGGAATTCCTTTTCCCATTCGGAATCGCACAGCATCAATCTCTATATCCAGCATAAATTTCCGTATCGCATGAAACCGACTCCATATCTTGAATCTAATCGATCTCCCTTCGCACGAGGACACATTAAAGCAAAGCAAGTCGTTAGTTCCCCTAAATGAGTCGGACCGAGAAAATATCCAAGATTCAATTTATTTCAATAGTCCCAAGTCGAAGGCGGACCCGCAGCAAATAAGTGAAGAAAAAAGTCAAAAAACGGATAGAGAGAGAGGGAGACGAATCGCCTTATTACTTGACTTTGAAGGTAAATCATTTCAATCAGGTGCTGCGAAGCGTAATGAGCCAAGTCAAAGTACAGAAGTTTTCAAGCATGTTTTCATTTGAAAGTGAAACATAAGAGAAGTGGTTTGGAGGTGTTTAAATAAATGGATAGGGACTAGCATCAAGTCGGAGCATGAAATTTGGTTTTGTGTTTGTGAAATGAATAATATATGGCTATGTTTTTAAGATTTTATACATTTAAGATAATATCTAAACTATTTGTAGACTTATAAGATAATAAAAGAAATTCAGTGATTTGAAAATAAATTCTATTTATGTTTGCCTGGCGTTTATTAGATTTTTTTTGTAAAATTGTGCGTAATATAATTTCAACGTAGTTCAGTCATGATTAAATCCATTATGAAATTAATTAATTATCATTTGAATAGATAGTGCTGTACATGATTTAATTGTTAAATTCCATAAGAAATTCTTAGAAATTTACAACATGGTCAATAAAATAGGGTGCTCAATGTCGCACATAAATAATTATGAAACAGGAAATTTAGAAAATTTGTTAGCTCATTGTTTGATGAGGCTTTGAAAATTCATCGATATGGATTAACAATCTCAGATAGTTAAACTTAGAGTAAGAAAAATTTTAAGAGAAGATAGAATAATTAAACTTCATGTGACATCTAGATTAAATTAGAATTGACCTTGTATTTAAATTTGAAAAGGATTATGACCATGCTTCAAATTAGTAAGGCATGAGAAATAAATTTTTATATCATATATTTATAATGAAGAGAAGAGAGATAAATTTTGTATAAAATATGATGGAATATTTCTCATAAAGAATGGAAGTATTATAATGGTAAAATGTGGGGCTTTTCTTTGTGATATCTGAAGAATTCCTAAGTTAAAATTAAGAAATATGTGTCAAGTTATACGCAGAATAAAAATATTAAAATTATGCCTCAAAGACTTGCATAATATGAATGGTATTTCTTCGAAGCTTGTGATTCTTTACACGATTCAGTATATTCACTTCAGACATTATTTGTTATTTCCCAGTAGTTATAAATGTTACAATAATTGTTAACCACTGAGAAATAACAAAATCTATAATAGAAATTCCAATGTATTTAATATTTATAAAAGCAAAAAAGTATATGTATTTCAGCGCTTTATTTCTTTAATGAATTAATCTTGTTCCTAAGAAGTCTTTTTATTGTGTAAATTATATTGAAAACTATGGTAAGTAATAAAATAAAACACACTCATCAGAAATTCTTATAATACCATATATTTTATTATTTCGAAAGCTATATTGCTACAGTGATTTTTTTTTATCTATTTATTCTATACAAGGAGAAAAATATTTTGAAACAAATGTTTGAACAACTGATAACAGGGGCCCATTCCACTTTTTATATATAACACCCTAAAACTCAGGCGCACAGTTTTACTTTGATCCACGACATTACCTTCGCCTACTTCCACGTTGTGAAAAGCGTGATATATTCATATTACACCAAGTAAACCCGGAAGTAATATTAGATTCAACCACACACGCCAAGTTTTTATTTACCTCGTTTCTTTCAAGTATTTTTTAACCCCAACTTTTCCGCGAGATCCTTCTTTCTGCTCGATGCTGTGGCATCGTATTAATCTTGTCAACATCCTGAGCATCCTCCCCTAATGTCCAGAAAACCCAAGTGCAATGCTTTTCCCTAGGAGAAAGGTAGCGGCATAAATACAAGAATGAGCTTGAGAAATACTCAGGAAGCCATTACAGAGGTTTATAAAATTGAGTACAGAAGTTTTCTACGGACTCGGTGGAGGCCAGATGGAAGATGGGGGGGGGGGAGGGATGGAAGTAAAGTTACGCCGTGTCCAAACAATTTATCACGGGCTGCAAGAGCAGGGGGTGGTGCTATGTAGCTTTGTCGCGGATGAAGTATTGCTGGGAATTCTAAGGAGAGAGTGAAGAGAACGGGCGGATAGAAATCGACTTGGGTTTTGCTTCTGTCTGTGTTCTCCAAATTTATTATTTCATAGAGATTGCGTCTATAATAATTCATCATAGGATCACCTTTCCCCCCTCCAGGCGAAGTTATCTTTGCACGATAGATGACCGATATTAATTTTTGTGAGCGTTGCGGTGTGTACGTGTTCTTTATAGTCACTTTCAGTTTGTAAGAAACAGAATTTAGAGAACTGTGCTGCTAAAGCGAAATTTATGGCTTTATAAGAAAGGGCACTTTATATATTTTTCTTTATATTTTAACCTATTCGTTACTGGTTGGAAGAAATGGTCAAGAGTTAAGATTTTATTTGAGAGAATAGCAGAAATAATAAGGATAAACAATTAAATGTGGTAGATAAAATATTAAAAAACTTCTTATGATTTCTAAGAATTTAATAAGTATTAAGTTCTTCTATTTCTTAAGAAAGAAAGAAATCTTATTTCTTAAATTGATAATGATGTAACATATAATGTAATAAAATAGCTTTAAAGTCTAAAAACAGTTTACTAATCACTTTTTCAGTTAAAAAAACTTCTATTAAAAGTATCCTTGAAATAAAATTCTTTATAGAATGCAGCCATATCTTCATAACTAATTGAAAGTTCATTGAATGACATGCATTATTCGATGATTATTTTCTTGAGTAAAAGCTTGAAAATAATTTCTCACAACAAACGTTTTTTAGTATATTCCTTTTTATGCTTTAAATTTTTCAACATTAAGCAATTTCTGCTTAGTATTATTTTATGGCAATGCATATATATATATATATATATATATATATATATATATATATATATCTAATTTATAGCTATTCCTTCTCAAATAGGACCATTTAAGATAATACTCGCTGTTTAAGTTTATTGTGTAAGTGTACAATGCATCTACAGTACATCAAGTAAGCAAAACATCTATAGATTTATTAATTGGATATGAAGTAAAAAAGCGATAAAAAGATAAAGCACAATGGAACTCTTGAACATTGGCCCTATTACTCTGACGCCCCCAAGTGAGGATATTTTCCCAAACAGGTCTATCTCAATGCCTATGTACATGGCATCTTTAATAATGGGAGAAAATCTAAATTTTAGATTTGATTTCGAACTTGAACCATTCAGCTTCAATGTTGAAACCTGACCACAGGCTATCCAAACTCAGTTTGTCTCTCATATTCAAAGGTATGCCAATAAAGATATGCCTAAATCAGAGAAAAAGTTTACTATATTCTGGACTTCAAGTTTGAAAATGTCATTGCCAGAAAGAAATATTCTTTTTCAGCATGAGAACATATTAAAAATAAAGGCATACTGATCTAGTGAA
Organism: Argiope trifasciata; assembly: GCA_026543055.1. NCBI lineage: Eukaryota > Metazoa > Arthropoda > Arachnida > Araneae > Araneidae > Argiope > Argiope trifasciata. Next base: position 7,033,215 of record JAPMOQ010048382.1, read on the forward strand.
AGAATATAGTTTATAGATCTCAAGCTCTATAAACTATAATAAATAAAGGCATACTGATCTAGTGAAAGAATATAGTTTATAGATCTCAAGCTCAGAAATATAATTACCTGAAAGAAATATTATTTGTTCATATGAGAAAATATTAAAAACACAGGCACATTGACCTAGAGATGGAACCAAGAAAAGAAAGTTGATAAAATTCGCATGATAGATCTCGAGTACATATTTATTTTGTGATTACGGTAATATATAACAAATGCAAAAATGTTGCTAGAACACTGACATTTGCAAAGATATTGAATCTCAGCGAGAATTTGAGACATTCTGTAGGTAATTATACACACACACACACACACACACACACACACACACACAC
>JAPMOQ010048382.1:7033990-7047588 GCA_026543055.1 Argiope trifasciata
TTTGGATTTTTCTTTCTCAGTATGGTTCTAAAATATTGTAACAGGAAACTGAGTTTCACATCATTTAAAAATTTAAAAAACTCTACCTTCATAATCATATCAATAGTCTTAATAGTCTTTCAAAGATTTTCTGAAATTTGTCAATGCTACAAAACTATTTTCTGCTTATTTTCAATGATAGATTAGATAATAGTACAAAAATTTAAAAACTTTTCATTGTTTCAAATTTTATTAAATTTGAAGTTTTTATGCCTGAAAGCTATAAATCGAATGTCCAAGATTTCAGTGAACTGCTCATCTATTTAGTTCTATAAGCTATTGCTAACTTATTATCGAAATAACTGTGTATCTTTTCCGAATAAACTCTTAGTTGAGTAAAGTAGGTTTGATTCCTGGTCTTTATTTTATACACTCCTGATATTTATAGAGTTTCTTTGTCGTTACCGTAATTCAACTTCTGTGTACTCGACGTTTTCTCGCTGAGTAACTACTTCCGGCATCTTCTATCATGCTTGATTTCTTTCGTCTAGTAAAATATTTACCATCATAATAATGATAATCATCGTAAATTATCCAAAATTCCATTAATAACAGCATTTTGATGCACTTAGACTGACAGAGAAAGGAGAAAAAAAAGGAGGAAATGAATAGATTTTATTTTATGATGCAGATATTTTAATGATTAACCTGATGATTCCTTTAATGACATATAAATTACCGAAATGCAATTAATGAACGAAATTAAATAAATAATTTCGTTAATGTGCCAAGAAAAATCCTTATCAAGGAATCTTTTGCGATGAATTTTGTTGTAGAAATAAACATCAGCATTCCTTCCTGATGGGCTGTCATATCCTGATATTTTCTTTTAGTGAAGTACAACACGGATATCTTTGGTTTTCCCGATACGCCCGGAATAAACCCATCTTTTCACCCCTCAACCTTACTTTTTCTTGTTCTCTCTTTTTTTTCTTCTGCAGATGAGAAGCCATTTCCCTGCTGAAATCTCCTCTTGGACGTAATCTGTGCAACTCAAAGCATTACTTGACTTTGTTTTTATCCGCCCTTGGTTCCTGCGATGTAGTGTCATGTCAACAGCATGGCTTCTTTCTCTTGGAGGGTTTGGGAAAAGTTATTATCTCTGTTAAGTACGTTGTTACTCGTTTCGCTGGCGTCCTTTTGATGTCAGCCTTATAAGATGAATCGAATCAGATTAGGGGCACGGACGGATGAAGGTTTAGTAGGCAAACTGTTAGCATTACGGGCACTAATGGATGGATACGAAACAATGTCTGCAGACGTCAGCCTAAAGAGTCCTTCATCTGAAAATGATGGATCAGTGTCCGCAGCTAAAGGCATTTTTTTTATTCTCTGGGTAGCCATTTACAACAGCACTAACTAGGTTAGAACAAATAAAAGCTTACGTACTTTCTACAGAAAAAACTAATGAGTAATTAAGTATTCCTTCCATTATCTTGATTGAAATTTCATACATTTTATAAGGATATGAAAACTGGTTAGTATATTTCAATTTAATTTATTTACAGATGCAATATATGATAAAATATGATATACGATGTATTTTAAAATCAACATAATGGCATTAGGAATAAACATATGTTAACAAAATATCTAGTTATATATTTAAAACAAACGCTTTGATTCTTACCTGGATACTGATGTCAAACTATGATTCTTCAAGTTTTCCAAATAATTTAAAAGTTTTCTTGGTTTTATACAAAAGTTTAGGGAAGATAAGGGTTAGTTATACCCGATCGTGAATCAATTATTAAAAATATTTATTTGTAATTGTAAATTTTTATTTATTATATGCATCAACAAAATTCAAGAAATTTGTTGATTTTTAGCACCAGGAATGATAAGGCAGCCATATCCAATGGATCAATGACAACTGAATAAATTGTATTATAATAATGAAATACGGCTTAGATGTCTATGTTATGATGTTGATTGGATTTTGTAAATTCCAAACAACTGACTGAGAGGTTTATATAAAGTAACGGATAATTGAATTAATATTTAAGACGCCTTTTATCTGATCCATTGAAAACTAAATTTGTCATAAAAGTATAATTGTAGATAGAATATCAAAATACATTATAATTTTTTAAAAATTATTTTGTTTATTTGCGCAAAAAGATGTGAGTTGACAACTCTTCAGAATGTTAATTTTTTAAAGTTGATTTAATCGATTTAATGTCAATACCTATTTTGATCCGTTTTGCTCTTTGCATTCTGCAGTTATAAAGTTCACTAGTACTAGGACAGATGAATTGAAATACTTCCTGTGAAAACCTTTCATTCAATATTTAATGCTGCCATAGCACAACCAAATATGTAATTGTAACCGTAATCTCGTGACGTCTATGAAAAGCCTACTTTTGTTTCAAATAAACAATGTTATGTTTTAATTGTTATTCATGCTTAGGTGTAGCTCTTTCCTTCGATTAGGTCCTTTTTGCCTTTAACTGTATATTTTTTAAATCTTTGTAGGGACTTTAAATAAATATTTTGTTCCTTTTTATTTTACTCTTGACTTTCATTGTTGTTATAATCCAAATCATGCAAGAGATATAAAGAAACCACATAGTTTAGAATATCAGTAATTTGTAAGAAATCTTAAATATAATTTAAAAATATTAATTAATACCTAACAAATAAAGAGGTTTCCTTTCTATCTGATTTTTATATATTAATTAAGAAATAACTTTAACTTCAATTTATTATTAAATTGTAAGGTATTAGAACATCTTTAATCTTTCAAAATGAACAAAGTGTTTATTCTATAGTTCAGAAATTGTAGGACCTACTGAGAAACTATTACACTAAATATGAATAATAAATATTCATTAGTTAGAATTGTCTTATTTTCAAAACTCTATTTTAACAAAATTTAGAAAAATTAATGATGCACAATGGCATTAAAAAACATGTATTCTGCAAACTAAAAAAATCAATATAAAGTGTCAAAGAATAAATCTAAAAATAAAATTATAGCAGTTTTAAGAACATCGCTCAGAAATTGAGGAGGGAAATTATTATTAGACACTTTCTTCACAATTTGACTTTTTAATATAATTATCTTTAACATAAAAAAAATCAAAAACGTAATACAAAATTGAAGGAAAATATATAAGTGTAAATTTTAATATTTACAAAAGATTATAATAAGATACACTTCGGCAAATCTTTTGTAATATTCTGTATTTCAATTATCAGTAAAGTGCAGTAATGTTACAATTCCATTATCCGTAGTAAGTTGCCCCTGCTGCCAAGTGTATGACCTTTTGTACATGGTAAGTTATTAAACTTCGGTAATTAAAGTACAAACAGCACAGAGGAAAGTATACTATTTTGAAATATTTTCTCCACCTTCAAAAGTCGTTACATTTAAAGTTCTTGCAAAACAACACCTGCAAAGGCGTCCTCATCAAAATCTTAAGTATCCCGGAGTCAACGACTATTCTCCTGATTACGTCAACAACATTCCGGCAATTATTAATGGTCGCATTATGAAGTCGTAAGCAGGAATGTTGCACTCGAAATTAATAGTGTGAAGCTTGCCGCAGCGCGTTTAACGATGTTCATGAAATCCGAGCTGCTCTTAACCTTGTTCCATCATAACTGTTTATCTTCGTGGAGGGCGTTACGTTGTGTCTGGGAGCACTCCCCACCTCAAGATGCTCAGAGCTTAAGGCTTTGCCAGAGAAATGGCTTTAAGAAATTGGACAATAAAACAAGCTTAAGTGCCTTTATTGTAGCTGAGATTGGATTTTTCTGTATTTTGATGCAGGTGGCGCAGAAATGGTTTTATACATATCTTATAAACTTTTTGCTACGGTAACTTTTTTAAACAATTTTGCTAACATGGTCTATTGAAGTAATACATAACAAATTTTTTCATTTCTTGATAGCAAAATATTTTTCACAGGTGATTTACTGCTCTATATTCCATAAAACAATCCATTCATATTTTAAATCGCTTTAAAAACTTTGTAATTGAAATAAGAAATATATTTATAAAAAGGACATATATTTATTGAACAAGTAACAAAATAATACTAATATATATATATATATATAGCATTCATTATAACAAATATGCTTTGTTTGCTGGACTTGTTTCGTATTCGGCTACACAGTCCGGAAAAATTAAGCAATCTAATTTATAAATGTTCAACATATTCACAACACATTTTAATTGAAATAATTATTCTTTACTAGCCGCCTTTGGTGACCAGCTGGTTCGCCATCAGTAATGCGTTCTAAAATTTTCAATTAAATCAAATATTAATTAGCCTTGAAGTAACTCTGGACATTGATAGACCTGAAATTAATATTTTCTTTAAGATGATGGACTGAAAGTTCTAAAAGAACGTATTTTCCTAACAATATTCTTTAATTTTATAAATCAGTCAGTTTTAATGATTGATTAAAAAGACTGATTGATGTAGCAATTTTTATTTAAAATATTACAAAAAATAATTTGTAAAATATGGCTCACAGAACAAAGTATGAAGAAATCTAAAACTCATTATTCATAAATGCATTGTTTGACTCAAACTACATAAAATGTGATTATTAACTTCATTTAGATCAAATTAATAGTATTAAACAATGTATATGCCTATTAATAATATTTTACAAATCGGTCACTGGAAAGGAATTTGAATGCATATCCTGTATGAATTCAATCCTGTATAAATAAAGATTATTTATTCAATTAATGATTTAGATATTGCAAACGATCATAGAATCCTTTGCCTTGCATTTTTTAAAGAAAATATTACATTTTATATTTATTTTATTTTATCCAATCACGTGGTGAAAGTTGCATTTCTTCAGATTTAATTTGCGATGATAGTTTTTTTTTAAATTTGAACTTCCATCAAAATGATGGCAACACAGTGATAAAACCTAATTTTTTCCCTTTGAAGTGCTCTTGCAGTTTAAATTTTATTTTTTTATCCGAGATATATTGTTGAAAATATGGTTAAAACATTTCTTTAACAATTCGTTTAAATTAGAAATTTAAGTTATATGTTAAAACACTGATACCATTAGAAAGCTAGTCTTTTTATCTTTAACTTGATGTACAAATCATGTTTGTGCGATAATATTTTCCGAAGTTATGTCGAAATTTCGCTTAATTTTTAATTAATTCAAATTCAAATTTAAAAATTAAAAAAAAAAGATCTCCGAGGTACACATTTCCGACCCCCAAAGTATACATGCACCAAATTTGATAGCTGTAGATCTCACGGTCTGGTTCACAGAGCGCCATCACACACCCAGCTTTATTATAAGAATAGATAAAAAATATGTGTTATTTTTTCTTTAAAATCAGTACAAAATTTAAGAAATAGTTAAATTAAAAAAAAATCAGTTATTAGTAGCTAAAGAGTCGGTAACTTTACTCGGAAAAACTTTTTGAGTTTAATGCTCTAATAACTTATCGGTTATGCTTCCAAAATTTTAAAAATGTTTTTTTTTCGGTGATGTTGCCAAAATATTAAATATTTTTTTTTAAAAAAAGCGAAAAATGGAAAAAATTAATGAATAAATGATTTAGATGTTGCAAACAATTATAGAAACCTTAGCTTTACATTTATTGTTTTAGAAACTATCACATTTTATAATGAAAAAAAAATATTGAATTAATGATACAATATTGCAAACGATAAAAGAAATATGCCATTAAGTCGGGATTTCTTTGCATTTATTTTTTTAGAAAATATCGCATTTTATGTTTCTTTTATTTTATCCAGTCACGTGCTAAAAGTTGCATTTCTTTAGATTTATTTTGCGATGATAGTTGTTTTTTTATTCGAACTTCCGGCATTCTTTTATTTTATCCAGTCACGTGCTCAAAAAAAAAAAAACATGTGTTTTAGACGTATATGTATAGCTCTGGATTGTGTGTGTATTTAATCCAAGGAAAAATTTTTCTTTACTTTTTCTTGTTTATTTTCACACACACACAAATATATATATACAAAACATGGACGACGATCACAGATATACAAGGAAACACATTATATATATATCGAAATATAGAAAACAGTTACTCAAACTACATAAAATGAATTATTTACTTCATTTAGATCAAATTAATAGTATTAAACAATATATATGACTATTAATATTCTTTTACAAATTGGCCATTGGAAAGGAATTTGAATGCATATCCTGTATAAATTCAATCCTGTATAAATAAAGATAATTTATTCAATTAATGATTTAAATATTGCCAAACATCATACAATCCTTGCCTTGCATTTTTTATGGAAAATATCACATTTTATATTTATTTTATTTTATCCAGTCACGTGGTGAAAGTTGCATTTCTTCAGATTTAATTTGCAATGATAGTTTTTTTTTTTTAATTTGAACTTCCTCAAAATGATGGCAACACGATGATAAAACCTAATTTTTTCCCTTTGACGTGCTCTTGCAGATTTTATAGAAACCTTAGCTTTGCTTTTATTTTTTTAGAAATTATTTTATATTGAAAAAAAATATTGAATTAATGATACAGATATTGCAAACGATAATAGAAATATGCCATTAAGTCGGGATTTCAATGCATATCCTGTCTAAATTCGATCAGGTTTACCGTAAAGAAGATTTATTGAATTAATTATTTAGATATTGCAAACGATCATAGAATCCTTTGCTTTGCATTTATTTTTTTAGAAAATATCACATTTTATATTTTATTTTATCCAGTCACGTATTAAAAGTTGCATTTCTTTATTTTTATTTTGCAATGATAGTTTATTTTTATTCGTACTTCCGGGATTCTTTTATTTTATCCAGGCACGTGATAAAAACATGGTTAAAATATTTATTTAAAAATTCGTTAAAAATAGAAGCTTACGCTATAAATTTAAAAAAATAATACCGTTATAAAGCTAATTTTTTAAATCTTTAAATTGATATAAAAATCATGTTTGTCCGATAATATTTTCGGAAGTTATAGCGGAAAAACGTCGAAATTTTGCTTAAATTTTAATTAATTCAAATTCTAATTAAAAATTCGAAAAAAGGGCTCCGAGGTGCACATTCCCGACCTCCAAGGTATACATGTACCAAATTTGGTAGCTTTAGGCACAACGGTCTGGCCTGTAGAGCGCCAACACACACACACACACATTGAACTTTATTATAAGTATAGATGACGTATAGAAAATGATGTATTGATATTTTCCAAGAAATTCAAAATCTAGTTTTTAAAATAATTTCAAAACCTGTCTGTCCAAAAAAATGCATTTTTGGTATTATGTATGACTGTTTGTGAACATGTTGACTGAAAATTGTTTTTAGTCAGGCATCTGAAAATTTATTCAGGCAATGTCATAAATTTCCTTGAAAGTTTGAAACAAATGCATCAAATGGCCGTCTGTCAATCAGTTTGCACTATCATATGAATTTAAACTTAGCAGTTCTAAAAAGTAATTATTAAAAATTCACAACATTTTGTTGAAAATTCGTAAAATTCTTTCAAGTAATTGTTAAATAATTGAAATTAGACTTACTTCTGGCTTAAATTGTAGCTTAATATCAAATGAAGACTAAAATATATCCAAAAGACATAGATGGGCTAATTTTATGTGAAGTTCTGATTCGGAAGGCTCACATCAAAGATTTATGTATCGTTAAATTATTACCGGCCTTATACATGGACCGTTATTCATGTTGAGGAAGGAAGATAAGACCTTCATTGTAAAATATCCTTGAATTTCGCTCCTATAATCTGAAAGGTAATTCTTAGGGTGTCGATTATTTAAATTAATGCTATCAAAATATTATTATAGATTGTTTCCAAATATTAAATGTTAAAAGATACTATTATAAAAAAAAATTAAAATCTTTCTAATTAGAAATTATATGAGTTAGCAAAAAAAAAAGAAATTCATGTGAACATATGTATTTTTATTTCAAAATTTCACAAAGAAGATGCACCATTATAAAGTAATCCTTTTGCGATAGTTAACATTTTTGAATCAAAATTAATCAGAAATTAGTTGTAAGAGGGATCATTAATAAATTATATACAGTCAGATCAAGTATTATTGATTTTTAACCCCTATAATTTAATATTTAATGGTATCTTACTTAGTCTATATCGACATTAAGTGTATAGGAAAGAAAAACATTACTAATATACAGGAATTTAAGAAATTACGTAGCAAATTAATCGATATACGTACGAGGCATATTAAAAATAACTAATATTCTTAAAACACGAAGGCAAAACTGTAAAAAAAAAAACTATCTATTAAAGATATTATATGCTGCCTATTCTTGTAGGTAATGATTAACGAAATTGATCCAGATTTTTTTAAAGCCCAGACTTAGTAATGATATAGGCGGAGCTTAGCATAACTTTTTTCTGACTCTGAAACTTTTTTTGTAGGAGTAGTCATGAATGATTTATTATATTTCTCTGTGCAAACTGGTGCAAGAAAATAGTTAAACTATTACGCATTGGTGAAGCTCAGCTATTCATGTATTTTTAGACTTTATATATTTATAGTAGAAAAGAGTATTTATCTAATTCATATCTTACTCTTTGTTAGAATTATTTATTAATCATCGCTCTATTGTTATAACAAGAAAGTAATTTCGGATTTCATTGCTGACTTCGAAATCTAGATTCCAATATTTCTTTAAATTCATTGATTCAAAATATTACTCGATTTTAATATAGATAATAATGCATGCTTGCACTAAACGGTATTTTTCAATACTTTCACTGAGTTCAAGCAATCATTTATCAAGTTGATAAAAGGAAATTTTGTTTCTATAAAACAAGACCGAATGATTACTTTGAGAATTTTTCGGAACTTAATATTGAAGTTGACCAGAAAAATTTCAAAACAACTGTTGATTATAATTTTAGTTGCAAAGTCACTAAAACTTTAATAATTTTGAACTTAAATTGTAAATTATATTCTTCATAATATGGGGTTTAAGAAAAAAAATCATCTAATTTAATTTGATTGATTTATTAGCATTTAATTCTTTCATTCATTTGCATATTGTAAGGGAATAAATGGGGAATTTAAGTTTTTGAATGTATTTATCAATTTTTATCGATTTAATTTATATTAAATAAATTAATAGAAAAATTTTACCATTAATGGAAAATTCACAATTATGTTTAAAAGAAAAAAACTAAACACGTTAGACAATCAATTTTCCATTGAGTTAATCTGATTATCATTTTATTTCCTTGCCTGATTTCCATCATAAATTTAGCTTTTAATGATTTTCAAGGTTTGTTAAATTTTTAAAAAAAGATATTTTATTTATTTCTTTTTTCAGATGAAAGACACCCATGAATAATTTTATCATAGAGATTAACTATGATAAAATTATTCATTCATATGGCCATTTTAAATAAATAATTTCATTTGTATAAAACAGCACGAAATTATAAATTTCATTCTGAAGAAGTTTATATATATTAATGTACAGAGTTTACATTCAGTAAAACGTTTTAAAAAAGTGTTTCTATATTTTCTTAAGATATAGCCTAATTTTAAAAATAATTATGACTACATTAAATTTTAAATATTTATGTCATTCTATTTAATATTACGGTATCGCAGAGAATAAATTATTAGAAATAATGTATCAAAATACACTTGCAAGAAAATTTTAATGGTTTTCCTAGCTTCGATTTCGGAAATTTTAAAATTGTTGAAAACCAACAATAATAATAAATAACTTAAATTGATAATTAAAGAATTTAAACATCAAACACTTTCAGAAGTGGCATATTTCTTAAACGAAAGAATGATAATTTAATTTTGATAAAGACAAGCATGTCGGACTGAAGAAGATAATTTTTTTGTGTTCATGTATTTCAATTAATTAAGAAACTGAGTACAATGAAAAAACATTTTTGTAAATATAAAAATTGTTACAGAGTCATATTACAATTTCTCCAAAAACCTGTTAAATACATAATTGAAATCACTTTTTACCAAAAATACAACAAAATTTAAACTTCTGCAAAGTCGTTAGATTTGCTTAATTAAGTAAGTATTTGCTACTTAATTTGTTAAATAATTTGTGTGTTAACTGAAATCTATGTAAGTAATTCCAAAAAAAGTTACAAAATAACTTAAGACTCTTTGGAAGAAATTTATAAATTTTGAATATCTACTTTGGTTTTCTGCCCTATTAAAATTTAATTGAAAGTTAATGTGCAAAGCTAACAGGAAAGGGTTGGAAAATTTCTTGATCTAATTGTATATGTGAATTTTTAAATGAAATGTAATTAACTAATTTTGCTGGTTGATGAAGAAATTATTTGTACAAAAGATATCACAAAGATAAAATAGATCAACCGGTTATTATGTGTGTATTTAAATTTTGGATCAGTTTTAAGGGTTATTTCTTGATACTTCCGAGAAAGAAACAATCCGTTTTGAAATGAATAAATAGGAAAAATAAATTGAATCCGAAGGTCAAGAATGCAAATTTTTCTTGTAAGTGCATATTTACTGCTATTTCCCATTGAGGAAAAGATATTTTATTTATTTTAATAAATATGAAATCACTTAAAAAGGTTTAAACTAATACCAAAACAGAGTGTTAACTTTGCATTCAGGAAAAACGTATTTACATTTACACTGAAACTGGAGGAATTTCCGAATATTACACTGAACAATCGGATAAATTAAGTTATATTTGTCCCAAAATGTTTCTAGGAATATTTCTTGAACACTGAATGGTATTTTTAAATCTTGTTGAAAGTGGTGTCATGGTTACGTTATAAATAAATGAAATTAACCTTTTTGTAATAAAAGTCTTTTTTCATTGCAAATAACATGTCATAACTCAAAACTTTCTCAATAATGTATAGCACCTACCAAAAGTAGCAATGACTTTCTTCAGAGCATCTTGAAGTAGGCTGACGTATTTCAAAAAGGCATAACCGGGAAAAAAACTGTTGCACTTGAATTTTCTGCAAGATTTTTTTAAAATAATTCTTGCAGCAAATTAACTAGACAGGGCATAATATTTTCCACTCACCGACATTGGTTTTAGTTCAAAACGTTACGAATAAAAGTTGATGCAAGCCTCTTCTCTAGTTCTTCCCGTTTATAAATCCTCAAAGTACACAACCTCGGATGGGTTATACTATTATAATTGTTATTCACAATATCAGTCATTTATTCAATTCTTACCATTACTCCTATATTCTTCCAGTATCTCTTTATATACCTCGTTCAAATTTTCAATCCTTAATAAAACATTTTTTATTCATCCGCTCAAGTTAAAATACATTTTTTAAAACTTGTAGTTGATGCCATTTGATGTTGATACAATTTTTTCAAATATTAATTCATTCATTAAATTTAATCCATTTTAATACTTTTAATAGAGTTTTAAATTTTTGTAATAAAAATTTAAATCAACTGGTAGTAGCTCAATCATAAATTACGAGGAGTTAGGTATTTTTCATGTGAAGGTGAAGAATGCAAGAACAATTCTTGCAAAAATCAATATATTTTTTTTTCATAATTCACAATATTTTAATAATTATTTGATAAAAAGTAACTAAAATAACTAAATAACCAAAATTAGAATTGTATTATTTTTTTACATTATTTATTTTATTAATGATACGAATAACTAAAACTTAATATGAAACTAATGTTTTTAACTATTTCTTCTTTCAGGAATTCTAAGTATGCACTACGTATTCTCAATATAAGAATGCCTATAAATTCATTATTTGTTTTCTAATAGCTTATAATTTTTTCAATGAAATTTATTAAAAATTATGTATAATAATGGCTTGTTGCTATAGCAAAAAGATAATTGCTATTTATTTCACAAAAATAATTTTACCTTACAAATAATAATATTTTTAGAGAAATATGAGTCAAAATAACAAAACTCGCTGGCGTATTATAGATAAGAGCATATATAAAAAGCAGTATGGAATAGCTCTTCTGCTTAACATCTTACCTCAAAGCAATTTTAATTATTTCCAAAAATAATCTTCGCTAAACCATATCTATCAAAGAACAAAAATTAATTCAAATAGGTTTGGAAATCCTTTTACTGAATTATAGAATTCATTATGAATTAGTGAAGAGGCATGAGAAAATTCATTCAGCGTTACTTGAATAAAAGCATATGTCATTACTAAATAATTCTATGCACATTTTCTACAATGTCTCATTAAAATATTTTTATAAACTCTTTGATAAATCCATTCAAAATTTTTGAAAGAAAGATTAAAATTTTGAAAGCAGACAAAAGTCCACATGCAATTGGAGAAACCCAGCGGACGTCAATGGGGTATTTAATTACGATTTTATTCTTTCGTGCCACTAATATAATTATCTGACTAAGGCTAAAAAGACGAAAAACGTAATCTGAAGAACATCTTATTTTCTATCTCTCACGATGGTTTTCTTTTTTTTCAACTTCCAATGCGAAGAGAAATACTTGTTCTGAAACGAGGTTCATTAAATTTCAACAGCAATCGAATATCCCGTTCGCTACTTGACAAAGTTTCCCTCTATTAGTATTTAAAGAAACTCCCTCCGCAAGCGTTAATGAAATAAAGAATAGAAAAAGAGACAGAGAGAATGGAAATATTTTGGTTCCAAAGTTTCTTCTTTCATTTTATTTTTCCAAACTCATAATAATGATTCAGAAATATTATTATCTAGTTCTCTTTTAAAATAAGAGTTTTCCAAAGGATTCGACAATGAAAACAAGTATTCTGATTTTATAGAAAATCAAATCCAACTTTTGTTTAGGAAATATTCCTCAATTGTGCGATGGAAGATTTAAGTATTTTTTCTCCCTTTAAAGTAAATCGATTTGCAAGTAAATGCAAAAGTTTTATTAGGCTGCATTTTCTTGCGTTTCTGTTTGAAATGCCTGCTGCAAAAGAGTGCGCGTTCGTTATATGTAATTTATTTTTATAATGGATCTGCTGTAAAAATTGTATTCTTTGGGATAATCTTACTGTTACAGCCAATACATTTGTTTCAATTCATGAAGAATTGATTCTTTAATAAATTAACTTTATTATTTAAAATCAATTTACAATTTAATTATTTATTTCGGAGAAATATAAGGAAAATATATTGTATTATATTTTGAAGAAATATAATATAATATAAAGTTTTTAAAGTTGCAATTCTTATTGTTTTATGTTACTGAGCATAAAACAATATAAATTATAATTTTTTTAAAATCTTTCAGTAATAAGAATGCGAAGAATTAATATTCATTGATGATATATTATTATTGCTATATAAATGAAAGATACAACTGATTAGTTTGGAATTGTAACATTTATTTATTATCTACATCTGACGATCATATTTTATGTACTGCATTAGCTCAAATATCTTATTTATATGAAGATATATCCCTTAAGTTGCAATAAAAAGAAATATGTCCACTATATAAATAACTATGCTTCTCTATCCAATGAATACATAAAGTCAATTGTTCGATAGATGGACAAAGTATTCTACTTGCTTTCTTGAATATCTTAACTAATGTAACTGAAAGAAAGAAAATATATAGTT
>JAPMOQ010048382.1:7047988-7108019 GCA_026543055.1 Argiope trifasciata
ATAAAAAATTATAGTATTATATATATATGTATGTATACATATATATATAATACAAAAATTTTTTATTCAAATAAACAGAAACGGATGTTCTTTTAGGTACTAAATTTAAGCTTGATAATTAGTTAGTTAACAGTTTTAAAGCGTTGTAAATGGAGAAAGTTTAAATTGAAATGTTTATACTAAAGAAAATATTTTTTTTAAAAATAGCAGGTAATTATTTGAAAATATTCTATTATACAATCTGAATTTTCTTGAGTCTTAAATTCCTTATCTAAGAATATGGAATTTTATGTCTCTCACTTATTACAACCTGCTATAGACGTTCTCAAGATTATTTTTCTCACACACCAAATACAATCTATTAAAAATGTTTTCATATTATTAAATTAATTTATGTTCTATATAACATTAAAGTGAATTTGTTATAAAGAAAAGAAACATCTGTATAATAATTTTTAATATTAATATAGGAAATAAGAATGACAAAATTACTGTAATTTTTTTAAAAAACCTTTTGTGGGGTATAAATGTTTTCAATCATTGTTATTTTTATCGTAAATGATAACAAGAAGCTTTAATGAAATATTACATTCACACTAAACCATCAAACAAATTAAAATATATATTCCAAAGAAAAATAAATAAACAAAAATTCCTTTGATATGTCTGTTATAAATATTGATTATTTATCAGAAACTAACAATAAATGTAAGAGACTAAGTCAAAAACAATTGGTCAGAAAAATGAAAATAAAACACATTATCATCTAAAATAGCTTCAAACACAGTCTGTAATATAATGAAGATCCCTCAGCCATAATGATAATAAAAATGGAGCAACTGCATTGGATGATAGATTGGGATTGTTATAGTATGTCTTAAGGTTTTTGTTTTGACGTTAAAAAACATTCATATATAGTAGCACTCGTACGAAAAAAAAGCTTTCAAAGTTTTTTTTTATAAAGTTGCTTTACTTACTACTACTTAGACTACACAAAAATTAAAGCTCAAATTCTTCAGATAAAAAAGACGATTACTTGCTTCAATATTACGCGTTTGATAGTACGAAATATAAAAAAGTGTGTATTTATCACTGTCTAGGAAACTCATTAAAACATGCGAATATTAATTTGAAAGAAAAAAATCATAGCCTTTTAATGAAACGAGAGATTATGTTGATTTTTAATTAGAACATTGAAACAATATGCGAGATATGACTTTTTTTCAAGGAAATATATAATAAAGGAAAGAAGACTTTTTTCCAAACTACAGTTTTTTCAACATGGGAAATGATACAATATTATTTTTTAAATTAAAATTATCTTGAAGAATGAAAAAAAAAAAACATAAAAGTGCACATCAACAATAAATTAATGAAACTAATTAAGACGAATTCAATGCAAATTCCTGAGAATTTTATATTAATATTACATTCTGTTGTGACTTTACAAGAAGAGATGGCAATTTTCTGTTTGTCGATTTTAATTACAGCCTTAAATAATTTCTGATTACGAAAAGATTTTTATGAAGTTCATAAAATTATATTCTAACTTTTTTTCTAACATACGATATAATAGTAACTGGGATTCCTTATTTTCATAAAATTTTGCTTTTACTTTTGTTCAGCCGAAAAATTATATCTTATTTTAGAAAAAAAGTTTTTAAAAGTAAAATAAATTCTATATTATTTTAAATTTGACTGTGTACTCATCTTATACAGATAGATAGTAGATTTTATAAGAAAGAAATGTTTACTTGCAAAATTTTCTTTAACTTTTCTTCAGATTTTCCAACAGTTACAGAATGAAAATCATTGGCCTTTCTTAATCAATGTTGACAACTGTTTTCTTCTTGACAGTTAAATGCTAAAATATATGTATATATTTTCTTCAATTTACAATTCTTTATATTTTAAATGAAAATGACTTTTAATATTTTATGAAAATGAAGCGTTATTTCTGAAAACTTTTTAACCAGTAGGAGAACAATATCTTAAAATTATTTCGAAAACATGATAATTTAACTAACATCAAAATGCAAAAAGTATAATTTTTTTCTTATAAAAACTGCTGCTCTTACCAGATTGCCTTCAATAAGATACTAGAAACAATGTGTGAACTTTGTTTCCTCTTATAGTTTTATTACAATTTCTCACTATTTTAGCATGATGCATAAATTTCAGGTTTGTACATAGAAAACTGTATATTTTCCATCATTCAAGCATAAAAAAACTGTTACATTATGGAAAATTAACTCTTGAATATAAAATTTAAAACAAAATTAATTTGAAAACCTTTTAATGAAAAATTCTAAATCTTTTATAAAAAGTCATTTTTGTAGAGAAATACTTGGTTGCTTTATCATAAATTATTATATGCTCAGATTATTTTTCAAAGATAATATTAAAAGTTTATGAAGGTATAACTGGTTTCCTATTAAAATATTTCCTCTATATATTAATTAAGCTATATTTTCCCTTATTCTAAAGCAAATCAACCGTTTTTGGTTGGTATAAAAATAAATTTATTTTCACAGAGCATAAAATTTGGAAAACAAGTGAATTATAGTTTATTAACTGTCTTTGTTTACCAGTTTTCTGGTCAAAACTTTTCTCAGATACTGTATAATGATTAATAAGGATTTATTTATTATTTGATACAGCGAAAAACATGAATTTAATCGAATTAGTGTCTGCTATAAATTAAAGTGGAATCAGAACCAAGAATCAAAAACAAGAGAAAGAATGCTATTTCAGAGTTATTTTATTCGATATTGAAAAAACGCTCTTTGGAGTGTTTAGACGGTTTATTTGGATTTGATCAGAATATAATAATTATTTATTTCATCATAAATGAAAAAACTAAAAAAAACATGAAAAAATCTGGATTTATGTTGCTTCTGGATTTATATCTTCTTTCATCTGATTTAATGGATTTTTATTTACACGCTAATCCTCTTCAAATAATTTCTAATGATATTTTCTGTTTCATTACTTAACGAAGCTTTATCTATATGAAATTTAGGAATGCATTGTTACTTTTACTGAAAAAGCATAAGCAATAAAGCATGTGGATGTTTTTCAGAGTATCTATGCAAAACTTGCAAGATATAATCATCTTTTCAAGAAAGACTTAAATACAATGACTTTGAAAACTGAAACAAAAGCAATGCTTGTTTTTTAAGTATATCAGTTTAAAAATAATCATTGCATTGTGATTATATAGACTGCAGTAATCTGACAAGCTTAGTTACGCTACAGATTAAGAAAAAAGATAATAGATAGTATCCAGACATTTATTGATTCTTTGTTCAACAGCGGTTTAACAACAGAAACAAAAAGATCTACAGTCAACAGTGGTTGAAAAAGAATATAAGAAAATAAGATAAAAAGAAAAGTCTTCTTGAAAGTGAAGCTCTGGAGACTTTTTTTCTCATGGGAGTTAGGATTCCATGAAAAACGCCTTTCATTCGAGAGTAAGTTGAGATTGGAATTGAAAGTTCTATTACTCTGTGACAAAATCGGAAAAATCCTTTCTATTAGAACATGTGATCTGATTACTTTTTAGATTTAATACTGAGGTTGATATTTTAAAAGGAATTTGATGACAAATCAGTTTTATAAGAAAGGTGTGCGGAAGAATATATATATATATATATATATATATATATATATATATATATATAGATATAGATATATATGCACACAACCATAAACATATTAAAATAATGAAAACCCATTTCCTGAGTCAACAAAAATTAATACGGAACTAATTAGGTGGTTTAGATAGAAATTAAAATTTAATTTGGAGTTAAACGCTAAAAGTTCACAAAATGAAAAGTAAATGTATTAGAGCCTATTAATGAAACAAATCTAAATTAATAAATTTAATATAATTATTTAAACGAAACTGATTACGGAAACGGAACTAAAAATTGGAATCAAAACTAAAAATTATTTCGGTTTCAAACAAGTTTAAAATTTAAAACTAAAAAAAAAAAAAAAAAATCAATCATTGCATTTAGTGAGCGCAAATGCAGCTACAACTAAAATACAGATGTTAGCTAAATTAATTAACAAAATAAGCCAAGCAAAAAGAAACACAGTCGTATCAAAATCACAACCAATAGAAAAAGAATTGGGCCCGAAAACTTCATCAAGGGTCACTCCTAGGCAAGGGTTCTAAATAAGGCCTCGGATAATGTCCAAAAGTTTCGACACGTCGTGACCCGAAAATCCCTTGAAATTTGAGGTAGAAGAGATATACCTATTTAAATAGCAAAAAAAAAGCAACATTAAAAACATCATCAAATAAAACAAAAATATTAAACCAAAATTAAAACAAACCAACTGATTAATTAATTAAGCAAACAAAAAGAGAAAGAACATACCAGTAACAAGAGAAGAAATCTATCATATCAACTGCTGTTCTAATTATAATATAGTGTAAATAAAGATAAAAGTACTTTTTGAGTGCCATCTACTTTACTAACATTTCATCATTTCTTTTTTCATTAAAATATTGATATTGCAGTAGTTTTGGGGAAAATCATTACTGTTTAAATTTGTAATAAAACTATTTGTTGCTTTTATAAATGAAATTTTGTTATTACAAACTGTTATAATTTTATTAAATTATGAGAAAATTAAATTTTTAGTATAAAATATTGGTAGTTAAAGAGTTTATTATTCTTTTAAAGCTGAATTCGTCTTTTTTATCATAAATACCAACTATTGTTTTATCAATATCAATTTTGATCCTCAAATAGAGATTATATATATATATATTTAAATATTTTTAAATATATCGATTTTCTCGAATGAAATGCCTTTTCTTTGCAGCAAATGCACTGAGTGGGAAAATTATATTATAACTTACTGTTTGACATACTTAGGTTTAGTTAGTATTATATATTTTGAGTGTATTGTTATATATATTGTAATTTACTACTTGAAATACATAGATAAGTTTAATAAAATATTAATTTTCACTCAGTATTGTTCTTTTGTTTAAGTTCAAACGGTTGCTGATATTTAAAGTAAGTTGTTTTTTTTTTCATTATAATACAAGATGATATTATAAGATTCCTTTATAATATATATCCAGAATATTTTTTTAAGGAATGAACTCACTTTAGCCTGGCATAAGTAGTTCAAAATAATAAACGATTAATTTCTAAATTTTCTGGAATAAAAAGCATAGATCATATTACTTCCTTATTATATTATATTTATGAAACTAACTGCATACTTAAAATTTTTTTTTTCACATTCTTAAATTTAAAATAAAAAATGTACTTAAAATAAAAATTTGTTGAAGCTCTATTCCAGAAAGAAAGAGTATTTCAGAAGGCAATTAAAGTTATATCAGCATAATTCAATGTCTTTTACCGACTACCAAGTCTTGGACGTAACCACATGCATCAATCATGACAAAGGATATGCTAAGCAACAAATTCAAAAATGTGATTGTTGCAAAAGAAATATATCGTTTTGAGTAATATAGACCTCTAATTCTGATCTTTTTGTCATCTGATGTTAATGGCAATAGTTGGGTTGCATTCTAAAAACTCCTATAATATACATAAGAAACAATCATTCACGGCGCCATAATGGCTCAGGGGTAATGCGTCTTCCCTTTGATCTGGGGACCAAGACTTTGTTTCCTGGTTCGCGCATGGTTGATCTTTACACTGTGTTTTATCTATGAGGTATGTGCTGAACCTTTCTGTAAAAAGAGGTTGTGCAAATAAGTGCCATCTTCATATGAACTAAGGGTCAGACATCCGCTCTTGGTACACAGGAGTTTTAACCCTAAGAAGCTTCTTTACCTCACATTCCATTCCAATTGTAACACGACATCATCATAATCAAATAATGCTTTTTATGAATAATGTTAGATTCTTAAATCATCTGACATCTTGTTAAATTAAAAGTATAAAAAAGTACATAAAATTCATGTATATGAACTACAATGGGAAAACGGGAGTATTTCGTTTCTAATAATCTTGAAATTTATTTGGTAGAATAAAAATTCTGTGAATATAAGGCAAATACAAATTTTTGCTTTGTATTTTTTTCGATGAATATTATTAAAAGATGGAGTCCCATTATCCCATATCTCTTGAGTCTTCCCAATCATAAAGATACATTATTTCTATGTAAATTTCTTTTTGCTCACTGCAATGCTAAAATCTGTCATCTTATCTACTTAACCATAGACCATTTCATTTTGCCATGATAGATGGAGTATTTTAGAGAGTCATAGAAGAATCATAGAAGTTTTTACTGCTATAACTATATTTATTATGTGATTATTAATCTATTATATAGGTATTTTTTTCCATTATTTTCTAATTTCCATTTGTGATAATCTGGAAGATTAATACACAGAACATGGATAAAAATCAAACCTTTTCATCCTTTTAATACGATAAAAATATTATTTTGGGATAATTTATCTGCAATCAGCATGGATGGGAAGACAAGAAAATTAATGTAAACATATTTTGAATTTTTCCTCTTGAAAATCTACACGTTAGACAAGATTATGCTAAAAAACATTCCCAGCTTCATTTGATTAGAATTATTTTTATGACTTTAGACAGCAATAAATATCTCAACAATATGCATATATGAAATAATATGTTTAATTTAACCTTCCAGCGTGCGCACGTATGTGAAAGATACACTAGAGATGAATTTCGTTTTATACCTTTAGATATGTTGGCACTAGGAACGCCTGCCTTTGGATAATTGTCCTCCACCATTTGACCTACTTTCAGTTGTTGAAATTTTGTGGCGTTAATAGGTCTCTGCTGATCAGATATTTGTATTTTAGAGATACGCTCTATCGTTCATGCAAGTTTTTGTTACACCTGCTTTTTTATGATTTTACAAATAAATCTGAGTTGTTTTAGACAGGTGACAGCTGGCAAATGCACTTACAAAAAATATTGAAAAAAAGCACCCACGTCTCTACAAAGTGAGCTTAAATTAAAGGTGGTAAAGAGAAAAGCCGAACTAGGCATTGAAAAAGTGGGAGATAGGGGAAAAAAGATGCAAATCTTGCCAAAAAAGAAAAGCGAACTAGAATCACGAGGTTCAGTTGGGATATTTGCCAGAAATTAATATGTTTGGAGCAAACTAAACACATTTGCTCAAATTGCAAAGCTTCAATTCATTTACCATGAAACTATTTTCTTCCTTTTCATACCTAAGTGTCAATTACTTTTTCCTTTTTATACACAAATTATGTATTATTTTTTGCACTTCAATATTTTATATGCAAATTGCTCTGTCAAAATATCGGCAATTTCATTTATATTACTTTTAAATCAATTCGGTTGACACGTGGTCATTTTATATTGTTATTGCAATCTATGTTTGTATTATTTTTGCTTGTTTTTTGAGCATTATGATGTAAAAATATTTTTAAGTAATTGTAGTTATTAATCCTAAGCTATTCACAATATAATTTTATTAATTACACTTTTGAAAATTTGCATTTTACTATAGCGTATTTGGGAAACATGCGCGACCTTTCATTTTGATATGACGGCAGCGCCCGCTGGAAGGTCAATATGTAATTTGCTAAGAAAACAACCAGCTGGAAACAACCATCACCCGTACATATTTGCCTTTTGCTCCTCAATATAGGTCATACCGTCTTCCTATGTAGAAAATTGCGGAACCTTTTACTGGCAAAGTTCAGCTATAGTTACGAAATGCAGATCTTTAGCCTGGATCCCTCACTTTTATTGAATCGATTTTTAATGACTTATTTTTAACACGAAAATTATACACAACATTATGGTTGTAATCATAAGATAACATATCTAATTGAATTGGTTTAACATATTTAATTTCAAAGTTATTGCTTGTGCAGACCGCTAAACGGTCACTCACGAGTAGTATTGTGTTCAAAATTTATATTTTTATTCTTTATGAGCTAAATATGTGTACTAATTTTCAGCTTCCTATCTCCTTGTGTTTTCTATTTATCTTATTCACTTGGATTTGAATAGTCTTAGAGGCAACCCTACACTGAAGGAATTTCGCTGAAGTTTGACAAAAATCTAGAAATCTGGTAGCAATTCCACATATTATATGTTAGACATCTAACTCAACGTATTTTTGAATTTTTGCGTACACAGACTGACAGGTATGTTTCTCAAACATGTGTTTGATTTAAAGAAGCCTGAAAAGCGGATATTCTTCAAATTCTGGACTTCGAACTTTTTTTGGCAATTACAAAATGCCTTTACTCTTTGTAGGCAAAAAAATGCAACTGTTTACCAACTTAATTAGAGATTTGATATTTCAAAAAAAAAAAATGCAATCCAAAAATGGCATTCAAAAGGCAATTACGGGGATGAATGAATTCTAGAAATTGTGGACTGAGTAAATAATGTAAGAATTTTAGATTTAAGCATTATTGATGTGAAAAAATGAACAAGAAATTGCAAAAAATATACATAAAACAATTCAACTAAATGGAGGGATAGTTCCAATTTACCTCATTTTAAAGATTTATATTTTAACTATGATAGTTATGATTCATAGATTTTAAAGTTTATTTATCGTTTTTATGACTCTTCGTTCATATACTAACAATTCCTTGACTCAGTCCATCAATCTACTTTCAGATGCTTCTTCTCTTATTTAAGACCACAGTATTATCTATTACGAAACAGTTATTGTTTGGATCCCAGGAGATTTATCGCATCGATCAATGAGTCTGACAACATTTTGGTGGCCTTTATGGATGCCATTCTCTCCCAAAACACCCTTCTCCTCTTTTCAGATGGCCTACATTTTCGCTAAATGGCGTTCAAAATTCATACTACCCACAAATTGATACCTCCCATTTCATTACCCAGCAGAAGAGCTGGGAAATTGGCAAAATATGCGGCAACTACCGAGAGGGCATGTTGCAGCATTGCAAATAAACCACAATCTATTAGAAATTCTACTAAATAAAGCTGGATAGCCATTGGCTGTAATCTAGGCGGAGGTCATTCCGGATCGTCTAAACGAGGCAACCTCTCGAACAAAGCTCTATCTAATATGGAGGGGGCAGAGTTAAAATTACTAATTAATATTTTACGATCCAAAATGCATTGCTATGGGAAAGCATTTAATGTGAAATTTGTTAAAGTTATGTCTTACACAATTAGTTATTATAAAAATAATGAGTAGATTTTAAGCTTAATCTGAGGATTGAGAATATAAATTAAAGTTTAATAAAACTGAACTGTAAATCTCTTAGATTTGTTAACGCAGTTTTAAAGAATTCAACTGCATGCTGAGAAGGGATTAAAATTTTCATTTAAAATAATAATAGTTAGTTGAATTGTATTGAACAATCTAAAATATGAATAAAAATTATACTATAAGTTACATTGTGAATAAGAAAGTTCTCATTTTAGAAATGAACTATCCGCCTTTATTAGAATATATAGATGTACTATTTACGATATACGATTTATGATTTATGATGTATAGATGTACGATTTATGATGCTAAAATTTGTGATTTAATAAATTACATACTTCCACAAAGTATTTTTACGCCACAAATTTCAGGGCAGAACTATCAAAATTTCATTTAATTTTAAAATTATTAATGTTTTAAAAAACAATAGTAGGTAAAATGCTTTAACCATAGAGAGCCAATACATGCATGCACACATACAAGTGCTTAGATGCTATTACACATTCATCTGTACTATAAATACAAATTTTAACATTAAAAAATTATCATATAAATATTTAATTAAAAAAGCTTTGTGTATTTTAAAGTGTAAAAAAGTGTATTCTTAAAGTGTGTTTGAAAAATTTATTTGTTAAACTATTTTTATAATATCAAGGTATTATTTGTTGCTGTATTTTTAAATGATTCTTATTATTCAAACAATATATCATGCACTATGTTCTAGAATTTTTTTGTCATATTTGGTTTAACACCTATAATCTATTAAAAGAAAGTGATTTTATCGGATATTAATTGTATTACCAAAGTTAATAAATGTAATAAAATAATATCCGTTACTATTTCTAATCACGTTGATTTTCACTCTAATTAAAATATTCGATAACTTAACTGATTGGTACAGCGACAAACATGTATATAAGAATAATTGTTATTATGATATTGCTTTTATGACGCAAGTTCGTACACCAATGTAAATAAATGAAAAAAATATAACTTGTGCATATCATTTATCTAACATGTATGCCAACACATTTTTTCCTTTAAAAATATTCCACTTTTTATGTTTCTCGTTTACATGTAAATGATTGATACTGAATGTATTTTTAGATATGATAGAAGAACTCACAGAGTTGAAAAAAAAGAATGTATACTGTTAAAATGTCACTTTCCAATCATGAAATACATTGGTATTTTAACTTATATGTTTATTTAAAAAAGGACATGTGGACCCAAACATAATTTCCTGAAAAACATGTTCATAATCTTGAAGGCATAAAGCTTTAGTTGTCAAAGCAATAGTGAGACTAAATATTTTAGATACATCGATATATTTTCTTTGCATTTTAGCATTATTTGAAGATGACTAATAGATGTTGAATTTTTATCCACAGTTTTTGATATTATTATCATATCTCGACCACAACCATAACTACATGACATTGAAACATAAATTCATCATTGCGTAACTCTTGAAATCTAAAATGAATAACTTTCATGGAAAATAATAGATTGCGCAGCATTTAAAAGGCAAAAAATCCGCATTTGCCAAATAAATTTTTATTGTTATTTACAATTATCCATGTGCGAGTACGGAAATGATTCACAAGTATTTTGATACTTTACCTTACGAAATGTTTGTGATGTCTAGACATAAAAATATTATACATTATCTCTTATGAATATTGAAATTTCAAATACCCCTATTTTAAAGAGACATAGTCTTTTGTGGCACATTCTTCTATGTTCATGTGTAGATTCTACGGCTATTGATATTTGCATATGCAATTAGCTAAGTAATACTGGGAAAGAGCAGTTGTCTTCAAGATTATAAACCTGTTGATGCAGGTGATATCTTTTTGGATATTTTTCAGAATGATAAGACATAACTGATCAAGGAACATTAGAATAAGAAAAAGGCTTAAGAATCGTCAAAGTTCTGTTTTTAATGCATCTGAAAAATCATTTTATTGTAGAAATGATAACAAAAATGTAAAAGAATAAGTAAGAAGCAATATCTGAAATAGAAAATTTCTTTGGTTTGTTGATAATTAAGATAAAATGTTACTTGGGGGTTCTCTTTTTTGCTGCAGAATGATTCTGTTCTCATTACTTGTAATTATATTTATACAAGCCATTTCATTTATGAAGACATAACTTTTGATGCACCACAAATTCTTGCGAATGGAAAAATAGACAACTCTCCAGACAAATTTATCGAAAGATTCAAATTACAATTACATGAAAAGTAACCAATTTCTTTATAAATGAAAGGAATAATTTATATCTTTCAGCTTTAACAATTCTCGCTGGAATTTTTCTTATGTTTGTTATCAGAGGTATCATTATGATGATCCCAGAAGCATTTTTTGAAATAAGAAATTGCAATTATTTGAAAAATTGAATTGCGAAGTTGTTCGGCAAAATGCTATATCATATTGTGACTATTAAAAAAATTTCTAGTAAGGATAATGAACATTTAAAAAAATGTTTCAAGATGTGATTAACGAATAAATATTTTTATTCAAAACATTTATTCTGGATAAATTTTGTGAATTTTCTTTCAAAGAATGTTTTTTTTTGGAATTCCTTCATTCCTCCATCACAATTTAAATCTTAAATGCTAAATCTATTTTACAATGTGTTATTCTATTTTTGATTATGTATTTTCTCCATTTATAAAAAGCAGTGAAAATAGGAATGCCAATGTTTATTTTGTGAACATTTAACAAATGAAGTTCAAATTGTGTTGGGTTTTTCAAAGCTAATAGTAGCACACTGAATGCGCATTTTTTAGATATTCAGATTAATGGAGACTAGAAACTGACAGATTTTATAAAAGTTTTTTAAAGTTTTTTATATAGTTTTCTAAAAGTAGGTGCTTTTATAAAGAGCTTATTATAATAATACAATCTCATTTGATATTGCAAATGTACTGAGTTAAAACAAATATTTGTGAACATTTTAGAGTTAAAAGATCAGATGTTTCAAGCCTTTTTAACAGAATTTTTGAAAAGCAATTATTGATTGTTTGGTTTATATTCGTTTATCGCTCCAAAAAATATTCATTGGTTGCATTATAGCTCCTTATAAAAATCAATTCCATTAATTCTACTCTAAAGATTTATTGAGAAAAGAAATGAAAATTGTTTCTGAGAAAGTCAAAATATGTCATTCTCTTTTCAATTATCATATGCAGCTTTAACAACATTCAACATACCTGAGGTGATAAATGGTAGCCATACCTACATATTGCAGTATATTAATTCGAAATATAATCCTTGAAGCATTTGTTTATTTGTGACTAATTTCCATTATGTCTCTATCTGGGCGACAACTCTAAAGTATTTATGCTATTTATCTACCTTAAGTCAGTTTATATGTTTGATAAATTTAACCAACTATTCCATATATTAATAAGCTTATTAGATTTGCATTTTTCATAGCTGTTAAGTTTATTGATATAAAATCATAGCTTAGGTAATTCCCGTGTCTTTTATCTAAGAATCTTTAATTAAACGGAAAAAAATTAGTTATTCATGATGTAGCATGCATCATGACTATGGAGAATGGATTATCGATTAAATTTTTTATATATTCTTAATGTAATTCAAACAATAAAAGTTATAATATACAACAGAATTTTGAATGATGCTATTTAAAAAAAGTATTAAGGAAAACGGAGTATTCAATAGAGAATTTTAATTTGAATAGTTTGGAAAATAATTACACCTTGGTAACAAATGTAACAAAATTATTGTTTCTAGGATATTTTGTATTGAATAGCAAATTTATCACTGTACATTCTTTTTTTCTTTGAGTAACCTTTTGTTTACTTGCCTGCTAAGCCAAAAACTTTTTACCGTAACTTATGTGTCAATACAATTGTTGAACCAGTAATGAATTAGAATGTAATCCTCCTTCAGGTAAACTTTCAAACAATACCCTAATTGAACAATAAAATGCCGTCTTTAGTGTGCAGTATTCCATGGGGTCAGGGGATTTCGGTCAGCAGATGTTAAAATTAATGTGGCATGTTTTGATGAAACTTTTTCGAAAGAATCCGGCTTCGGACATATGTAATGAGCAAATTTAAATTCCTTCATGATTAATACACTACCGAATGATGACGCTTTTAAATCAATTTTTCAATTATTTTTTTTCATATTAATTCTGTCATATTAATAAAATTAATCTTCTTTTGCGAATCTTTACAAATACAGGGAATTTCTCACAAAGAAGAACTATATGATGAGGTTAATAAAGTAAATTACTTTTTCACAAAATATTAACCGTAACTATAATATGACACTGTAAAGTAGCAGTTACAAACAAATTATAGATTATATTGTCTTATTAACACAAATCAACTTATGAGTGTTAATTAATACTTATATATCGAATTCTAAAAAATTATATCCAATTCCATTTTGCTGAAATATGTTTTTAAAATTTGATATTTGTCGTCTTTTAGGTTTTTTTTTATTGGAAATCATTTTCCATTTTATGTAAATCATTCAACGCATTTTTCAGAAATGTGACCATGTTATGAATAATAGAAATTCTCAACAGCAAAAAATTGAATTGCCGCCTTACATCTTAAGCATTAATAATATAATGATAAATGTTTTTATTTATTCACATTTTATTTATTTAATGTTTTTATTATTTAGAAACATTAAAGTTAAATTATTAAAAGAATTATTTATCACTTGCTCTTTTAATGTCGTGTAACATCACGCACAAATAAAATTAATTTTGAAATGAATCAAACTGCATAACACTTATCATTTGATATCTTAAAAAGAACGTGCAATATTTTTATCATGTACAAATTTTTCAAAAATTAAAAAGGCAATTTTTTTAATTCAATTTGGCTTAAAGTAAGATTATTAAGACAGCACAACTTTTTCAATATCCAACTAACAATTTCTAATGTTATTTTTAATAATTTTTCCTCAAATTTTGAAATTAGACAATTATTTTTTTGTTTGAACAAAGCAATTACTAAAATACAAAAAAAGTACATCATAAAATAAAATATGAAGAAAAAAAAGAAGAATTATTTATAGCAACAGATGATAAATTTTATTGCGATAGACAGAAAATTTGAATTCAATTTTTCCGCTTCAAGTTTACTATGTAATCGTAAGTAGACTTTAATAGTACATATTCAAGAAAGGGAGAATTAATAAATGTAAAGAAAGTTAATAATTAAGAGGGAGATCTAATCCCAATAAATGTGAAGCAAATTAATAAATAAGTCCAAAATCAAATTCCAGTGAATGTAAAGCTAACGAATAATTCAGTCAAAAATCATATTCCAATAAATGTAAAGTAAAATTTACATCATATTACGATTAAACTCATATTACAATAATAGGAATGTAAATGAATAATCAAACCCAAAATCAAATTACATTGCAATGAAATTATACATTTTAGAATCAACTTCTTTATGAAATAATTCATTGTTAGTAAGCATTTATTACAATTTCTCAAAAGGAATTGATTCAAAAATTGTAAGCGTTTTGTATTTTTCAGCTCAGTTGGGAAACGCAAAGAAATATTCTTTATTCGCAATAAGTCCTCTCTTCAAAATTTTCCATATCCTTTAAGCATAATTAGTTCCCATTTACAACAAATGGGTATTTCAAATAATGAATCACTGTTTACTGTTAACGCTGGCATAGTGAGAGATCCTATCCCTATCAACAAATATAGAGCGTGACTCAGTAATTATTTCTGTTCAAAAAGGAAAATAAACATTATATTTACTAAAAAAGAATAAATTAATAGGCAGTCAATAGCATGAATAAAGTACCGAAAGTAATAACAATCACAGTTATTGTTTACAATAACAACACATTAACTTCATGCCACTTCACATGCGCCTTAAAATCAACTGCATAGAATTCCATCCAAGCGTTAGCATGCATGATCCCAGAAATTGAAAGACGCATCTGAATGACAGTGTATGCATAGAGGAGATGTCTGATAATTAGAGGAGAAGGACACTTAACCCGGACCGTTCGTCACGTTGCAAATCAACTAATTGAGTTCGTACACCGAATCCAGATGCGACAGGTCGATTGTCAACGCCACTTAAGGATGGAACTTGCTAAAGAGTGCGCAGAATTTAATAATCTCCGCAAGTCACTTGGGGTGCTGACGTTGGCCTTTCAATTGGAAATAATCGAGACTGACAGGGATGGGGCGCAGGGAAATTGAGACGATTCATTAGTCGTGCTTTAATTTAGTTTGAGGAAATGTTTAGGCTAGCCCTGTCAAAGGAATGCCTGTTCCAAATCCCCTCCACTTTAATATAGTTAATTTAGTTACCCGGATGATCATTCGACGATAGAGCAGTTTGGAAGAGATTATCGTATGTTAACCCTTGCATTTGTGTTATTACTCAGCTTAATAACTATGGTAGATTGCCAAGAGTGAAAGTGTTTAGTTTCGATCAATACCTATTTACCATAGGCATGGAAAAGTGCCTCTATTGTTGGTTTGAATATTGGCTGCTTATTGTAAGGCCTCTCATAAAAGTTAAGTTCGTTTATAGTTCTTGGGTTGAGGATTCGAATGCATTTATTTCAGAAAAAATATACAAGTATTTTATAAACCACGAATATGCTCAGATATTTTTAGTAATTCAGGTATTTTGAGGTTTTTAAAAATCTCGTACAAAATCTAGTTTATAATAATCTGATCATAATTTCACAATGTACAAGGAAGCAATTACCTTTTGTCTTGCAAATCATTTCTTCCAATATCGAAAATTGCATAAATATTACCTTTATTTTAGAAAATAACTATAAAATTAGAAACATATTTTGTAAAATGGATATGTTTGATTTTGATAAATAATTCTCAATTTCCATTCAGTACTGCTATTCTTTTTTGTGATACTTCTATTTCCTTTACTGTCTTGAATTTAGATGAAACATTGGCTTTTGATAAATATCAATGCATTTGAAAAATATGTAATGGTCATTTCTAATATGCATCATAGCGTAGAAATTATTTTCTATTACATATTTCTTCATAAATAAAATCACAAAGATGCTTAAAAGAAAAACCGAATTTTTTTTTTTACTTTAAAATAATGAAATTCTATTTTTTTCGGTCATTTAAATGACAATTTTTTTCCCGGATTTTAAGCTTGAAGTTTTTTGTTTTACAATTTCTTCCTAAGATCGTTTTCTTTTTATGTTGCTAAAATCTTTAAATCGTAAGTTTTGATTCTTATTTTCATCGGAGGTATAAAACTGGTTATTTAGATATTTTTTGTAAAATTTATCGTAAGTATGCTCCTATGTAATTGTAATAAAAAGAATTTTCCCCTCTAAAATTTATTACTAACATTTCAATGAATGTTGCCATCTTTAAAAACCTTAAAGCAAAGTTTGAACATTCACATTCGATCTTTATAGTCAAAACTTCCTCTGTGTTTTTAGAAGTTGTCATATATACTTAAACTTCAACAGTCAAGTAACTAATATTATTATAGTTACGTGATTTATTACAATTATTTGTTCATTGCACTATATAACTCTCTAACTCTCAATAAGTTGTTAGGGAATTATGTGGAAAATATCACATTTCATATTTGTTCCATAGCATTACATTTCTTTTTAAACACGTGCTGAACATGAACCTTCCACTGTTTAATTTGCAATAAGAGTTAATTTAATCATTCCGTTTGAGTTTTTTTCAAAGTGACTATAACGCACTGGTACACTCTTAAAGTGCCCTTGCAGGTTGAATTCTACTTTCATTTTGTAAGAAATTAATTGTTGGAAAATATAATTCTATATATTTTTTTAAAAATCATTAAAAATAGAAACTGAATTTATAGATTTAAACATTGATATCAATGAAAAGAAAAAGTAATTTTTAAAAGTATTTAAAAAAGAATTTTATACCGTAATATTTTTGGAAGTTATCGCAGAAAAATTCAGAATGTTAGCGTAATTTTAATTAATGTTAAAAAAAATCCGTCTAGGTATCTTTTTCACCCTCCAAAGTAAATATGTATATACTAAGTGATGCATCTAGATCATATAATGTGTTGTGTAGAGCGTTAACAAATGCATGCACACACACACACATTCATTCATATTAACAAACACATATTCATTTGATTATCAGCCTTGGAGTAATTCTAGACGTTGATTGGCCTGAAATAGTATATATTTTTTAAAAAAATAGCCGAGAGAAAGATCTAAAAGAGCACTTTTTAATAATAATATTCCTTTTTTTATAAATCAGTCAATTAAATGACTGCTAAGAAGACTGATTGGTGTAACATTCTTAAAATATTCGTAAAAATATTTTGTTAAATATGACTCATAGATCAAAATATGAAAAAATCTAACACTTATTCATCAATGCATTTTTTGTGTCAAGTTACATAAAATGTAATAATAATAATTATTATTGTAATTATTTAGACCAAGCTTACAGAAGGTAACTACAGTAGGTATGCAGGTCAATTACTAATAATTTAAAATTAGCCATTTGGCAAGAATTTTAATGCGTAAAATTTAATGTATAAATTCAAACAAGAATTCATGCAAGAATTTTAATGTCTAAATTCAAACTTGTTTACCATAAGCAAAATGCTCATTTACTAAATTAATGATATAGATATTACAAACGAGTATAGAAACCTTTGCGACACCTACGGAGAGCTATTCAAAACAAGAGAAGAGGCATGCTATCGTCTGGAATTGTTCTGATCCGTGGCAATGTCCGTCCTCACAGCGCTCGTGTAACACAAGGCTCCTTGAGCAATTTCGATGGGACTTTTTAGAACACCCACCATATAGTCCCTACCTAGCGCCGAGTGACTTTCATCTTTTCTTTAAACTGAAGAAGTGGCTTGTGGGACAGCGATTCCAAACTGACTAGGAGCTCAAAGAAGTGGCCACAACTCACTTCAAATCATTTGCGGCACCATTTTATGATGAGGGTATTGCAAAGCTTGTTGACAGATATGACAAATGCCTCAATCCACAAGGTGACTATATAGAGAAGTAACCTTTGTTTCCTTCTTTTTCAAAAGGTCTAAATCGGGTATTTTCAAAGATTTCGGCTTTCTCGTGCATTTTAAGTGTTCGATATGAATTCCTTATTCTGAATTAAACCATCATTCAACCTTTCTCTAAACTTATGTTTCTGGTTAATTAAGAGTTCCCTTATTTTTCAATATATTGTGTTTCACTTTGTTTATTTCGCAAGGAGAGTAAAATAGAATATCTACATTCCTCTAAATAGGATTATTTAATAGGATATGCAGTGTTTGAATATCGTAAATTATTTTATTTCACTTGCTTTATCTAGAAGAAGTAACTGGAAATAAATTTAACTGGACGGAATTTGTTGAAATAGCAAGTATGATTATTATGAGCTTGCATAAACTTCACAGGATCATCATTAAAATCTAATAAAAAATAGTTTTTATTCATTTAAATTCAAGTTGATTATTATTGTTAGTATTATTATTATTTTACATTGATATTAATTTTCATATTTGATGCTACATTGTAATAGAAAACTTTATATTAGGTACTTTACTTTTGAGAAGTATAATATTTTTAATTACATATTAATCACAAGAGAATAAGTGTAGATGATTATCACTTTAACAAAATCTATCATTCTCTTTTATACTATCATCATGTAATTTTCATGCAATTCTAAATTATAGGAAACCAGAAATATTGACAGTACTTATTATTTTACAGGATTTAAATATAGCAAATAAGATATTGATTTTGTAATGATTTTAGTGTTAGCTAGATTCAAATAATCTTTTAGACACATAAATAAAACAAATCTTGAATATTTAATTATTATCTTTATTAGAATATGCTTTACTTTAAGAAAAAACAATATTATCTTGTTAATCGTATGAAAACATATAAAAAAATGAATAATACATTACTATAAAATGTTAGTTAATAATTATCTTGATAAGAATATACTTAAACAAATACTCATCGTAATTGAATGTTATATGTGGACCGAAAATTGAATAACACATTGTTGTTATTTATAGTTAATAAGTATCTTAATGAAATTATGTTTTACCACCAAGTAAAAAATACTCCAGACAATTACATAAAAATATGAAGAAGAAATTGAATTCCTGGAATAATAATTCTTAAAACCATTAAAGGTCACTAATTTATGATTTATTTAAGATTTATTATTACAAAGCCGATATTAGTAAGAGTTTCACTGTTATAACAGATTCCTCCAACAGGATTTGAAAAGGCGATCTTATTTATTTTATTTATTGTGAAATACATCAAAACAAGAATTAAATTTCGAAATCATATTACATACCTATAAAATAGATTAACATGAATAACTGTCTCCCATCACATTTTGATCAATTTTATTTTCATCATTTAAAACAAGAAATTATTCACAACTCACTAAATATGATTACTTCAGTATTAAATCTAAGACAATAAAAGCTAAGCAATGAAAAGTAGAAAATCATTTTCATTCATTTTTCATACCTATTGTTCAATATATTATAGGAGAAAAAGAAAATTTCATTAAATGTAATCACAGATACGGAGAAACCAAATTAATAATTACTTTATCCTTTATAAGTATTATACTTTTGAAATATACTGATAATAAGAAAATATTTTTTTTATATCATCAACAAAAGCTATCATTGCCTTTTATACTATCATCATCCAATTTTTATGTAATCTATACTTATAATAAAGCTCAATGTGTGTGTGTGTGTGTTGGCGCTCTACAGGCCAGACCGTTGGACCTACAGATACCAAATTTGATACATGTATACCTTAGAGGTCGGGAATGTGCACCTCGGAGCCCTTTTTTCAAATTTTTAATTAGAATTTGAATTAATTAAAAATTAAGTGAAATTTCGACGTTTTTCCGCTATAACTTCAGAAAATATTATCGCACAAACATGATTTTTACATCAATTTAAAGATTAAAAAATTAACTTTCTAATGGTATCAGTGTTTTAATGTATAACTTAATCTTCCATTTTTAACGAATTTTTAAAGAAACATTTTAACCATGTTTTTTTTAGCACGTTACCGGATAAAATAAAAGAATGACGGAAGTTCAGATAAAAAAAAAACTATAATCGCAAATCAAATCTAAAGAAATATAACTTTCAGCACGTGACTGGATAAAATAACCTAAGTATAAAAAGTGATATTTTCTAAAAAAATAAATGCAAGGCAAAGGATTCTATGATCGTTTGCAATATTTAAATGATTAATTCAATAAATCTTCTTTATTTACGGTAAACCTGATTGAATTTAGACAGGATATGCATTGAAATCCTGACCTAATGGGATATTTCTGTATTCGTTTGCAATATCTGTATCATTTATTCAATATTTTTTCCCCTTTTTCGCTTTTTTTTAAAAAAAACATTTAATATTTTGGCAACAGAACCGAAAAAAAACATTTTTGATATTTTGGAAGCATAATCGATAATTAAAACTGACTGATTTATAAAATCAAAGAATATTATTAGAAAAACGTGTTCTTTTAGAACTTTCCGTCCATCATCTTAAAGAAAATATTAATTTCAGGCCAATCAATGCCCGGAATTACTTCAAGGCTAATGAATATGTTATTGAAAATTTTCGAGCGCATTACTCATGGCGAACCAGCTGGTCGAAAAAGGCGGCTAGTTTGTAATAAAAAAGCTTTCAAAAATACTGACATCAAATTATAAAAGATTTAAATATAGGAAGTAAGATATTTTATTGATTAGTATTTTAGAATGGGTTTTCGTTTAAATAAACTCTTATGCACATAAATAAAACTTGATAATTAATTATTATCTTGATAATAATTTGATTCACTATCTGGTAAAAAGTATTCTTTTTATGAAAAAATGAATTCTTCAAACCATAATTCTTATTATTACTTTAGAACATTAAAATATATATTTAACCTTTTTTTTACTACAAAACATTTATTTATAAAACTTTCACTGTCATAAGCATAACGTATTCCGCTGTGAATATTTGAGTTGGTGATCTCATCAGCATAATAAGAATTTTCCTCTTAAAATAAATTGAATGAAAGCATGAAATGAAATATTTGCCAATATATGAATTGGTGACCCTATTTTCTTATTTTTATGAAATGCATTAAAATAAGAATTAAATTTTGAATTCATATTACAAACCTATAAAATAGATTAACATGAACAAATGTTTCCCATCACATTTTGATCAATTTTATTTTCACCAACTAAAAGAAGTGATTATTCACAACTCTGAAACAGTCTCATTAAATATAATTACTTCAGTATTAGATCTAAGACAATAAAAGCCTTGAAGCGAAATAAATAAAACCATTTTCATTTATATTTCATACCGATTGTTCAATACATTATAGGAGAAAAAGATAATTTCGTTTAATGTAATCACAGATTTGGAGAACCAAAGTATTTCTACGAAAATTAATTAAAATATAATACGAAATGAGTTAACTGAATTTTTTGTATGGGAGGGGATTTCTTAGGATGAAAAACATAATTAATATCCTGCTCAAATATTATCCTTGGTGAATGACACATCCATTTGATGCTAAGCCATGTCTTTGAAATGCTTGTTATTCTTAGAATGGCGGCGAATTTAAATCAACCACTCATTCTCCCTACCTATTTAAACTTGACAGTTTATGAAGAGTAATATGTTAACTGTGAAAATTTTCATTTTTTTACAAGCCATTCAAAGAGGAGAGTGTGCGATGAAGCCAAGCATTTCTCAAGAGCTGTCATTTTTATATTTTTTTAATTCTTTTTATTTCTTTTAAAAAAGAGTGCCGTTCGCTGATTGCATTTTAATAGAGTCTTTTTCGGAGCATTTTTAAATTTACTACTTCATTTACTTTTGTGCGTTTTACCGTTTAGGTTTGAGAATGAAAGTGACATATATTTGGCATACGGACGAATTATGTCTGGTTCAGAATTAAGAGTGGTGAATTATTTTTGATAAATAAGACAAGAAAATAGACATCTTTCCTGAGTGGACTCATTTCATTTTACTAATTACAACATGAATTTTTAAGTATTTGGCGAAGACATCGCTTTCATTTTGAAAAATAATTAGACTTCAGTTAAAAAATCTCAAAATTGCGAAAGGCCTTAGATAAATAATGATTCAAATAAAAATTTAGAATACTTTTTTAAGAGAAAAGCACTAATGTAAATATTTCCAAAGCAAGAGTGGTTCCAGAAATTTAGTGCTCATACTGAAAAACCTTATTAGGTTACAAATGCATTATGCAAACAAATAATTCTGAATCTGAAATAGTTTGAATGTAAATGATATTTTTGTGTTCTATTTGAAACTTGTATTTTCTGATATTTATAGGTTGGCATATATGTAGTAAGTTATTTTATAGTAAGTAGGCCCCCACAAATAAATGGATTTAAAAATTTTTAATTATGATAATAGTTAATCAAAAACAATCGTCATATTAAAGCATTCAATGCATTAATTGAAATAATATTCTCGGGCAAAAATAAAATGACAGAACTTAGCTTTTTAGTTGGCAATTTTTTTTTTTTTGTGATTATAATAATTTTTTCATAATTGGACTTTACTTAAACATTTGACGATAATTTTTTTGACTCATATTGGATTTTGCCATATTTCAGAAATAAATATGACAATTTCTTTCTTCAGATATGAACTTATAAGAAAGAAATATTTTCCAATTTTATTCAAATCGGAGGAGAACTCAAAGCATCATGAAAAATACAGATGGTTTATCTATTTTAAAATATGATGATATATTAATAAATCAGGAGCATAATAAATGCATTACATCAAAAAAGCAAATATTCTTTTCTTCTTTTTAAAAAGTTATATTTTATGCATCTATAAAAGTATGTGAAATTATAATTACAATTTGTAAATAATGATTTTAGTTTTTCTGACAGTTTGTTCCTAAACTTTCACATATAAATGATAGTTATTATTTATGTTCATTTTTTATATCAGAATTTGTATAACAATGAATGAAATGTCATTATAAATAGAATTTATCACACAGAGAAATTTTATTATTTAATGTATCATACAAAACCTTTTTGGAATTTTAAATATTATCATAAAAACATTACCGTAAGAAGCTTAATATTATGCATGAAAAATTATGTCATCATATTTTGTTAACTAAGGCCAATAAAATTTGAAGGAAAAAAGAAACTATCTTATATCCACACAAAACATAATGTGTAGTGAATACATTATCAGTATATTTCATCCCTAAACGTTTTTCTTCTCTATGACAATAATATCATACAGTGAATTTTAGAAAAATAAAAAAGTAAGCAAAAATTGTTAAATGGTAGGTATATTTGTATTATTTCAAACATATTCATTTAGCCTGAAATATGGTATGCTTGCGAAATGGGAACTTGCAATCGAATTTATAATCCCTTTATGAATTGCTAGAGTTAATAAAACTTGTACAACTTTAATTATTGATGGCAACAATTCAGTTTTTACACTCAGTTATTCGATAACTAAAATTAGATTTCAATTTCATATCTTTACATCGTATAATAATAAATCTAAATTAAAAAATCAATTTTAAGATTTTGTGATTTATACAATAAGTTTATATAATATTTTCTATAACAGAATCCCTTTTTCTAAAAGAAAAAATCCCTATAATGGCGAATGAAACATAAGTGCATAGGGCGTTTTATCACTTTCAGATATACACAACTTAGATTAAAAATTTATTGTGATTTAAAAACTGAATCAACTGTTACATTATTTGAAATACTATAGGCAAAGAACTGTTCTGGATTATAAGTTGTACATTGCTATCTCATATATAAAATTTGCTAAATTTTTAATTTTTGAGTAAATAAAATTATTATTTCTTTATAATGGATGCAACAATGTCCAGTTTTGCAAATGAATTATATCCTGACAAAATATAAAAGTAGAAAATAATTAAAATAAAAATATCTGTTTTTAATGCATCAATAAAAGTAATAATTTGATTTTTCTCAAAGATGTATTGATTTCTTTCATACTTATTTTTCTCTACTAATTTTGATATATCAATCAAAATTTCCCATTGTTTAGACCAAATCCATTTGTTGCCCAATCTAAAATAATGCAATTAAATAATATTTTTGCATACATTTTACTTAAATAATTGAATTTTTTAAATAAATTTACGAAAATTCTTGCTTATTCTCCAATTTATGATTTTATATCAGAATATTTTTATCTTTACTTCTATATTCTTTTCTTCATAGTAAATGTAATGCATTTTTGTAAAATATCAAGGGAAATTTGAATTAATAAGTATTCAGTCGGCATACTTCTTTTAAAGTATTTTTTTTTTAAATTTCATAATCAAAAGTGCCTTTTTCTCTCAAGAAATTTAAAATGAAATTTAGTTAAATTGGATAATATATTATTA
Source organism: Argiope trifasciata (assembly GCA_026543055.1). Taxonomy (NCBI): domain Eukaryota; kingdom Metazoa; phylum Arthropoda; class Arachnida; order Araneae; family Araneidae; genus Argiope; species Argiope trifasciata. The sequence continues at coordinate 7,072,679 of JAPMOQ010048382.1, forward strand.
TTTCCAAATTATTAAATAAATGGCATATTTTTTTCTGTAAAGTAGCTAATGCTAATTATTTTGTCTAAAAGGTAAAAGCAATGTGAAAATCAAACATCAAAATAGCATGATAGAAGTTAGTGTGTCTGTCATCCAATATTCGATTTCCCATATCTAATCATCTCTTATCCCATGTATATGTTTTAGTGTAAATGGAGAATTTTTTTTCAAATTTAATTCATTCTATTCATATGGCATACTTCATCAAACTATCAATTTCCTCTAGTCATAACTAAATATGAATTAATTCTCATGCATATCACGCTTTCCAATTACGTTGTGATTATTGGAAAGCATGGTTGGCTTTTTATTTTAGTTTTAGAATGTATATGCAAAAATCCTCTTAAAAGTTAATTTGTATTGAAATATTTAATTTTAACTAATTAAACAAAAACAAACGTAAAACTTAATTAACTAGAAGTATGTAACTAAATTTATTTGACCTTTGAAATTTTAAGAAGTTATAGTACACATTTCTGTGAACACATTAAATTATAGAGCTACACAAGTGAAATTTCAAAAATTTACAGCTTCTTCAAAACAACTTGGTACTTCCTGAAATAGTATCACGTTCAAAACCGTAATATAAAGTGTTTTTCAAATTTATGAAATAACTTTCAGATTTCTTTATATCAATTTACTTCGATATGCATTTTTATATGCAGAATATGTGCTAACTTTTTATACGCATATTAACATTATATATTATAATGTTTATAATTATGATTTCATTATATGCATTAATTAATATTCTAAAATAACTATTATGACTTTCTTTGAAGACTTATAGGCAACAAAATTTTTATCATGATGCAATTTGAAATATTATCTTTTATATAAATCTTAGTAAGACAAAATAAATACTATCTTTGTGTTCCATAAAATGAATGTTTCTAGTAAAGCTTATCAGCATATCATGTTATTTAAAAAAAGAAAGGCAATGAAATTATATGCATGCTGAAAAATGCTCAATACGGGGAAAATTTATTTATTTAATTTGCGTCTGATAGTCATTTTAAAGTTCAGTATTAAAGAAACTGGTGTTTTTACCACACCCGTTTCATTTTTGGACTTCCTCTTTAGAAAGTTTATTTTAAATTTTATGACAATAAAAAGAACATTAATCATAGAATTTGTATATTCTTGATATAGATGATTGTAAAAGAAAATAAAACTCAATTTCTTTTGAATCTTGCTTAAATGATAGAAACTCCTATATGCAATTGCATATAAAGAGTGTATTTTTGAGAAATAAATCGAAAGGATTTGATTCTATTTTTATGCCACCAAAATCTCACATTTGATTGAATTTTTCTTTAAAAATGTATTTAAAATTTTACAAGAAGAAAAGGAATAATCAACTTATCCTAGTTATAGATGACAGTTAAAATAAATTCACATTTATTTTTGAATCTTACTTAAATGATAATTTTTAAGAAACAATTAGAAATACAAAAAAGTATAGAGACGCTATGATCTATTATGCATGCATTTAATCATCTATATTATTATATTTAAAAGTACAAAATAAGAATATATCTAGTGAAAAGATACAGCCTGAATTCATTTCAAGTTAACTTCTTTGCTTCATACAGTTTTAGTTTCTTAACATATGATGCATAACAGTATATATGTACACTGCGTGAAAAAAGTAGAAGGACAATAGATTATTTTAAATAAATGAATAATACAGCATTTTTTAAATAATTATTTTACATACAAAATTTTAACAAGCAGATATCTTTATCTACATAAAACGAAATAGGACACATTTTTTAAAAAAATACTCTTAATTTAAAAAATCCGTTTTGACGATTTCATAATCTGTGAAAAAAGTAGAAGGACACTTCTAAAAAAATGGGTGTACTATATTAATTAATATGGAATTCTTCTTCCATTGGCTCGAATTACTTCAAAAATTCCGTTGGGCATTGAATTATATAAAGATTGTATTTCTGTTTGGCAAAATTTGTCCCCTACACATTGTAATGATTTCTGCAGTTCAGCTACAGATTCAAACTGTTTACTCACTCGTAAACGCAACGTACTATCATTGACCATAAGTTATCTACAATGTTGAGACCAGGACCTTTGGTAGGCCATTGTAAAATAAAAACTTTGTTTGCTGCAAAACAATTTTTAACACCATTTGCTGCCTGAATTGATGCTCCGTCTTGTTGGAAAACCCAGTAGCCCCCTCCTAACTCAGGGATATATGGAAGAAGATTTGAGTTTAGAGTCTGGATGGTTACTATATTTGTTCTATATTAGAAAAACTATATTTGTTCTACCTCCATAACCAACTGCTAACGAAACCATTAGACCTCCTCATCCCATTTGTCGAGTAGAATAGCCTCTTCTCTATGACCAAGACAGTGCCAATAGTACTGATAACCGTCTGGACCATCCAAATTGAGCTTTTTCGCATCGGAAAATACAACTGAGGTCCATTCAGAGTTCCAGTATATATAGTTAAAGTCCACCGCAGTCGGTGTTTAATGTGTTCTTCATTCCACTTCAGATGGTGCTTCCATTTTTTGAAGATGAATTTTTTCAGCTTTTTCTATAGCTCTAGACAGTTCTTTCGTATACATGTGTAATCCCTGGTAGGCATTGAGCCTTGTTGACACTTCCACCTGTATTTTTGAATTCACGAATGATTTTTCTTTGATCATGTTGTGTAAGTTTTTTTGGCCTTTCCGTCTTTTTCTTTTTCTTCTGTCACTCAAAGTTTCTTATGAAGTTCGAAACAGTATTAAGACTGATACGTAGCTGTGGTGCAATCACTCTTACACCTTTTCCTTCATTTTTATTGGCAACTACTTGGTCCTTCTGGAACTCACTTAAGGATTTTCCTCTGGGCATTCTAAAACCAATAAAAACTATGAATTTCTAACTAAATTCTTTATTCATGACAAAACGTTATTAAAAGCAAAAGAGTACACCAACCTTTATGGTTTCCAACAGCTTTAAAATAGATTTTTTGGTTGTGTCCTTCTACTTTTTTCACACACCAAAAGTTGCTAAGTATTGAATTCTCAACCTTAAATAGAGGTAGCAAAAAACTTCTCACCTAACTTAAATTAAAACATTAACAAAACAACCTCTTTAAAAAATCAGATAAAAAGCAGTAAGATTCAAGCAAAATGTACAAAAAAAATGACTGTCCTTCTACTTTTTTCATGCAGTGTATAATGTATAAAACTTAATATATAATATATACAATTATAAATAAAGTTTATAGTTAGGAACATGTTTAATCTTATTTATTGTTTTATAATATATATTTTCCTCTATGATAGTTTTTTTTTAATTCATTGAAATATCCTTGCTCAAAAATTAAATCTTTCCCAAAATTGTTTTCTTGTATCTAATTGAAAAAGTAAAGTGGAGTAAATAATTAATTAATACATTTTTAAACAATTAAAAAATCCTAGAATTCTTCTTTCTACTGTTTCTATCAAATTCAAAAGCAAGACCACGATAAAATAAATTGATAATTCAAAAATAATGCATTTAAATAAATAAGATCATTGTATATTTTGAACAGTGTTTCATTCAAATATTATAAACTTTGTTTCCAAAACAACTACTTTTCAACATATCATTGAAATAACCGAACAAATCCTGCAATACAAAACTTTTTTTGAAAAAAGTTCTCATTAGGGAGATTTCAATACATTTTAAACAGGTTTTCCAAAACCTGGATTTAATTTTGTATACACTGGCATAAAAATTCACCTAACATTTAGAGCGCAGTGGTGGAGTAAGGATTACTAACTATTCTCCTTTGAAAGTTAATATACTCTTACTTAACATTTAATTTTCCGCAACAAACGGGCTAATTTTAGAACAAACAAGTCGACTCTGGTAGATAACAGGATTAGAGAAATTAATCCTAGTGGAGCATTAATCCCCAAACGCCTTTTGTTTGAAAATGCTTCAAAACTTCTCCTCCGCTTGTTCATCTTGTTAGCAGAGACGCATTATCAGGTTTGATAGATTTTAAAAGAGAATGATTCATGGTATAATCATCCATATTAAATAGCCGGAGGAGGTAGTCTCCAATTTAAGATTGTTAAATTCAAGCAGAAATGACGTTATCGGACTTGAAGAATTATTGAATATTTTGCGTGGGGCCGTCTGGATCCACTTTCGCTTTGTGGGATCTAGATACTCGGAATTGAATATTAATCGTAACTGATAAGGAACATTTATTTCAATTAGAATCATGAATAAAATATGTTCTTTCTAACTCGATTTTTGATTAGCAGGAAATCGTATTTAGCATTCGGGGAATTTGAGATGTTCCAGGATTTTGGAAACTTGTCATATTCTCAATAAAAAAAAAACTTTTTTTTCTTTTAAAAAGATTATGAAGTATTTAAATGCATAAAAATAAGCAATTGTTATATATTCCTAATAAAAATCATTCTTTTTTAACTGAGTGGTATAAAAATTGTTAGGGGGATTATAGGCATTAAGGCAAACAAGAATTTTGAGAATACCCACTCAATTTTTTTACATCAAATACAAGATGACAGGAGTATGAAGCTTTATAAATAAGTGGATTAAATATTCATTTAGGATGTATACTGAAAGAAGATTTAGTTCCTAATACATCTATAAATAGAAACAAAATATTTGATTTATACGAAAAAACACAAAGATTTAATTCGGGATAAATTAAGTTTTAATCAATAATTTATGCGATGTAAAATATAAATAGTTCTTATAATTTGCATGCTAACTGTGTACAAATCTTTTTTTGAATAACATAATACTCCTTTTGTTTAATTACTGCTGCTATATTAGTTTGATCAATAATGTATTCTAAGCAGAAATTAAAATTTGAATAGCGATTAAATTTCTAAAACGTTTTTGCAAGCAATGAATATGTAACTGAAAAAAGTTTGAAATGCCTTACAATAATTATTTATAATCAGTTCAATAAATATGTAGTATTTCTATGTAGTAAAAAATATGGCAAAATTTATCCGGAGATCGACCCCTCAGAGCGATTAAGGATGTTGAATAGTGACATTAGTATTTACATGAAGGTTTAAATGCTTCAGAGCATCTAATAATCTGTACTAAATCCACTGATACCAAGTTTCATAGGTAGTAAAAATTCAAAATGATAACATTTTATTTTAATAATTTTCAAGAAATATGCTGCTTTTCCTTTGAAATAGTGTTATTTGGCGAGGGCTTTTAAAAATCGTTGATGCCTATTTATCTCATCCAAGTCATAACCATTTCAAAATGTTCTTCCAACTATCTTCCTTTTCATATTAAAAATGAAAAGCAATGAAAATTTTATAGTTCAATTATTACAACAAACTTAGATAATGTTAAAATTATTGCTATTTGTCCATAGATTTAATTTAAAATTGAAATTATTTCGCAAAGCTAATATAATAAATAATTTTGTAAGAATTTTGGATAAATATTTTTTTAATGCTTATTAATGAAATTGCTTCTGAAACACTGTAATTTCTAATAACATTACATATATATGTATGTTATGAATTTTTAAATATTTAGAATATAATTCACATTTCACGTTTTCTGATTTTCATCAGACATTAAATTTAAAATCATTCATATCATTTAAGGATCAATATTTCAAAGCTAGTTATTATATCCCCTTAAATGTGATTTATTCTTCTTAAATAATTAAAAATTGAAAATACTTTATACAATTGCATAACCTTATATTTTTAATTCAGCTTACCTTTTCCCGTCGCCATTAAAACATATTTTATATCCGTTAAATTTTTGTACAGTTGGTTACCATCAAAGCAGATTTGGAAATTCAGAATATTTGTATTTTTGAATGATCATTCAAATGTCATTTAAACTTCAGTAAGTGAAAATCCTCTCATATTGTGCAATAATTAACAGTAAGTTTAATAAATATGAGATGTTTTTCCTTGATGAATAAAATCACAAAATTTACGAGAATATATAAGGGGTGTTCAAATGCAAAGGTATGACACGATGCTGTGTGTATAAATGAAGACTTTATTCAAAGCATTTTCATAGGTCTGAGCACAACGATCAAATTGATTAACTGATTGAGCCGAATGATTCACTGTTCTCTAAATTCCAGACCCAGTGCTAGCTGAAGCACTTCCCCTTAGATTTTTTTAGGGGTCTAAGCTCATGAAAATCGCATGGTGACATGTCTGGGCTGGATGGTGCAGATCTCATAGCTTGCGATCGTGCCGTTCTTAATTCAGTCATCTGGAAATCGCTATTGTACGGAAGAAGTTTTTGAGCTTGGATGTTCAAATGCTATTCTTAGATGCTATAAAAGCAGAATTGTAAGATTCAGCTGTGGATATTTGCGCAAAAGTCGGTCCAAGTATATTGGCGACATCTAGTACTAAGGAGTATGTTATATTCCCAAATTTCAAGATAGGAAAGGAAAACTTCTGGTAAATTCCACTAGCAGCTTTTCCCTTCTTCCACAACTGTTTGCTTGAGGTGCGATATGTAATAGAGGAAATTTATCTTATCCAGGACTCTCTCTGGCTACGTAGTCGAAAACGACGAGCAACAGCTCTAGCTCGTTTGAATGCGATAAGGTTTTCCTTCCTCGGGAATCTTCTAAAGGCGTTCCATAATTTCTTCTGTTGCTTGTAACTGACGTAACAAGCGTAATTCCATCAAGGTTTTTCCTTGGTTAGCTTTCACAAGTGTTATTCCACCAAAGCCGAAAATTCCAAAGAAATTTTCGTGAACTTATTGAACTTTTAGGAATGGTTTTATTAGCAGCATTTATCAAGACATCAATGATATGTTGCACGGCATCCGAAATGTGTATCGTACTGATCATTGCCTACTTAATATCTGCCAATTTTGCATATACTGACCAGTCTGTGTGAGGGAAAACGTAATGTTGTGAAGGACGAGTTCCACAGTTTCTATCAACATGGTAATTAATTACGGGAAAATGATCACTACCATAAAGGTAATCTCCGACTTTAACCTTGCAGCAGGCGTGGCCGTCATACCAACATGAAAGATCACGCGTATTCCCACATATGCTATAGTAAAATGTAAATTTTCAAAGGCTTAACGATTAAAATTACATTTTAAATAGCTTAGGATTAATGACTGCATTCAAGCATTTTTTTTAATTTAAAAAGAAGCAGAAACCACATAAACATAGATTGTAATAACAATATAAAATGACCACAGGTTAACTGAATTGATTTAAAAATAATATGAATGAAATTGTCGATATTTTGACAGAACAATTTGCATATAAAATATAGAAGGGCAAAAAATAATACATAATTTATGTATAAAAAGGGAAAAGGAATTGAACTTGAGATATGAAAAAGAAATTTCATTGTCATTTCATTGCAGCTTTGCAATTTGAGCAAATGTGTTTAGTTTGCTCAAAATATATAAATTTCTGGCAAATCTTACAACTGAAGCTCGTGATTCCAGTTCGCTTTTCTTTTTGGCGCTGTTTGCATTTTTTTTCCCTGACGTCGCATCTTCCACTTCTTCAACACCTAGTTCGGCTTTTCTCTTTAGCACCTTTAATTTTAGCTCACTTTGTAGAGACGTGGGTGTTTTTTTAACATTTTCTTTCTTAAGTGCCTTTGCCAATTATCGCCTGTCTAAAACAACACAGATTTATTTGTAAAATTATACAAAATCAGATGAAACAAAAACTTACATGAACGGTCGCTCGGATCTTTGAAATACAAATATCTGATCGGTAGAAACCTATAAAAACTACAAATTTATGACGACCACTGAAAGTAAATCAAATGGAAGGGAACAAAGGGGGGGAGGGTCCAGGGCAGGCATTCCTAGCGCCACCAGATCTAAAGGTATAAAACAAAATTCATCTCTAGTATATATCTTTTTATACGAGGGCCGACTAGAAGGTTAAATTCCAGCAATGGCATTAACTAAGGAGAGAAAATGGCAATATCTATGTCATGGAATATTCGTGTTGGTTCTTGGAAGTACGTTTTCTCTCCGTTGTTTTGTAGGCAGATACAGTTATTGGGGATAAACTGCTCAATCTGTCTCACCGAGAGTTCGTATTCTCTGAGCCCCAAAGGGTGCTATGGACATTGAAGTCGCCTTTTAACAGAAACGGTTGAGGAAGCTGGTCCACTTTTTTGTCAAATTCAGGCTGACTTATGATATGTGGTGGCAGGTAGATGCAACAGGCTATAAGCAGTGATCGTGTATGAACTTGTACAGCCACAGCCTGCAAGGAAGCGTGTAAATTAAGTGGTGTGCTCAGATACAGATTTGATGTTAATATACAGACTCCTTCTGAGCTACGAGGTGCAGAGTCTGCATCTTTTCGAACACAGTTGTAGTCACGCAATTTAAATGACATATTTGCCTTCAGGAAAGTTTCTGGGAAACCAAAACACAAGGGATGATAAGTGTTAATGATTGACTTGATGTCCTGCAACTTAGAACTTTCACGACAATTCCATGAAAGGAAGGTACCCATTAGGAATTCGGTTTTTCTGGAGAGCTAATAGAAGCATGATGATGAGTTGGAGATATTTTACAAATCGTGTGAAGGTCTTCATCCTCATCTGATGGCTGGAGAGAGAGGTGGTTGGGGTCATGTTTTCCAAAGATAAACAATAAGTCCCTATGAATAACATCTTGAGTCGCTAACCCGAAAGCAACTGAATTTTTGGAGGATGATTTCTTTATTTTTTATGCAAATGTTTCTGAGTAAGACCGCGTTCTGAGAAGTCCGAAAAGTTTCTGATTTTGTCTTTGATTTTCGTCTTGCAGGTTTACGAGTCTCAGTAACAGGTTAAGTGGAATGATCCGAGTCAAGATCAGGTGATTTAGAGGAAGTATTATCGGCTTTGGTATATTTAGCACAATTGTCACAAGAACAGTTTTTACAAAATGTTTATTTAGTAACTGATGCATAGCTGACATCAGGGATTTGTGTTTGAGCCTGAACACGACCCCTGGCTTCAGGGTAAGGTATATTTTCTTTTACTTTGATAGAGGTAATTTGTTTCTCAAGTATCCAGCGTGGAGAGGATCGAGAATATGAAGGATGATTGCCGCTGCAATTTATGTACTTCTTTTTAGCAGAACACTGCTGGCTCTCATGCCCTTTTTGAGCACAGCGGTCACAAGTAAGAATAGCGGCAATTTAATTTCGCGTACCCAAAACGGTGGCACTGATAACATCTTAACGGATTAGGGATGTACGATCTAACTGGCAACTGTATATAACCGGTATAAACTGATTTGAGTATTGTTGGTGTTTGAAACGTAAGAATGTGGTGTTTTGTTTCAATGATTTGTCCGCCTCGGCGAATGAATATACGGCGGACGTGTGCAACTCCTTGAGATTTCATTTCTGCTGTTATTACGTCTACCGGGACATTTAAAAGTTCACCGCAGGTTATTACACCTTTTAAGTTATTCAACGATTATTGAGGTGGTGCAGCTACTGCTATTGTTGCCAAATATTTCAATTTTAGAATCTATTGCACTTGTTTTCTAGATAGAGACTTCTACCAGCAGGTCACCAGTTTTCATACAGATGAAATTTCTCCGACTGTTGCTTGCATGGCTTTCTAGACAAGAAACAGAGAAACAGTTTCAGAAGTTTCCTTTTGTTCTGAAACACGTTTCACAATAAAAAATGCATCATGACGTTTATTAAGATTAAAAGACGATGGTCGTTTGAGGTGTCCGCTAAAGGAACCTTTAGAGGAAGCGCCCATACGATATGATTAATAGTTCGGGCCCAATGGCCCAGCTCACCACGGAGCCGAACAAGGGAAGGTAGCCACCGGCTCTGGATTGTGCCAACCTCAGCACTTACCTTAGTGCTAATCGGTACCCATACGCCGGGAGTTACCCGCGGGGACAGAGACCACTCTTAACGCCAAGCCCAAGGAGTAACCCCTTCGCTTGATCCCTAGCAAGCTAGTCACACATGTACCTAGGTACCAGCCGATTGATATACAGAGACCACAGTGCACCATCCGTCTAATGGGTAGCCCCGCACTGAAAACACGTGGGGGTATTTGCTGTCCATGAGAAGCAATAAACAAACAGAGCGGCGACGGCTTCTCATGGAGAGTTCCCTAGCCTACCCTGAAGGGAAAGAAGAATGAAAGTGAAAAGCAGAAGGCGGGGGGAGGATTAAGCTGAAAGACAGGAAATATTTCTGGGTATCACGGGATTGGGACACCCGTACTCACATAAAGAAGGAGAGCCCCTGAGGGGCGTTAATCAATAGGATTATTGCGCTGAGGTCTATGATCTATGTTTTGCATAAAGTCTTCATTTATACTCACAATGTCGTTTCGCGCCTTTCATACCCCATGCACTTCAAAAATTATTTAAAACTCAACTGCTTTATTCTACTAACATTTTTTTTAAATTCAATTAAATACAAAATTTTGATAACTAGGTAAGTTAGCTAGATAAGTTAGTTTTTTTTTTATGCAAATGTATCACAAATCACAAAATGGACCAATTAGATGTACTCAAAAAATAGCATAATCTTTCTCAAAAACAGATGTCTTTTTTCATGAAATTTAGCAACTGAATATAATTGCAATTATAAAAATTACTAAAAGAAAAGGCTGAAAGATTTTTTAAAAATGTAACAACAGCAGGGTTAATTTGTAGCAAGGATCTTTCTTCACCGGGATTGAAAAACGTCCAGACAATTAAATTGACACCTGAAAAAATTAACTAATGAATATTTTCTTAGAATTAATAATTATTCTTTTTTAGAAGGAAAGCAAAGTTAAAATATAATTAATTTAGGCGATGGAAATTACAGGAAATGAAGGGGAAAAAAATCAATCACATATTTTACTAAAGCATTTGACGTAATTTCGATGTAATTATTATAATTCTATATATTTTTAATGACAATTAATTTTAAGGCAACATTTGAAATATCTATCTTATTACTATTATAAATTCCTTTAAATAGAAATTTACCGCATCAAATTTAGTGTAATCATAAATGAAGCTCATTTTTATTTCCTATGAAGAAGTAAATTTATCAAAATTCGTCTGTATTTAGAGCTTTTATGCATCAAAACATATAAACCTGCTTCCTTCTGAACATTTAATCATGCTTTTTTATTTCTAGATTTTTTATAAATAATTTTTAATTAAGTTTATGATTAGGGTGGTTTATTTTGAACAACATTTTTTTTGTTTTGTTTTTCATAAAATAATTGTAGATATGCTATTTGATACCGCTGTTTTATTTGCGTTCAAAACATTTTCGATTCAAAATCATCAGACTTTAACAATAACAACCAAATTTATTTCTGAATTAGGAAAAAAATACATGTTGATGGGCAAAGTTGTTGAAAAATTTATATAAGTTGTTACTGAAAGTAAAAAGGCATAATTTTCCATAAACTGTTTTTATGTAATTGTTATTAGCGCTAACAATTGAATACATTTACACTTGGAACAATTAATTTTGTTATATTGTTAAATTTGAATTCATGACATTTAAAACATTGTATGATTATAATTTATGATTTAAATTCAAAACATTTTATGATTATATGCATAGCATACCATTTAATTCAGATTTTCTCTCTAGTAAAACTCAACAAATTCACTTTGATATTCGACATTAAACAGTTATGACTGAACTCTTATTTTTCAGTGAAGTTTCTGTCAGGTTATAAGCTGTAGGAAAATTAATAAGTAAAAGAAAAAAAAATGATATTACTTTATTTCTCAGGATCTTGATAGTTATTTATTTGCAGATTTTATCAATAATTTTGTTTTCTTTTCACTGTACTCACGTAGACTTTCGTAAAATATATCATATGTTTCAGAAGAAAATATTGGAATTTTCAAAAAAATTTTAATGATTCTGCGTTTCAATTTTTTTAAATGTGACAATTGCAGTGAAGCTCCTATCAGGTATTTAGCTGTCGGAAAAATAATTAATAAATTAAGAAAAAAATTAATTGATATCACCTCATTTCTCAGGAAATATATAAAAATTTGTAATTTTCCTTTATACACTTGTTTGCTCATCTCAAAACTTACGTAGACTTTCGTAAAAAAATATCATATATATCACGAAGAGCATAAATTCATTCTTAAAAAAATTCAAATGTTTCTGTATTTTAATTTGTTACAATATGAATATTTTTCAACCAAATTTTACGAAACAAACAGAAAAGCCAGGGAAGAATTGGTATAACATGATTTAAAAAATACTTTGAAGATTTTAGAACTTGTGTTTGCTCGTTGTAAATAAAATCTAAGTGCATGTAAGCATGCACTGTATAATACTTTTTCTTTCTTAATAATTTTATAAAGAATTTTAAAATTGTTGTACTGACTCTATAAGTTTCAGACATATTAATTATTATGATTATTTTAAAGTTAAGAACTCAAGACAAACTGAAGTGCATTTGAAATAGTAATAATAGGTATTATCTCAGCCTTCACTATTGTTTGCATTAACAGTTTAACTATTTCAATTTACAATTGGACATCCATAATTCCCTACGGTTTATATTTGACCATGTTTAGCTATTGATTTAGGAATCTCTATTTTTGATTCAACACAATCGTATGCGTCTTTCCAAAATACGAGTTATACTGAGAACTAGATAAATGACACTGGTATTATGGAATCGGGTTTACTTACACCCAGTCCAATTTCAATCCCTTAGTTTTTTAGTTTAGTTTTAGTTATATCAAAGACCCGTTTTAAAGCAACAAGAGGGCTATTTTGGGACGGACCTCGTAATTCTGAACCATGGTCAGATGACGAGGACGACGCCTGAACTGGCACCCCCCTCTCCACACCACGCCACACCAGCTGGAGGACATTTGGCCTGACAGATTTAACATGCAAGAGACCCCCTCACACGATGGTTCTTCGATGGAATCGACTCTCGAACCTGAAACCCTCCGGCACCGAAGCGGCCCCTCTCAATCCCTTAGATTATATGTAGTAAGAATTTAAACTAAGTTTCCGTTGGACCATAAAGTCATATCAGCTACAACACATTCTAATTTACTAATTGCAAGTCTACAATTTCCTAATCTAGAAATTGAAGGAGAATCCAATGAAAACATTTCAATACCTATTTATCGATTTGCATAATTATAGCTACTTTATATTAAATTCTCATGTTTGTATGAATAATGGAAGTAAATCAATACAATTGAGTTTAATTAATAGATTCTAATTAATTTCTATTCAAAATTGCATCTAATTTATGAATAGGAAGGACTATTTAGTATATTTTTATCTGTTATATTTTCCATTGCATAAGAATTGGAATATTTTAGTTGAACTAATATCATCATTTTTTTTTAAATTCGATACTTATATATCTTTCACAGCATAACACAAACAAATTCAATCATTATTTTGCTTTTCCTAACAGAATAAATTAAATTTATGTAGCTTCAATGCTTCATAAATTTGAATTTCAATTTATGTAACTAAAATTTTTCAACGTGCTATCCTATATAACTAAATTTTAAATTATGAAAGGAAACTTTTCGTGCCCTTTTCTTTATATATAATTAAAAATTATTTCTATTAAACACAATTATTCTGATTTCTCTTGAATTATATTTGTTTTGAATTTTAATTCAATGCTTCAATTCATATCATTACATGTTCTGTAAATTTCATTCCGGTTTTAATCTCAACTTGCCATGAATGGAAAACAGGGCAAAAATTTGGTATATCTAATGAAAATCCTTCACAAACATCTATAAAGGTTTTGTATAGAGCAAAAAAATCATTGAGTAAAGATACAAATTTTAAATTTTATTGAATTGGTATATTCCAAAATTTTTTCCTTACCATCTTCTTATAAGCTCCTGAGTGCTATTGGAACCAAACTATATTTGTAAAATGCAAATATCAACTTTACTATTATTCGAATCACCTTAATTTGTATTACACTAATTACTTTCCTAATTAATTTCTTAAATGAACTTGTGTTAAGTCATTCTAAAAAATTTTCCCATTATTCGAATCCCACGTTTTATTTAATTATTTCTTTAGTTAAATGCTAAAAAAATTTCATCCACAAATGCCACGACATAAGTTTCTTAACACCTACTTATTTGGTTCAAAGATACATGAGGTTCCTTTTCCTGAATCGATATGTGTCAAAGAGTACTATCATATCGAAGGCATACCAGAATCTCATAATCACTGAATTAAAAACTGTCTGTAACTTTGCTCTTGTTGGGAACATACTCGTTCTGCATTTATCCCTGAGAGCAAATCCTGACTCCAGGTAAAAATGAATAGAAATACACATTTTAACAGTCTCTTTCCACCACGTAACTGCTAAAGTTATGTTTACTCATATATATATGAATAAATTGATTTATTCTTTTAGGATTTCAATTTTAAATGAAGTATTGGCATCACAAATAAAGGATGTAAAGATGTTTTTTATTTATTAAAAACAAGGAAAGTAACGCCTGAAAGTTGATGATTAAAAAACAATTTACCATTTCTTTGAAAAAAAATTTTTTTTCTAAATTTTTGGTAATGTTTAATAAGAAATTTCTTTTACAAAACATTCTTTTACATAAACTTTATCTTCAAGAAAATGTTAAAATACAATCAATATTGAAAATTGCAAATACCTGAATATACAATATTAGAAAAAAAAAGAAAAAACTTACTTAAAAGAAAACGTTTGACTAAAAAAATTTTGGACTGTGAATTTGAAACTATCTGGAAACATCTTAATTGAAAAGTTATTTTGTTTAAATACAGTACCAAAATTTTACTTTTCTGAATTGTGTTTCAATTTTCTTTCTTTTAAATTGACAGCAACAGAATTACATCTTAGAATCTTTCAGAACTTGTATCAAACTACATTTACAATAATTTGAATGCAAATCATTCAATGTTTCTTTGCGAAATAGCAGACAAGAATGAAAAAAATAAGCATTTATCAAAACTATACCGATATGTTTTCAAACTTTACAATTTGATCTAATTATAAATAATGCTAACAATGAAAGTATTATGTAGTATATATTATTTCTTAGTTACAGAAAAATGGAAAACTGATCTGAAATGAAAATACTGAAATTAAAATCGATCCAATAATGTTTAGAAGTTAATATATCCGAATTATGACTTCTTCCCCCAATTAAATAATACTTAAATGCTCTTTCTGAATAATGAATTCACAATAAAAAAGTATTTAAGCCAGGCTACTTTAGAAATTATATGGGCACACATATTCTAAATTTGTTGATGTTCAAGGAGCTTAATAATATTTAAATGCGTATTTTTCATCGATAAACCTACTCTGTAGTTCTGATCTAAATTGTATAAAATTATACCTTTGAAAATATTAAATGTTAATATTGATCCTTTTATAATAATAAAATTAAGAAATCATTAAGGTATTGAATAATTTGGTCAAATAATTATAAATAACAATTTATCTTGATCAATTAAAAACATGAGTATCCCAATAATTTTCATTTCAAAGGTTTTGATCGATTAAAGCATTGCTTAAAATACTTTACATTTACAATTTGTTGTATGAAAAATAATTTTTCAAATGCATATAATTAAAATTTTTTAAGAAATAATGCATTTCATACTGAAAATTATTCATAATCAATTCCTTTATTTTATTATTCTTAAAAATTCTTTTAATGCGTTTAAAAACTAATTTCTGTATATCAAATAAGCAAAAGATATTAAATTAGAGGAAAATAAAGAATTTACTTAAGATATCAAATATATTGAAACCAAAAAAAAATTTCAAAAAATCCTCTGCACTGATAAATTAAGAACTATTCTTTCTTCCAAAGTATATTTCAAGCCTTTTTTTGGCGGAATAAATTCACCGCATAAAAACGTTTATCCTTTCGATACGTTCAAAACTGCTTTCCAACTCATTTGGATGCAGATACTTCAACATTCTCGAGAAATCTGTCGAAGTAGGGAGGGAAAAAACCCAATTCATTATCAGTTCTGCCACCTTATTAACCTCTATCGCGGCATTCACAAAAGGAAAGCACGCTTCAACGCCCTAATTAATTAATTAATTTGGATACGTACTCTGTTTACTTACTCTGTTTCATCTGGAAAAGCTTTAGCATACTCTTAGAAAAGAAAAAGAGTGAAAAAAAAAAGAAAAGAAGGTCTTTTTAAAATTAAGACCCATTGGAGAAGGACGAATTTCTTCGTCTATTGGTTTATCGATCCCTTTTCTTTTAGAAAATTAGAAGCTTGAAATGATAAATTTAAAATATTTCTCTTTAAAGAAAGGTATTTTACAAGGATTATAAGAAACATTTGGAAGGTTTGGTTTTCATAAATCTAGATCTTCCTCTCGTTTAACCGTTTTTCGGATATTCTCATCGTATTGTGTCACTAATCGGTCCATCGCATTTTAAAATTCAAAATGAATTATTTTAAATTTAGCGAATCAGCAGAAATGCTGTCTTATAATTAAATTAATCGGTTTTTCGTTAACTCTTTGACGTTTCATCCTTTCAACTGTTTGCAAGAATTGATTTCTTAAATATTCTCATTCCGGTAATTTTTGTAATAATAATTGTGTAATTTCAACTGAAAAAAGTATTGCTCTTCGACTACAATGAATAAATTGAATAATTTGAAATATTGATTTACCTTGGGTACATTGTTTAAATTTTAAATTGTTATGAAAGTCAATTCTTCGATAATGAAGATAAATTACTTACGAAAATGGTATTTATAATTTAATTTGAGAATTCATTATTGTAATTTAAGAATTTGAATATAGTTGTAAATAAGTTTTTCAAAAATATACTAATAAAATAAAATTATTTTCTTTTTAAGGAACTTGTGTATTTTTTAAATTAAAACTTAAAAGAAGAAAGTTAATATATTTCAACTTATATACATCAAGGTGGCTAATGCATATAGTTCAGATAACTTATAAGAGTTATTATCCTACTTCATATAAAATAATATAACTTCATACATAATTTTTACAACATAATTAGTTTTGATGTAAGGCTCTTCAGAGTTTCAGTGTGATATAAATAAGAAATAGAAACATAATCAAAGTATAGGTTTGTAATAATCCTTTTTTAAAGTTAATTTTCCTTGAAATTTTATCATTTAACATCTTTTCATAATGTAGTTAATGCTTGTTTTTTTATTTATCATTTAAGTTAGTACTATATTTTAAATTAAAACAAAGGAGAATACTATACATATTTTTCTCGGAAAGTTTTAGAAGTATACTATATTTTCTGGAAAATAAACTTCTGTTAAATAGTTATTTCTTTATTTTATTTTCCTCAAAATATAACAAACTTTAAAAAGTATTTGGTACGAAAACATTCATTGAAGTTAGAAAGAAAAATTTCAAGAATGATTGTATAGTTTGTTGCACATTTTTTTCATATGTACAAGCAGTATGTTGAGGCAATATATACAGAACAAAATAAGTTATGAATTAATTTTAAAATTAAAATGGATTAAACTCGTACACGTAATTAAATTCATTCATTTATATCTGCCAATCCTCCTCTATAAATTTCCTTTCGTAATTAATACAAACAAATTAACAATGAAGGATTAAGTAACAAAAAGAATTTTTAACTTTATTCTAGAGAAAGTAAATTAAAAAAATATGATTTGCTGATAATAGTATTTAAATAATCAAGCAGTTGTTTTAAAGACGCTATTTTACATTTACAAGTATTGTGAATCTTCTAAAAGAGCTTTATACTGAAAAAAATGATGTTATTTCCTCTGTGAACTACAGCGATTTAACAATTTATCCTCATGTGAGCAGATTAAGAACTCTATAAACCCCAGCTATTTTAACTGAGAAAATTTAATTAACTATGAATTAAATTTAAAAAAATTCGTTACATTTTTTAAAAAAGTTTTGAGAAGTGTGCTTTCAATTATGTTTTAATAACAATAATATAACAATATAAATAATATATATAATAAGAAAAATAAAGATTATTATAAATAAACATTTAAGTCTATAAAAATGGTCATAAATTAGAAAATGCAGATAGAAGTGCCTTAAAAGCTTCAAATCAAATTAAATTTATAATAAATTTAAATTTTTAAGGAGCACTTAAGAATTTTTCTTTTTATGCTACTCATAAAGTATTATTTCCAATATAATAAGTACCGGTTGAAGCTTTTAAGATCCTGTATCCGTATTTTGAAAATGTTTTATTATTTGAACTATTTCATTATTAGTAATTTTGAATATTTTCTAAACTTAAAGCCAATTTTATTGAAATGCATTGTTATGCCGCTATACAGATTATGCAGATTTCCAATTTAACTAAAAACAATTGATTAAAAGGTAATTCAGCTCTAAAAATTTTATTAATTAATTATTAATGGATATACACAATTATTTTTAATATTTCAGAGTTAGTATCATCATAATTATAAAACTTTTATCATCATAATGATAAAACTAATTAAACTATGAAAATCGTGTGGCAAATTGCTAATATTAATAATATATATCCCAAGTTAAAAAAGGTATCAATAAATATAAAAAGGTATCAATTTATTGTTTCAGTATGTTTTACAGCTGTTTTAAAGTAATCTCTTTTAACAGCAATGCATTTCTCTCGATGTCTTTTTATATTTTTAATTCATGTTTTTTTTAGTTCAAGTTCGTAACTAATTTTCTTTTGTATCATCAGTATTTTTCAAAAGTGACAAAAAATTCAATTTCAGTAGCAAAAATTTAATATTGAATATTTCAAATTTGGAATTTTTGAAACTTTATTTTTTGAATATATCTACCAATAATTTACAAATAATTGCATTAGAAGGATGGGCGACACTGTTTTGCATAACTTGCAATAAGAGGTTTTTTAAAAAGAAAATTGCTCAATAATGTACAGTTGTCTTTTCTCTACCTACTTTAAACATTTTATACGAATAAGATATTTTTATCTTTTGATACACACTTACTGTTAACACTTCTTTGAAACATCTAATACATTTTCGCTTTCGAAATTGCATTATGAAAAATACACTTTAAGAAAATCTTAACGATAAATTGAATTTTAGAAATGCTCTTAATTTTTATTTAAAGAAAAATATTATTTATTGTAATTACATTATGAATTTTACACTTACTGAAATTACATTCGTCATTTTAGAAAATATATCCAGTTAAAGTTCTAATATTTCAATCGTTAATTTTACTTTTATTCTTAACTCTTTTTAATAAAAAAGATCTTTTTTTTAATCGAAATATGCAATAGATTTCATATAATGAATACTGTCACAGGTTTACGCGTATTCTGAAAATACATCCTAAAAGGTTTGAAAAGTTTCCTAACATTCTTATATGCAGAAATCTATATAATTTTTTTGCTAATATAATTTTTCTACTTTTGCATGCAGAAATCTATATAATTTTTAAACACAATAGTATGAATCAATGATAATTATATTTAATATGCTGTGCTAGCAGATAGTAAAACTTCCTCACTATGCTTCGAATCTTATTAAATTTGGATGAAAACACTTGAAGTAGTTTATAAAGAAATTAGCTGACAAGTTGTGAAACAATGGCAACAACGTTAGATAGGTAGCTGTAGCATTTGGCAAATCTCCTATATTTTGTTTTGAATCTTATTAAACAGGTATCAAATCATTTGTGGGGCTTTCTAAAGAAACAACTAACGCACTTGAATGAGAGTTTCTAAATGAAAGATTTAGTCGTCCTCGTAGCGAGTAAAAAAATAATCCCCTAATGTGTAGTTTCAAATCAATGTCATAAAAATATCAAAGGATTTCTAACATGCTTGTATTTTACAAGAATAATTCTCTATAATTTATAATCTCTGTGATATTACTCAATGATTACGATATTTGATATATATTTTTAATAGCTAGTAAAACTCATATTTTGCTTAGAACCTTATTAAATGTGGATCAAATCACTTGTGGTGCTTTATAAAGAAATAACTAACTCACTTCCGAAGAAGTTTCTAAATGAAAGATATAGTAATACCATCTCCTCTGCGAATTACATGGCAGTGAGTAACAATTTATCCCCAGTGAGCAGTTTCAAAGCAATACACACCACGATCTCATACACATGGTGTAAAGATATCATTTTGTTACTTTTTTCGAACCAATTTCGGATTGCCCATCAGAGAAATAAAGCAACATTGGCCAGTCTCTACTACAAATAACTTTCCAGACGAGATAAAGAACTCTAGATACATCGCAACATAGTTAGCGAACAATTTCACATCAGTGATGTTTTTCCTGCCGACAGGAAATTAGTTTTCTTTAACGAAAATGCGGCATAGAAAAAACACCAGGGCATTCTTCCGTGAGGCACGAGAAACAGAACGTTATCTCTTCGATCACAAAACTCTTTTCACCCTCGTACAAGAAAAATATTCATTTGAAACACTGCCTTACTCTCCTTTGGACCATTTTCTTTTGACGCTTAGATTCATAGTTTTGGCGGATAAGAAAAATATAATCCTTTTCTCTCTTCTCGTCCAAGGAGGAGAAAAAAAATCCTAATAATAATAATAAAAAGAAATAAAATAAACAATAATAATAATCTTCGTTTCACTGGCGTTCCGGTTTTTCCGATAACATTGTAAAATATTCTCGTCGTGGGAATAATAACTCAGAATTTTAGTGAAGAAAGGAGAGAGAGAAAAAACAGAAGAGAAACAGAGTTTCGGGCATCGTAATAAAAAAAGGTTGAATGAAAATTCAGCAATACCTTCGCATTCTGATCCGCTGTTTACTTTGCGTTGCATTAATTGTCTGCTCTTTTAATCTCCCAGGCTCATTATCTTCTTGAGACCGAAGAGATGAAAAAATATCCATACTTTTGGCTTACTTTTAGAAGTTAATATCTTTTAAAGAAGAGGGAGAAGAAGGGATGTATGTTTTAATAAGTTCTTAACAGAGCTTCTTCAGAGTATACGTGTTTGATTATCCGAAAAAATACAGCTTTGCGCGTCTTTTTAAATTAAAAAAGAAACTTCGGATATCGATTTTAAAATGCATTATCTTTTTAATCAATACAGCTGTGAGGCATTATTTTTTATTGAAGGTTTTTGTTTTTCCCTTTCTTGTTTTCCTGAAGCGATATAATTAATGTTAATTTTTCAGTTTTGATTTAAACAATGAATGTTTTCTTATATTCATTTTTTCGGATAAGTAATAATTTAACACTGAAGCAAAAATTTTTAATAAAGTTTTAAAACAAACTTTTTAATAAAAGCCTCCCTTATAGGACTATCCATAATAAAATTATTTAAAACCACTCATGCTGGTATTGATATGTTTTGAAGAGGTTATATCGATTATGTTATAGTATACAGATAAAGTATTGTAAAAAAACTAATTTTTAATATGATATTTTTAAAGTTTATCTACACCGAAAAAATTCAGTTTTTATTAAATCAGTTGAATCGACTTGACTAGGTATTGAAAACATAAAGATAATTTTTTATAACAATTACTGACTATCAAAAATTTAAAAACATATTATTTTGTGTAAAACTTTAATCATTCATTGAATTATTTAATCATTTTTCCAAAATTACGTAGAATTTCAAATAGATAACCGGGATCCATTTAGTTTAAAAATTTTATACTTAATTATTAAGTAGTAACAATTTAATGGAAATTTTTGTTGCCTTTTAATCAAATTCGAAATGTGAGATAAAAAAACATTCTCTAAAAGTTTCAATGCAAATATGTTGCAATGTATTTATATTTATTGATTTAAAATGTGATTAGAAAAAGGAAACATTTTTTTATTTGAATAAACAAATTAGAATTAAATGTTGAATTTTTCTACTTACACAAAAAACATTATCCTTGAATTAACTGCTTGGTAACTTAATGCAATTTGGAAATGCCGGATCATGGTCTACCAATCAGGTGGGAAATTTAAAGCAAAAAATGAAATTCTTTAATGAAGCAAAAATTCTTTAACAATTTCCCCCAATATTTGCAAAATAAATAAATTATGCGGCATTATTCCTTCTCTAAAGGTGAATTTCTTTATTTTAATAATTTAACCAGCAATTCAGTTTCAATTTAAATGTTAACGAATTATTTGAATGCTATCTTTTATTTTTCTTCATTAGAAATTTTTAACATCTAAAATTAACGTTTGGAAAATGTAATAACTTCTCTATCTCATTTATGAATTATGTTGCTTGAAATATGTTATTTTTCAATTCTTACTAATAGTTCAGATTCTCCTTATATTTATTTTACATCTTGTTTAAACTTTCAATCGTTAATAATTTTTTTTATTCATACACTCAGTTCAAACACATTTTTTTAAAACTTGTATTGGATGAAACTTGATGTTGATACAGTTTTTCAAATATTAAATAATTCATTAATTTTTCCAGTAATTTCTTTTTCGCCAAATTTGTTGTTAGTCTTTGAGATTACTGACTCGACACCGGATCAAAAATGATGTAAGTTGTATATAAATGATATAAGAAAATAAAAAGTAATTGAATTATTTTTTTTTTTTTACATTATTTGTTGTTACAAACCTTGAATAAGTTAATGAACCCGGAATTATCGAAGCATATGTTTAGTTTTTCTTCACAAAGTCTACTCCTAAGAAAATTGAAAATTCCGACCTGAAATATTGCTGTTTATTCGGACTGAAGAGACTTTTGTAAAGTTGATGCTTGAATTAATTATGGGGATATGTAGGAGCTTTAATCAAAATGAATATTAGAGATTGAGAAATTTTCACAAAACATGCGCACAAATTTTAAGATGCTTCCGCGTCTTTTAATTATATAATAAATAAAATATTTGTTTGAACAATTCTACATGCTTAACAGGAAGATTGATTTTTTTTAATATATTTTTTTTTCACACTGTCATAAATCTATTTTTTTAAATGTGATTATGTAAATCGGTTTTAATCAATGTATAACCAGAATCTTTGACAAAAATAAGATAATTTTTACCGCAAACTAAATCTAGAAAGGTACAATTTTCCCCACTTGTTTGTATAATAATAAATAAAATGCATTTTTTTAAAATTAAATATTTGAAAACCTATCTATGACCTTTGAAAATATCTATATTATTAATTCAATAATTTAGTTTCATTTAAGCAGATATGGTTTAATATGTAAAAGTCTTAAATTTTAATCAACCAAAATTTTTTAAAAAAATTTCTATTAATAAGCATATACATATGAAATAAAAAAGGTTTTGTTTAAGTTTTATCGTCTACCGATTTGAAAAAAAAAATACACCAACGTAGTTACCAACTGACTGATTATTTAAAATAATGAAACTATTCATTACCTTAAAATGATGTTGTTCACATTTTTATACGGACTCAGATTTAATCGCATTAAATTTGAAACAATACGCTGTAAAAATTATTTTGCAGAGTACGATTTATTGGATAGAAATACATAAAACTTAATCTTTATAATTGCTTCAGAATTACATTAATTGATTGAAATAAAATAGAATGCATCGTACTCCATTTTAATTTTTTTGAAAATAAAATTTTAAAAAGTGAATTTTATGAACAATCAGTAAATTTTTATAGAATAATTCTTTGAGGTACAGCATGAATCATAAGAAAATGTTATGTGATATGCATTTCTATGCTAAATGATTTGAAATTTCTTTATTTATATTTATTTATTAATTTAAAAGACAGGTTTCATTATAGTAATATTTTTTGTTTACTGAAATTTTATCACAGTTGCTTCATTTTCAAATCGAAATTTTATGGAACCTGTGAGAAAATAAGAGAGTTACTTAATACAATGATAGGAAAGGGATAAGATTTTTATAATAATATCTTAGATGACTATTATCATCTAACTCATAATAACATTACTTAGGTGACTATTAATATCTAACTCATAATAATATTTATTAGGTGACTTTTATTATCTAACTAATAATAATATGAGTTAGGTACAGTATATGACCCTAAAAATATTTTGCTGAAGAAGATGTTATTAAAAGGCCAAGTTATACAAAATATTTAATCACAAATTTTATATTTCAAGTATTAAAATGTTTATTAAAATATTTCATATATTCTTACAAAAAAAATCTCAATTATGTATAATATATAGATTTGGTTATGTATAATATATAGATTGATAATTTTCTTAGCGTCTGGATTTTTTTGTCATAATACACATCTCCTTTTCTTTAAATACAACAACAAAAGAAAATTTCAATGTTTTGAAATAAAATAAACTCCTGTAACGAAAGTCAAAATCGGATTATTTTCTCGTGATTAATTTCATCGTATCTCAGAGATTCATATCACTAAGAAAAATTGAGCCAGCGAAAACGAAAATTCCACAAACTGCCGATTTCATAATGCATCATAAATGTTTGAACAACTTGGGATCACAAAAGAAACTTTTTGATACACTTATCCGAAAAGATATCATCCAATCCACTTTTCCGGGAAACGACTCGACCATATGTAGCATCTTCAATGGTCCTTTAACCCAACATTTCGTCAACCAACCGCAAACACATAATCAGAGCGAACCATTCCCCCAATGGAAAAAAGAAATCATATTAATAATGAAGAAGTAAATAACCTTTCGATGACCTTCAAAGAACAAACTTCTGCAGCGTCTATTTAACTTCGAGCCATTACGTTTAATGATGAAAAATCTCCCTTCTGAACGAATGGAGCTCGCTGCTCCAGAAAACGATTTCAAGTCTAAACTTGTTCCTTCTTCCTTCTGCAAAACGGAAAGCAGGTCATTAAAAGGAAACGAGCCGTATACCAGGAATGGAGCTTCCGAGGTTATGACATAGGTAAGTGCGACGTTAATGCGAGCTTTTCGGACATGATACAGGACGGAACTTTGGGGGGAAATGTTCAACAGAAAATAGATTATTTCTTTTCCCAGGCTATACATTGTAAAGTGGACGATGGTGGGTTGACTTCCCTTTCCTCTTCAATGCGTTCTGAGTTTTAAAAATGTCACGTTAGACTAAGTGTATTTGATAAGATTCTTTTCGCCGTCTTCAAACAATGAGGTTTCATTAAAAGAAAGAAATGGAGATTAAATGCGAATGATGAGCCTAATAATTGATTAAATTTTCGCTCAAAACTTTCCAGTTAATGTAGCGAATATTTGAATAAAATGAGCATAATAAGAGAAATTATCTTTTAATAAGAAAAAATAAATAAAATAAGTGATATTAAATAATAATAAATTGAAATTAATGACTTTAAATCAAAGTAACCAGATAGAAACTTCCTCATTTGCTCCATTTGGTTGTTCAAAACGTTGGTATAATTTATATACATAGTATAATTATGGAACACTTGATTCAAAACTGTCAAACGTAAGTAACAATTAATTATCGTTTAATAATGTGAACACTTTTTATTTTATTTTAATTTTAAAATTAAAATGGTGATCCATTAATTTCCTTCATATTTAAATCAAGTTTTTACTAAAAATAAATTTAATTCATAATTATAATCTAGTAAAATATCATCACTTAAAAGAATATAACAAAAAATACATTTATCGAAGGTATGAAGTTGGTAAGTTCAATTTAAAGAGAAAAATTTAGTTAAATATGCATTGAAGAATATTTTTAAAGTATTTTGAAGTTATAAAATTAAAATTAAAAAAAAAAAATTACATGGAACTGTCAGTTTTAAGAATGCAAAAACACAATCAATCTTAAATTAATTTGATTTCTGTGAAATAGTTTCATCTATAAATATGGTTCTTATTAATATTTTGTTTTCAAGATGGATTTATTTGTTAATTAATTTTCTTTATAATTATATATTTTTTAATTAATGAAAACTAAATACCTTATTTTATAAATTTGTAATCGTAATTTGTTAAAATAAAAAAATTTAATACCTCTCATAGAACAATGTGATGCTTTTCACAGTTTTCCACAAAAAAATTGATTCAAATTTTTTAGCTTCTAAGTTTGTTTGACAAAAAAATTTCCACAATTTTAAAGGGGATACAATGATTCCAATACTCTAAATATTAATATCAATTAATGCAATTTAAATGCGTTTCTTCATATTATCTTGAAACAATCCATTAAATTATAGTAAATGTAATCAAAATGTCAAATTACATAAATTTATACCCAGTTCATTTATAATAGACAAGACAGAATTAAAAAAATAATCTGAATACATTTGTTAAAAAATATTTCTTACATATTTCCTATAATACGTAAAAAAATAATAAGCGAATATACTCAAAGTACAAATAGTCAACACAACAGCAAATGAAGAACTCGTATTTGCCTGCATTCAAATAGAGATAAATGTAGTCTGCATAGTTTAACATAATCTAACCAGATAAGAAGATGAAAAAATAGCATAAATATTATGCAATATTCATTTGCATTTCTATTACACTTCTTAAATCTAAATGCAAATTATCATTGAAATGTGGCATTACATGCTGTCGACTTTCATTGATTCTGGTGGCACATATCATAATGCATGTATATAAAATACAACATTATGAAGATCTGACAAGATTTATTGATTTGTGCTACACAATGGCTGTTCGTAGATTTTTTATGTTATGTTTGTTATGTTATGTGTAACTAACTGTATAATATATATAATATTTAGCACTGCATATATTTTTCTTATTGTATTTTTGATTAATGCTACAAGTTAAGTACAATAAATTTATTTCGAATAGAAAGTAATTCGATAGACAAGAAGAAATTATTTATGTAACATGCAAACAATGGCTTTTTTAAGTTGAGGTCATTTGGAAACTTTAATTTAATTATATTGACGTTCCATTTTTAATCTACGCGAGGATTATTTTGAGCTTCTTTTGTGATTTAAAAAAAAAAATACCATTTCAGAATTTAAGGCACCATCTATAACGCCACACTTATCCATCTTTTGCACCATCTTACGATAAGAATGCTGAATCCCATTGTTATTCATAAGTATCCCGAAATTTGGTCTTGAGTTCTAGTTGAGTTCCGAAATCTTTCAGTTAGAAGAAACTCTATTTAAAAGTCATTTCGCAATTTTTTTAAAGATCAATTCATGCTTTCACTCTGCTTCAGTTTTTCAACAATTATATATCCATATCATCAATCTTTTTTATAGCTGATATATATAATATAATTTCATATATTCTTAATAGGCAGATATTTTCAATTCTTGGTTTATAATCTAAAAAACAGGTGTGCAAAAATACTTTTAGAAAATTGTTTTAAATTTGATAACTGATTTTCATGTTACTTTTAGTTTCAAATATGTAAAGGGAATCCATTTACTGTAATTAAGTAGTTATCTTTTACAAAGTGATAGCATATTTGAAAAAAAAACAATGGACGAAATTTTGACAATTTATTTATTCTTTACTATATTATTAATTATATAAATTACATTTATATCTCAGTAGATATTATAGAACTTGTTTTGTAACTTTCTATATATATTCATGTACATGAATATATATAGAAAGTTACAAATCTTTAGAGTAGTGTTTTTTTCTTTATTTAAAATATTCTATTACAAATTTTCTTCTTTTGAATTATGAGAGGAATGTATCTTTGCAATATTCAACAGCAGTCGGACATCGAGATTGGCATTTCATTTTCTATCTTATCGTCCTCTTTCCTTTATATCTTATTGAAACTTTTTTCACCATATTCCGCACTTAATTTTCCAAGAAAACAGCTCAGATGAAAGTCTAGAAAATGAAATTTTAAGCTCATAATATAGCCTTAAATCTTGAATTTTCTCCCCTCTTCCATACAGAGATTTATACCTTGAACACTCTTTATTTCCAAGAAAATAGTAATTATTAGTTTTGAAGATTTTCAGTTTTTAATCTTAAATTTTCATCATTTTCCTGATTCTGGACCAACAAATATACCTTTTTCCCTTTTTGCTTTGGATAAATTCAAGAACTAATCACAAAGATAGTTGAAGAATTTACATTCTTTTGCCATCACAAATTGTTTTCAACAATAATTTTATACTAAAATAATACTTTTTTTTACATCAACAAGATTTTCCCTTTGAATAATTTTGACTTTAGGATCCAATGTTTTCCTAGTCGGTTATTTTTTTTTCTTAATGTAATTTTGTTTCCTGTCTCATTTGCCCCATTAAAAAAGAAGAAGGGTTATTTCGTATATAATATCTGCCGGCCGAGTAAGGTAGAAATCATATTTTGTTCTTTGCTCATTTATTATCGGAATACGATAGTTTATTTAGGATCAAATCAAGATTTTTAAGACAATTATTCTAGGTTTATGAAGTTTTTCTCTTTTTTTTTAAATAATTGTTGCTATTGTTGCTTATGGTACTTATCACGGGCAAGCCCACGACCACTAACGTTTTAAAGCCGAGTTTTAGAGTATCTTCTTACAGTAGTGTCATCTAAGGTTAAGGTTACGATTTAGTTACTCATGAATCTCGACCTTTTTCACTTCGCTAACTTTACTCACTCATCCACAGATTGTAATTTAGACCTGGATCAAAGAATGTTCATCAGTGATTCAGTTCCTTCAAGGGCATTGTTCATACTTGGAGAACTTTGTGGCTACGATAGATTTATAGGTGCACAACTTACCACTAGCGCGGAGAGTTTTCTGCCTACCGGGTTCG
The DNA here is from genome assembly GCA_026543055.1 of Argiope trifasciata. Taxonomy (NCBI): domain Eukaryota; kingdom Metazoa; phylum Arthropoda; class Arachnida; order Araneae; family Araneidae; genus Argiope; species Argiope trifasciata. Next base: position 7,101,394 of record JAPMOQ010048382.1, read on the forward strand.
AATTTACAACCCAAAGATTGCGAAGCCAACACCCAGCCATCTAGAATTGGTCTGCCATGTTTAAAAGCTTTTTGCTCTAACTTACTATTTTAACTCCATAAAATTAATTTTAGATCTCATATAAATAATACATTTATGATCCGTAATCAATTAAATTAGTAAAAAACTATAAATCAATATAAAAAGATTAAATTGGATTGGAATAATTGTAAGTGTTGGAATTGTTTTCATCAATTTTTCAGTAATCAGAAAAATATTTCATTTTTGCAGCATAAAAAATAGAGAAACATCACTTGCCTTAATAACAGTTTTAACATCTCAAACTGTTATTATGAATTAGATATATTGATATTATAGTTCAACTATGATTAATAATTTTTAATAATTTACAAAGTAAAATGCCGAAAAAATTACCTAGTCACCTTTAAATAGGGAACACACCACGGTTAATAAAATGGAAGTTCAAATATATTTTTGACTTCATTTTCCAACATAACTATTTTTTTTCTCGCTTTCTCGGAATGACATTTAAATCAACTTACGTTTAAAGTTTATGGTTTACAAAAAAAAAATAATCAAAATTTAATTTTTAAAAAAACAACACAAACTACTATTTAAAAGGTACCAGTAAAGGAAAAATTTAGAATATTCAGTTGTAAAGAGGAATTAATATAATTATTAATAATTTACATTAGTAATTCAAAAAATAATGTTCTCAAAATGCATATAAGACCTCAGAATTTCTTATAAGATCAGGCTATTTAACAAAATCAGTTCATTTTTGCAATCTTAATAACTTTTTCATTATTATTGAATTGAAAGTTAACAAACATGTCCCTAACATTTTTGAAATTAAATTATTCATAGAAACAAGTTGAAAAACTATCACAGGGTAAAAAATAATTTAATGTATTATTTAGTTTTAATTTGTTGTAGGAAGCTAATTCTACTATCTACGAAATCAATAACACCAAGATATTCATTATTCTTCTAATTGGGAGAAAACTACCGAGAAAGGCTCTATCCAATCTGCTTATTCAAAAATAGAAATATTTTTTTTTATTTAAATAACTTCGCATTGCCATGAATAACAGAAGGAAGCACTGAAAAAGAAACTTCCTTTTTTCATTATTTTACTAAAACAACACGAAAAAAAAAATGACAGCAAAGAGAGCGAAAAAAAAATTTAAAACAAACATGTGGAAGGAACTATTGCATCATTAATGTTGTCCGCCTTGATTTAAAATTCTTAGACAGTCTTCTTTCCTAGTAACTTTTTACAGAGAGTTTCAATTAAACTTCTTGGATCGTATTTTTTCTACTTCGTAACTTCTTTTAATTATTCGAACAGAACTGGTTCAAATCTGTGAATTAAATCCAGTTTCTAGTCATTTTTCTTGTGTCTTTCTTTATTTTTTGTGTATGTATATTTGCTTTTTTTCTTTCCCCTTTTTTGAGTTCAACGAAGGCTTACAAATCAAAATAAATTGCTACCAACTTTAAATTAATGGACAAAAAATGACAGGAGAGAAAAAATACTTCTTTGTAATTACAGCAGTTTAAATGTTGAAACATCTAGAAAACTTTTGCTATTATTTTAATTAAAAAAAAAAAAACGCTTTTTTTATTTTGGATTTTCATGAAAATGCATGATTACGATCAGTTATTAATTGCCAAATTTTAAAGCAAGAGATGATATTTATCACTAATAATGATAAATGTCTTGATAAATATATAAAAGAAAAAGACGAAGCAATGAATGTTTTCTATCTGCAAATTCGCTGCTTTCAGCTGTAATCTTAATTTGATTCAAATATTTTGTTATAGAATAACTAAGAAATTATTCATCGAGTCTTCCTGAAATTTTCAAAAATAGAAAGACATTATACAAGAAATATATAATTCCGATGTTTGAAAAAAACAAAATATCAATTTACGCTTGAGAATAAAACGCATTGTTAAGAGGATAATTTTAGAAGATATTATTTATGGAAAATATTAAGTATTTATTTAATACTTTTCAATGAATTCAGATAATATTATACAATAAATACAAATGAACCAAAAATTCAAAGTTAAAAACAAAAGGTTTTTTTGGCTGTTTTATATGACACTTGCCATAGACAAGCCCGTTGGCAAAGTCAGCGATTTTAGCCGAGTTTGTGCAATAGATTCTGATGCTAAAGGCTCCTGAGCATCCGATGACAGAAATTTGAGTTCCATCCCAGATGAAAATGCCACGCATACGTTCGCTGGCACAGCTTTCTTTTGCATGGGGACCTTCCACCCTCTCACAAATACAACATAGTGTAAGGAACAACCATGCCCAAACCAGGACTCAAAAGCGGGAATCCCAAAAAACTTGGAAGACGCGCTAACCCTAGATCAGAGTGATGGATGTTATTCTGCTTCATTGCTATTATTTTCATGCTTTAATGGTTCATTTATAAAAAACCCTATATACATCTGCGACATTCTTTTCATAATTATAAGCTCAATAAAATAATAACTTTCGTACGGTGGAAAGAAAGTTAACGTTGTAGAGGGTAATTCAAAGTGCAAATAGTGATTATAAACGGCTATAGCTATTTAATGAAAAAGAATTTATTGATAATATTAGCACCTAATGTAGACTGAGCTTCTAAATTCATCATGCCCAAAACATTTGAAAAACTCAAAATACGTATTTGTAATGTGCTTCCGTCAATGACTACAGACATTCTTCAGAATATATGGCGTGATATGGATTGCCCCCTAGATATTGTCTTCGTGACCAAGAAAAGTCAATTAAAACTCCTATGACGCTTTTATACAGAATGTTGAAGTTGCTTCTACATTATACGTTAATCATAACCTTAAATTATTTTTCATTTAATAGGTACAACCATTTGTAATCATTATATCCAATTCTAATTAATCTGTGTACTTTTTTTTCAGTAAATAGGCGTAACTGTTTTCTTTAAGTAGTTTGACTGAAGTCAATGCGTGCTTCTTTTATATTTAATGAATGATACAAAGAAAATCAAAGCAGTTGTATTTGCAGAATAAGAAAACACAGCATTTTTGCATGTCAATGTATTTGAAAATAATCTGTCAAACAGCCAAAACAATTAGTTCAGTCAAAACAATTAGTAGTCAATCACTTGCGGGTAATTTAAGTCCATTTATGCATAATTTTCCTCTAGGAGTCAACATGAATTTAAAGATATTTTAAATACAGTAAAGCCTCAGATGAGCATCCAACATATTATTTTCGCACCTGGATTAGCCTACATTATTTCGGGTGTGAATTTATTGTTTAGTTGGTTTATTGATTATCGATTTAATTGATTCATATTGGAAAATTTTGAATGTTAGCTTGATATGTGTACTGTTCAAGAGTTACTTTTGAGATGCATTTGTTTGAACGTTTAACAATTTTTTTGAAATTTTCAGCAATAATTTTCAGAATTTTTTAGGCATAACTGCTATTGGAAGGTTTACAATGTAACATTATTTTGTTTATATAAATAAGATGCTGTCCCCAAATTAAGATAATGTAATATTTCGTTAGACAAATTGAACTGTATTAGATTTATGTTATAATAATATATGCATAATTTAAAAGACAAACAAATTTAAAGAGATGATAACAAACTTGGGGTTAAAAACACATAAACGAAAAAAAAAAATGAAAATTTGCAATTTTTAGCATGTTAAGCAAGATGATAATATTTCGCTTAAAGTTCCTTTTATGAAATATAAATAAAGTTTTTGCTCGCATTTTACTGCAATGTAATCTTATTGAAAAGTGCGACGCTGTTTACTAAATTATCTTAAAACAATTAGAGATTTATGCTGTAATTACAGGTTAAACTTCGCATGAAGGTTTTCCTTTTCAGAAATGAAGAATAATGTTCTCACATGCGTCACCGAGATGCAGGTTCCATGCATGCTATTCTACATGAAGGTTTTCAGTTTCGAAAAAAATAATCAAAACTGGCAAAAAAATAATAGCAAATAATATTACATACGAAAAATGAAAAATGCCTGAAAAATTTTCGATAACTTCATGAAAATTGGGAATATGATCATTTTAATATCCGACCAATATACTTGTACACAAATTTCTTTTTCAAAGTTTCAACATTGCAAATGTTTTTTTTAATGTATATTTTACTTGCTTAACATTAACATCATTGTGATGCTAAGCTAATTTGATAGAAATATGAAAAGTTTTGAAGCACTGAAATAAAAACAAATACATCTCTCAACAGTAAATAGTTACATCAATGTATATCATAAGCAATGAAACTCTGAAATAAATACGAAACAAATTCTTCTTTCAATAGTAAATAGCATACTTTCCCGTTGATGATCGATCCAGCTCACGTGATAACGAAATTACTGAAATCTTTTCTTTCCGTTGGAATTTATTCACAGAACAAGTCTATCCGATTTGTAGGCAAAAGACTTCTACACATTTAAATTTCCTCCGTGAAATCTCCGTTGCTACTTGTGTATTATTCTGAAGCTTTTGCCTGGTTTTGTTTGTAACAATTTCATACTATTTATCCAACAATTTTACTTTGGCAGGTATTGATTTGAGATGATTCTTATTTGCAGTTCATTTTGGGAAACTACAGGAACAGTACTTTCTAGTAGCTGTATCAACTTAAAATAGATTTTCCCACGATTATTTTTCACTTCTTTTTTTACTTTTTCCCATAATTCTTTTTGCTTTTCTGAAATTCTAAGCAACATTGCTATTGAAAGATACTTTTCTGCTTTTATTTAACTTAAACTGCAAATTGATACTTTGTTTATTTGAAATTTCTGTTCTTAGATTCATATTATTTGCTATATCAAAATGGAATCTTAATTTTGTAAAAATAAAATAATTATATAGAATTTATTTACTATAATTCTATATAAATAAATTTTTTTCATCCTCGATAACATATTAACAATATCTTTTCTTCACACAGCAGCACTTTGACACTACATTTTTATGCGATTTAAAATGATATTAGAGTGTTTTAAAATATTTATTTATCAATCAATAAGTCCGGAAATCATATTTCCCATAGTTATTAATGATATCAGCTTCTTTATGCATTTAAAATATTTACTAATTTTACATAAAATAGCGAGTTGCTAGTATTTAATTTTATGAGCATTAGTGAAATATTTGATCCATATGTTATAATATTAATTATTATATCATCTGGAACAATTATTTTTTGCAATCACATCAATTCTGAATTTTAGTTACATAGATAAATTTATTTTTCTGTTGAAATTAAAGAAATAGCGCGTTTTTTAATCATAAAATAAACTGCATCGATTACCAATATAAATCGGAATTGACCTGGATATTTTCTATATCAATATAATTATGGATTTGAGATACATATGTTAATTTATTTTAAGTTCATATTTAAGAAATAATACTAATATTCTTATTGCACAAAGGAAAATCAATTTTCTAACATCTTTAATATGAAAAATGAATTTAAATAAATAAAATAAAATAAATTGTTTTACGCATTAAATTTTATGACTCGATCAAGTTTTTATTTGACAATTGCAAATATTTAGAAAAATTAAAGGTTCCAAATAAAAATGTACATTTTTTTCTATCAAAAAAAAAACTATTTCTTTAATAAAGGTAAAAAAAAATCATGATAATTTTTGACAATCATGTGAACTTACATTTTCATTTAGTTGTATTTTGTTATTTCCATGTTATAAAAAATAATGTTTATTCTATCAATGTATGGAATATTTTAACTAATGAAATTTCGGACAATCTTTATATGAAAATATTAATTTAATCAAAATAAATTTAAGTTATAATAATTATTCTCGATGCATACATTCATATATATATGTGTGCGTGTGTAATTGTAAAAAAAACTAGTTACAGTTGGGGGCCAAAAAATTTCCTGCCAGGGAAAAACAAAACTCTAAAGAAGCTATATTTACTTAAATCATTTAATGAAACATTAAAGGACATAACACACAAAATTCATTATATGGACATACGATTAATACAAACATTTAGGGAAAAATATAATTATCATGTTTACTCCATGACTCCAGAACACAGATTGAAGTTTTTATGAAATGGCCGCTAGGTGGCGAATTGATATATATATATATATATATATATATATATATATATATATATATATATAATTTATTGGATTTAATTGTTTTTGATTAAAAGTAGTTTGAAATAATTCGAAGTAGCGTCAAATTTCCGAAAAATCATTAATTATCGATGCTCTTAAATGAAAAGGGAACTCTTCAGTAGGTGACGTTTCAAGATTATTCAAATTCATATAAGAGGAAATTAATGCTTCATTCTCTCTTGGGTTTCAAGTAACTTTTCCTAATAACTTCATTTTGCATCAAAGGATATTGCTGTGTTCCTCTTTGAAACTGTATCAACAATGTATTTGCCTTTTAGCGATTTCCATTTCTGTCTTGATATGCATTTCACATGCTTCGTAGCTGTCGATTGAGGAATATGAATGTCTTCTATCGGAATTTGAATGCATTACTGAATACAAAATTGTGAAAAGGAAGTCATTTATTGACAGACGGAGAATTTGTTATGTCTTGTATATATATATATATAT
>JAPMOQ010048382.1:7113019-7129820 GCA_026543055.1 Argiope trifasciata
TCCGTTTAAACGGACCAAAGAACGTGGCAGGGAAGATGAAAAAGAAGCCACAAGTCGCCTGTGTACAGCAGGAAGTCCGAAAGGGAAAAGAACCAGTGGGAAGTGAGCAAGTTCTTTGTTTCTTAGAACGGGCAGCTCGGTAGTAAGTTCTTCAAACGTTGACTTGAATTTGATAAGAACTTTTATTTATTGTGCTTCGCATGCTGAGTATCGTGTGGATCGTTTCGAAGAATTTGTTTGTAAATTTATTTTTCAATGAATAAAAATGATAGGCAACAGTAGTTCTTGTTTGTATGTTCGCCATACGCGTGTGCCACACAATAAAGGTCATAATGACATCTTAATATGTTACGTATAGCACGTCTCGTCTTGTAACATAGGGCATATTCGTGTAATCGGACCAGTTGGTTATTAGGACCAAAGTGATCGGGTCCCGATGTGGTCCGATTTACCGGAATCGACTGAATTTATATATATATATATATATATATATATATATATATATATATATATATATATGTATGTATGTATGTATGTATGTATGTATGTATGTACATATGTAAAAATGGTCTAAATGAAGTAAATAACTACACAGTAAGTAATATTTAGCTTTTAAATAAAAAGAGATACACCAATCAACTCGAAGTTGATAGATTTATGAATATTTGAAGACCACTATTCAAATAAAAACGGGTATTTTTAAACCACTTCATCGTCCATTCCAAAGATGGTCATCAACGTCCAGTTTTCCTCAAAACAGACTAGCCTGAGAATGAAAATGGTGAATGTTCCAAACATTTCTATTCAAAACTTCAAGTCGATCAAATTTGATAGCAGGAGATAGAAACCTTCATTTATTTATTTGAAAGTTGAAGTGTCAGGCATATTTCACAGAATATGATTCCTTATAACTAAAAGATGTATAAAATTTAGACTTGATAATTTTTTTAATTATGTTAACAGACCAAAACAAAACAAAATATTACTATACGAATCATTTAAATCTTTTCGAAAGTAAATCTAAATCCAGAATTTTATGATGAATCTAAGTAGTTTCTGTTGAATATTTTTAAAATATTACATAAATTATTGTAATTATCCAATCGTTCACATTATGATTCTCGTTTACTTATATAAAAAATGCTTGGTTATGGTAAAAAAGTATTTTTATATCAATGTGTAGTTTAATCATTTAAGCTTTAATTAAAAATTGAAATTTCGTGAGAACTGACAGATAATTAGAGACATAAAGTACATGACTGGCTTAAGACTTTATAAATGCTTGAGTGAATTATTTGTCTATCAAAATTTGAACCTAAAAATATTTTGATGAAGTACTATTAAAAGACAAATAACATAAAGTATTTAATTGACTATGTAACATCACATAAAGTATTTAATTGACTATGTAACATCACATAAAGTATTTAATTGACTATGTAACATCACATAAAGTATTTAATTGGCAATGACAAGTCACATAAAGTATTTAACTGATAATTTTAAACACAGTAAGATTGGCCTACCAGCTGGTCACCAAAGTGGCTATTTAGTGGATAAAATTCTGTGGATAAATGAAATAGCTTTTGATGAATCTTGTACAAAGTGCAGCATGATTTTTGATTACATGTTTCTAAAAATATTCTAATGCAAAATAAGTTAGATAAAGGTTTCAATGGTACATGGACAATAAATTATTTTTTAATTTTTAAAAGTGTAACATTCATAGTTATGCCTTAAAATCCCAACCAGTTATTTACTTGCATTAAATAAAGGATTATATATTGCTTTTCTCAAATTTTGTTACTGATAGAGGTGTTATTTATGGAATAAAACTACATAAATTGAAGAGAGAGAGAGACCGAAGATATAATGATATTTCTGCTCTTAAAACGCCAAGCAAAAATTTTAATAAAAATAATGCATAATTTAATAAATTAAAAAACTCAACTCCATGCAAGGATTCGCAAAGTGATGTTATCAGCAATCGGAATTAAATAGAAATAGAACAGTCTTCCCGTTCATTATTTTTAGAAACCCCTGACTTTTGAACACAATAAGCGAAAGCAATAAAATTTGACTTGAATGAGCAGTAGCTTGTTCCTCCCTGAGGGATTTTTCACCCCACCCGACGATATGACCTCACATGGGGAAAAGCAAAAATTTGCCAAACGCTTTCAGGACATCTCGTTCGGAAAACCGATGCACTCTTACGACACATAACCAGTCTGGCAACTATCGCTTTTGAGAAGTTTCACACATAGAATATAAACACCCAGAGGGTTAATCTAAATCTTTAGCTTCTAAAAAATTAGATTATGCTACTTTCATATTATATTTTAAGGAAAAAAATGATTTACACAGTTAAAAATGCCGTTTCAAGATACAATAATACTTTGTAAGGCTAGATATTCTTGGAAATTCAAAACATCTTCCCTGTTTAATAAATAATTTAACTAAAAATGTGAAATGAAATGGATCAAAATTCTCTATTTAGACTTGGGAATAAGAATCTTGTCAAAAATGCTCATTATCAAAAATTTCCCAGAAATAAAAATATTCATAAATATGTACTACAATAACTCTATTCAATTTACAGTGAAAAGTTTTTAGATATTTCGACGAACAATAATTCTAAACACAAGTTGATGGATTTTTTTCTGGCTCAATGGATAATACTGGCCAAGTTTACCAAACTCGCGTTACTAATCACATAAAAATTGTGCTTGTTATACATTAAACTTTGAATCAATGATGTTTACTCATAATGAATTTTTAAGCTTTAGCAATTCTCACAGTGTTTGAAAGAATTTAGCATTAGTGTCTGGTTAATGTATCAGTAATAGCCCTAAAATTATTAAAAAGAAATTTAAACAATTGCTTAAGGCGCATTAATATTTAAATATGGAGGAAGATATAAAATAAATCTAAGATATCACTTTGAGTTATCGTTTGACATAGGCAAGAGCAATAATTCTTAATAGTAGTCATTTGAACATTGTTATATAGAGAAAAAAAATCATAAAATGTATATTTTAGTTTCCATCATAAAGATAAATTATTTATAAGTATTGGCATTTTTGTTTTGAAAACTAATATCATATTGGGTTTTATATATAGCCAATCCAACTCATTATTTTCATTTACAAAGCGTTGTTACTTCTTATCAGTAATTGACAACCCGAAAAAATTATTCATAATTTGTTAAGTATCTGTGTTGTCTTCGATACCACATTTATGTGCAAATATTTATTTAAAATCAATTAGTTTATTAAATTTATTATTGTCTATCACAAGAGGCTACTGATAATGCTTATTTTTATACAAAATTGAGCATATTGCGTATTGTTGACCAGTTTTAAAAGTAGTCTAAAATAATTAAATTTATTAAGCTTGAATGCAAGTATTATTTTGTAGTTTGTTTTTCATAATGTAAAATTTTACGTTATTTGACATTTTAGACTTGGAAGAGAAATTAAATTTTAAATGAATTATAAAATTCCAAATGTAAACGTAGAATTTTATTAAATAATTTTGTTTATTTATTGATACACTGTTTCTAAAAACGGAGAATTATTTTATGACATCCAGTCATTTAATATTTTCTTTATAACTTTCATTACTACGGGCAACAAACCATAAACATAACACAATATTTTTATTCATCAAATGTCCGTATTAATTTAAGATAATTTGGTCTAATTTTATCAAAACAAACAATATTTTATTTTAGAATCGAAGAGTGAAATGGAGAGAAGAAGGAGAAATACCATAAAGATATATTCAATTATCAACCATTTCATTCATATCTTAAATTCCGGAAATAACAGAAAACACTATATCTATGTTTCATACTGTTTCTAATATTCTTGCAATTAATAAGTTGATTCATATTGGAATCAAAATTCTAGAATCTTCAATAAAAGATGAATTTTTCCTAATTATATTTTTTAACTCGTTTATCGACAGCAGTATTTCAAATGTTTTTATTATATTAAAGATGAATGTAACATAATAAAATTGCTAGATAATAAATATTGTTCGAAATTTTGCATTATGACGACAAAAGATCAAAAAAGAATTATGAAATATCCTGAAATCAAGAAATAAATAATTCAATCTAAGAAATACGGCAAAAGAAAAGAAAACTTCTGTTAAAAAAAAATTCTAGAAGTCGAATTTTATAGTTCAAACCATGTGAATAATTTAAAAATCCTCTTTTATTCCTAGAGCTAGTCGGCAACAAGCTAAACTTTAAAATCGTAGACGAAAAAAGTTTTTTTTTTTCTTTAGTTCGTACATCGTAGAAGAAAAAAAAAGTTCTTTGCATTTCTAGTTTTTGAAGAAAATTTGGATTCCTTATCGTATCTGATTAGGAGTAAGACATACCACTTCTTTTTATAGTTTTACGTATCGATTAAGAAATAGGTTCTATGATGTGAAAGAACGAAAAAATATTTTAAATTCAACTGTTATAAAATCAGTTTGCTTTATTTGAATGCGCTAATTCTGACTAAAGAAAAATTTCTTGTATGACCTTATATAATAAATAAATAAATAATGTGATTTAATAAAAATAAACTAGTTTGTGTGTAATTGCTGTAACGATTTTTACGCTATAAAAATAATTTATGGAAAATCTTCATCGAAATATTATAAAGCAAAATATGAACAAAATTTATTATCTGAAAGATGCCATTTCTCATACTTTAAAACCTTTAGATCAATTAATGTGGTTAGTTTGACATTTTCTGAGTACTTTACTGCCCTTTTAAAATGATATAAAGCAATTATATTTATACTAGATGTTCAATTAATGTGATAAATTTGAAAGTTTTAAAGCACTTTAAGGTGGTTTCAAAACAGTCTGAAGCAATCGTCTTTAAATTATATATATAATTTGTTTCTGATATAGGCTTATTTAATATAATGAACAAAAACTGAAGTAAGCACGAGAAAATATCCATAAAACAACTAAGGAAACTATTCCTTAAAATGTATTAATCTAAGCATTTCATAATTCTTACAAGTTAAATTTTTAAATTCTAAATTCAATTTCCCAAAACCGTCTTGAAAAATATATATCTTGTAAGAAAATTGATTTTTTTTTTTCAATTTTGAATCAAATAATACAGATTTTTTCAGAACTCTTTTAAATTACATTTATTTAAGCTAATTTCAAATTTAAATGATAAATATTTATAAAATACAAGTTTGAAATGTAACTGCGCAAGAAGTTTTGTGTTTTTGTCTTTGTCTATAGGATATTGCTGCAAAATAAATAACACACTTTACATAATTTATTACGCTAATACTTGCTTACACTGTACGCAAAAGGTATCATGTTTAACGATTACATATACTGAAAGGTTAATATACTCGAACTAAAACATTAAATCTGTTTGGTTGCCAATAAATTAAACATATCTCATAAGTAAAATATTCTCGTCTTCTACCACATTTTTTTTTCAATAATTTCTATGAGAATATCCCAAATAAGAAATTTTCAAATCCATTGCAGGTAACATGTTTAATGCTTTCATACCCCGATAAGAGTAGATGCCCGATCAAATCATTATTGTATTAAATAATCAATAAATTGAACATATTTCATCAAGTAAAACATCCTAGCCTTAACCCTTTTTTTTAGGGGCCGCGATGGGAAAGTCTCGGCTTCGGAACCGAAGGATTTCAGGTTCGATACTCGATTCCACCGAAGAACCACCGTGTGAGGGGGTCTGTTGCACGTTAAATCTGTCAGGCCAAATGTCCTCCCGCTGGTGTGGCGTGGTGTGGAGAGGGGGGTGCCAGTTCAGGTGTCGTCCTCGTCATCTGACCGTGGTTCAAAATTACAAGGTCTGTCCCAAAATAGCCCTCGAGTTGCTTTAAAACGGGACGTTAATGTAACTAAACTAAAAAACCCTTTTTTTTAATAATCTTTATCGATAATATTCCAAATAAGAATTTGTCAATTCCACTGCAAGTAACACGTTTAACAATTGGATATCTCGAAAAAAGACGATACCCGAACTTTTTCAAATAATTTTTTCCAAGAATATCTCAAATCATAATTTTTTATATCCACTGCAGCTAACATGTTTAACAATTTCATATCGCAAAAAGAGACATTGCACGAGCTAAAACATTAACTGTGTGAAGTTGCCAATAAATTAAACATATCTCATCAAGTAAAATATTCTCGCATTATCTCACATTTTTTCAATAATTTTCTCCGAGAATATTTCAAATAAGAATTTTTCGAATCCACTGCAAATTCTGTGATTCCGCCGAAACTAAAAATTATCTTCTCCTCCCCGATCGTCACCTGATCGGGATCTGTCAGTAGAATCACCCCTAATCACCACCTGCGACACACCGGGCGGAGACACTTTTCTGGAGAGAATGCGTGCCCTTTCGCTTCCCTCGTCACAGAGAAATCTCGCAATTAGTAGAGCTCGAATTAATACGAAGCTCTGGGAACTCGGGCTCGATTACATCAAGAGCGTCGAGTTATGTTTCTGACGTGGGAAAATGAGCGCGTTTAATTAACTACGCTAATGTGACTTCCAAGTGACAGGCTTCGCTCGGTTCTTAATTATTCTCAGGGTGGGTTCGTCGAACAATGCCTCGCCTTCCTCCCTCACGTGCGGTCATTAGTTATTCAGAGAAATTTATTATTGGGTGGCGGCAGTCCCCGTGCTGCCCGGACGGATTCGGTTCCGGGAAACGGACCTTTTATAATTCATCTCTAGGTTTTCTTTTCAGGTCGTTGTGGTTAAAAGGACCCACTTTATGGATTGCGAAAGTTATCTCACCCGCCGACTGGATGTCCATAAGTCACCTAGACCCTTTTCAGAACCTTGACACGTTTACATGGCCCAACGACAAAACTGATTAAATATCTATTGCCGGACCTATTTATTTCAAATAGAGCAATATTCCCTACGTGGAATTTTAATTGGTGAATTGGTATGACCGATTAAGTCAGTTTTTGAATATATTATGTGCGATTTATGCTACTGTTTGACCAGGTACGTTTCAGATTTATGGAGAGAAAACTTAATTACAAGTGAATTGCATTCCTTTAGTCATGTAATAGTGTATCAGTAATTGTAAAGATGTGATTTTAATTCAAATTAACAGATGTCAACAAAATATCAGAGGAAGAATATTACAATGTGTAGCTCATTTGATATTGTCAAATGAGTTATCACTGACAAGCGTGAAATAATAAATTTGACAGAAATCATAGATTCAATATAAAATATATACTAGTAATCAACGTGCCTTTCATTTAAAGAATGTTTCTGATTGGCTTCTGTGAATTTATTGTGAAAATAAATGTACAAATATATATTTAATGATGCGTATTACAATAAGATTTTATTCATAATCGTTACATTTCTTAATGTAATAACTACAAGGATCGCTAAAACGGAATCAAAATGATCTATTTATAATTATTTGTTTAGATTATTATGGTACATTCGCATATTTAAACAATTGTTATCAATAGTTAATATAACAATAATAAAATATCGAAAACAAATATTCTTAAAAAGTAAACATATTTTAAGCAAACAGATATACAATTTTATAATATAAAAAAGAGCAGAATGTACCAAAAGAATCATTTTATGATACTATAAGATTTCATTCATAATCGTTTCATATCTTAATTTGATAATTATACGATTCGTTGAAAACTAATTAAAGCATTATAATTATTTCTTTAGATTGTTGTAATTCAGTCGTATATATAAATTAATATAATTATAATAATTTCTTGACAATAAATCTTCCTGTAAAGTAAACATACAAAAAGAAAACAAATATATTTAAAAACTATAAAAAACGAAGAGAGGAATATGTCATAAATTGTTAGACTCCTGTGTATTAAAATTAAAATATTCTTTGCTAACTTAATTATATTTAGTTCACTTACAAATTTAGCTAAAACTAATCTTTACCTTCAATAGGTTTCTACAATATTTTTCTAGCATTCTTACATAATAAAACTTGGTTTATTCATTGGAACATCATATTCTGAAAGCTATCAATCATACCCTTCGTCTTAATTCCTTTAGTTCAGTTGAAGGCCTAGTCGAAAAGAAATTTATAATTGCATTTTCAAGATAAAATAACATTTTTTCATTATATGGCTTGTTATATTTTTCAGATATTGTATTCATCTCCGTACTAATTAACGAGATAGTTAGAATCATATCCCTTACATCTAAAGAATGTAAATCTATAATTTTTTTGTAATCAAGAATGGATTTTTTAATGTATTCTTTTTGACAAATTGCTTTCTAAATAGACTGAAAAATTTATAATTTTGAAAAACATAATTATTATTTTGCTGATATGAGCTATACCGATTTTTTTAATTCATAGTTTTTTGCAGTTTATAAAAATATTGTATTTATTTGTGAACCAGTAAAAAGAAAACAGGTTTCTCTTATTTCGGTTTCATTTGAACTTGAAATAGATCCAAAGCTTATGTGAAGATAGAATTTATCAAATTTTGCTTTTTTATTTGTTCTATTTTTTAATTGTTTTTACATATCGTTGTAGCAATTACAGGAATCAGTATAGATTATAATTAGAAATAATATAACTCCCTTTTATAATCTTTTTCTAGAATTAAGGTGCAGCAATTTATAAACATATATACTATATAAAATATGGAGAATCATTGAAATCTTAGAATAGAGTATTGTAATATTCGGAATACCTTCCGTGTGAATATTTCTTAAATTAGAAAATAGAAATTTTGATTTCTTGAAGCCATAATTTTGCTGAATTGTAATTGAATGCACTACAAATAAGGGATTCTAAAATCATAATCAGAAAATTAAATAATTTAAATTGAAATATAAATGCTATGTGAGAAAAATTAGTGAAATATAAACGTCATGAGATAAATATGAATGAAATATAAATGCTATGAGAGATTCCAAATATGTTACATTTTAGAATCTAGATATATTCATGAATTATATTACTTATTTCAAATAAAAACAAGGAAAATAAATACAAATAATTTTTTACTTTATATAAATTGCATGAAATGGAAAATGCACATGCATATCATATTATATAAGATCGTTGTTTTTTAGTATATTCCCAATGTAATATCTTTGTTTTAAAAAAATAAGGCACAGTGACTTTCATTATAGTTCATTTCCATCAGCACTTTAAGTCAAACTAAATATTTTTAGAGTGATTAATATTTAAGAAAGAAAGAATTTTATTTTCAGCATAAAATATGTAATAAACATTTTCAAATTAAAGTGTCATTTAAATTTTTTTATTGCAAATATTGTATCAAAACTAGTTTTTATTGGTTATTTCCACCTGAGAATTTTCAGGAGAAAATAAAAGGCAGAAATTCATCTTAATCTTTCAGCTAGTTAATATCGAGCTTATTGCACCTCATCATGTTTTCTCTAAGAAACTGATGTTATACATGATTGGAAAGCAATATAACTCCCCTTTCCCTAGTGTACCAATATATATTTTTTTCTTTAGTATCAAACCCACGTGAGAGGCATTGTAATGTCTGATCGTAACAGGCGATACACAAGCATCCCTGCCTCTGACAATCATCGGGGATGCGGGCGATGTTCCTCCTCATACCCTACATATTATAGTATCCGTGTTCTCCCATCCCTCACGGCGTGGCCTGCTTCCGGTGATAACCTATCCTGCTGAAACAGATGCTTCAAGAAAGATGGGTCAGTTGTGCTCTAGAATGTTTTATAAGGCTGTTTGATCGGTTGGGGTACTCATCATTTTTTTACCTTGGTAAACAGCTTTATTTATGCTCCTGTTTTCAATCTTGAATCTTTGGCATGTTGGGTAAAGAAAGGGATACTCTCTTCATGGAAAAAAAAAGAATCTCGTTTTCTAACCATAGAATATGTTTAAGTTGAAAAAAAAATGCAACTTCCTTATATGGGTTATTTGACTTGTTGCCCCAAGTGGAAGGCGCTTTAAAATGGCCACTTCTAAGATGAATGGTTTTTCTAGAGGGAAAAGACTTTATTCATATCAGTTAGTACTCGTAGCGTACAATGGAAAAATTTCCTAGAATACTCTGTTTGTATTTTCTTTCTCCAACCTTAGAGTACACAGATTTACTCTTACCTATTTCGGTATGCGCATATTCTACGTTGTATGAACAAAGATAGGATGGCTTGAGTTGTTTGGAGAAAGGCTATTTTCTGACTAAACTACAGTAGAAAAAATGTTTTCTTTAGAAAAATTTCAAATTTTAAGCTCCATAAATGTCAAATATAGAGGATCTAAAATTCTCAAAGACTGAAACATGTTTTAAACGTATTTTTGAACTATACCATTAGCAATCTTAAATCACAGCTAAGGATTTTTTTTTCTAATAACAAAATGCCAGTAATATAACTAGACAATAAGATGTTTTCATTTTCATCGAAATACCTATAAATAAGTGAAATTTCATTTCCCGTATTTCATAAGTATGAAGTTTTATTTCACATGCACTGAGATAACTTAGGAATAATTCTATGCAACTAATTAATGTGCAGTTGTTTTGTCTATACTTATAATAAAGCTCAATGTGTGTGTGTGTGTGTGTGTGTGTTGGCGCTCTACAGGCCAGACCGTTGGACCTACAGCTACCAAATTTGGTGCATGCATACCTTGGAGGTTCGGAATGTGCACCTCGGAGCCCTTTTTTCGAATTTTTAATTAGAATTTGAATTAATTAAAATTTAAGCGAAATTTCGACGTTTTTCCGTTATAACTTCCGAAAATATTATTGCACAAACATGATTTTTACATCAATTTAAAGATAAAAAAATTAGCTTTCTAACGGTATCAGTTTTTTTTAATTTATAACGTAAGCTTCTATTTTTAATGAATTTTTAAAGAAATATTTTAATCATGTTTTTATAACGTGACTGGATAAAATAAAAGAATGCCGGAAGTTCAAATAAAAAAAAATTATCGCAAAATAAATCAAAAGAAATGCAACTTTTAGCACGTGACTGGATAAAATAAAAGAAATATAAAATGTGATATTTTCTTTAAAAAATAAATGCAAATGATTCTATGATCGTTTGCAATATCTGTATCGTTAATTCCATAAATTATCTTTATTTATAGTAAACCTGATTGAATTTAGACAGGATATGCATTGAAATCCGGACTTAATGGCATATTTATGTAATCGTTTGCAATATCTGTATCATTAATTCAATACTTTTTTCCCTTTCTCGCTTTCTTTGAAAAAAAAACATATTTCATATTTTGGCAACATCATCGAAAAAAAAACATTTTTAATATTTTGGAAGCATAACCGATAGTTAAAACTGATTGATTTATAAAAAGAATATTATTAGGAAAAGGTGTTCTTTTAGAACTTTTCGTCCATCATCTTAAAGAAAATATTGCTTTCAGGCCAATCAATTCCCGGAATTACTTCTAGGCTAATGAATATGTGATTTAATTGAAAATTTTAGAACGCATTACTCATGGCGAACCAGCTGGTCGCCAAAGGCGGCTAGTTTTAAATAAAATTACCTATATTTTATTCAATTAAAATAAGTTAAATAATTGTACAGCTGATATATTAAAGTTTATTGTAACTGTAATGAATAAGAATATGAAATTTATCGTGATTATTAAAATGCAAGATTAGAAATTTAAATAATGAACGTTTATATAGGTTTTCTTTAATTGTATGCAACTTTTATAGCTAATATTGTAATTTAAACATTTTTAACTTCGAAAATGATGAGAGCATTTAGCATTTTAAAGGAATAATTGTAAATATTTCTTTTTCTAATCAAGAAAAGCAATAAATATTTAAGGTTTCCCATAAAATAAACTGCTGTTCTAGTGATTTAGAATTTAAATGTTTATAATTCGCAGAACAACCACTGATGTTTAATATTTTGCAAGTATTCTTAAAATAATGTGAACACTTTGATAAGTTTATTTATTTTTATCATATCAGGATATTTTGCATTTTCACAATACCATTCCCAATTATTAAGTTTTTAAGTATATTTTGTCGGAAGTACATTTAATAACTAAACTATAATATTTAAATGAACTGGCTAGAAGAATTTGAAAGTGCCTTGATGATAAATATATATAATTTAAATTAAAAAAACAATTAAATTTCGTTACTAGCAAATGTAATTCTTCTGAAGTTTAATTCTGAATTTGTCACAGAAGTCAACAGAGAATAAATTTGCCATATTTATAAATTTGAAAAAAAAGAAAGAATAAAGAAAATAAATTATTGACTTAAAACATACAAGCCTTTTGATAAAAGCTCTAATTAATCTATCATTCAACAATTTAGGTGAACATTGAAAAATAGTATTGAAATAATCCACTTAAGAAAACAGGAGCATTACTGGAATTAATGAAATATACAGTGAGCCAAAAAAGTATTTACAC
Source organism: Argiope trifasciata (assembly GCA_026543055.1). Taxonomy (NCBI): domain Eukaryota; kingdom Metazoa; phylum Arthropoda; class Arachnida; order Araneae; family Araneidae; genus Argiope; species Argiope trifasciata. The sequence continues at coordinate 7,125,473 of JAPMOQ010048382.1, forward strand.
GCAGACGATTTTTTGCATAAGTAACCATAGAAAGCAAATTTAATACCATTTTTTAAATTATTCATTTATTTAAATAAGAAGAAAATAAAAATAACTACTTATTTTCCTTAAACATCAATATTACACATTTTTAAAAATAAAATAATATTTTTTCATACCTAAAAAGTATTTACACACGAAGCATTGATTGTTGAAGAAGGCATTGAATGTGAACATTATGCAAATATTTAGCATATCAGTTCCGCAGTACATTAGCCCTCCCCTCCTTCTTAAAGTCATGTAATATATTAACTGGAACTGGGACTCTGGGAAGTTTTTGTTCTAATAGCGTGGAAAACGTGTGAACTGTCTGTTGCTACCCTTGAGAAGATTACATTCCTTGATAATTAAGGATTAAATTACAGAAGAATAAGTAAAAAATTAAATCGAGACTTTTCTAGTGTTCGTTATGTAATTAAGAAGAAAGAAAAAACTGGTTCGACAGTAAAAAGCCGCAAACTGGGCGTCCAAGTAAACTAAATACCAGGCAAAGGAAAGTCATCATAAAAGAATCAAAAAACCCTTTATTAGTGGTCAAGAATTGGCTGTTGATATCGCTTTAACGTCGGTATCAATAGTTACACCACAAATAATAAGAAATATTCTTTATGATGCAAATAATCGAGGAACTGCTCCTCGGAAAAAACCATTTATTAGTGTAACAAATTGGGTGAAAGGACTTGAATCTGCAAAAGTTTATATCATCAAACCACTACAGTTTTGGAAAACTGTTATTTTTTCCGTTGAAAGCAAGTCCAATATTTTTGGCTCAGATGGTAAGAAAACTGTATGGTGGAAGCCAAATACTTCTCTTCAAATTAAAAACTTGAAGCCAACAGTAAAACACGGCAGTTGTCATAGAATGATTTGGGGATGCATGCCTTTTGATGGTGTTGGTGAAATGACCTTTATTGAAGGCAATATGAATGATAAACAATATATTAATATATTGCGAGATCATTTATCTAATAGTGCTCTGAAATTAGAAATTCCTAATTCATATTATTTCCAACAGGATAACAATCCAAAGCCCACTGCATATATTACTAGGTCATGGTTGCTTTATAGTGTTAAAAAATCAATTGAAAACACCACCACAATCACCAGAACTCAATCCGATTGAAAATTTATGGCATATTTTGGATGTGAAAATAAGGAAAAAGAAAATTTCTAACAAATCAGAACCTAAGCAAGCCCTTACGGAAGACTATCTACAAATCAGCAGTAAAACGTGTCAGAAATTAATAGAATCAATGCCCAGACGATCACAAGGTGTAATTGAAGCAAAGGGCACGTATACTAAATGTTAGCATCGTTTTTAACGTATAAATAATTCCTCTATTTCTATTTTTATTGCTAATGTGCAAATATTTTTTGCAATAGAAATGCTACTTTTCTATGTTTTCATATTTTAAATATAATTATTAAGTCAGATGTTAAATATGTTTATTTGTTTTGTAAAAGTGTTGATATTTTTAATTTTTAGTTGTTTTTTATTTATTTATACTTATACTAGAATAAATTTACCTGCTGTGCAAATACTTTTTTTGCTCACTGTATGTTTCGCAAACAATTGTCATTAAATAACTGTTGCAACTTTCGAAGGATATTTACAACAATAGATTAAAAAATATGTGAAATTGTATGATGATATGCAACAACGTTGCTTTGTGGAAATTTGCATTTAAAATAGGTGAAATCATATCAATACCTTTTTAACTACGTTTTTATACTATTAAACAATATATTTTTGTTAAGAAAATACATTCAAATGAAAAAACAGTTTCTTGAAAAGATTTCGAAATTGTAATAAATGAATTTAAAATTCAAGAATCAGATTCTTCTAAAATCAAATTGATATAGTTTCCTTACATGATAATAAATGATAAAAGTAACATCATTTACAGAATTCAAATTCATTAAAATTAATTCCTTTTAATGTAAGAATTTGTGTAAACTTACTTGTATTTTGTATAAAATCATTTTTAGGATATTTCTGTAATTTTTAATATTGCAATATATATTATTGTATGCATATTTCTCTATTTTAGTATTTATTTGCAATAAAATTAGAATAATTTATCTTAATACTAAATAATTTCTTCAATTGAATATTTTTTAAAGTGTATACTGACTTACCTTACCTTTTATATTTTTTATAAAAGCTTATGGAATCGATTCAGCAATTTTCACATATTAAATCCCTCTTTTGTCGTCAGTAATTGAAGCTTTATTTATATCAGTAAAATTAAAAATAACAACTCTTTCTTCAAAATAAATTTATTCTAAATTTTTGAATTAAAGATCAACTATTAGAAGTGTATAAGCTATTTATTCTATAAAGATAATTTTAAATACATTCCTACAACAGAGAAAGGAAATATCATGTAAGCTATGTGAAACTGCATATACTGTGTTTTATTGCGAATAAACACTGCTTTTTATTAGCAACTATTCCATTTTGTTTCTTCTTTAATCACAGACTTGAAATATTTCGTCTGGCTACAAAATTTATTTCCCTATTACCACACAAAAAGCCCTTTTACTCTTAGTTGCATTTTCTTTGAATGTTTGCTATATGTGCCATTTATATATCACAATATAAAATACTTTTGCCTCGATTTAACGTTTTTTTAATTATATGTTCATATCTAAGAAACATATAGCTCATATAGCTTTACATGGTTTCAAAGTTTGAAAAAGAGTATTTTATTTTAAGTATGAATATCAATGAACTTTTCTTTAGAAGTAAGAAATGCCCAATACTAATAGTTTTCCAAAATGTTTTTTTATGGCCTTTTTAAAATCTTATTTGATACATTTAGTAGAAACCATTGAAGAAATATGTACATTTATGATCATAATTCTGATATCATTGTGAATTTAAGGGAAAATGATTTACAATAAAATATCATGTAAACATATGAATGTATTGTAAAAATATTGTTTTGAATCCATTTTCAGTTTTATAGAAAAAAATAACTGTGGAAGTTCATTTCAATGGACTTTCTTGCTATCTTCAGAAACAAATCAAAACTTATTAATATTTGAAATGTTTTCTGTTTAAAATTTTATTGATTGTCAGAACATATTTCTATTATTAGTAAGTGTTGATTTGTTTCAGGTTATGCCCTGAAAATACATTGAAATTTGTATACTTACTTATAAAATACTGAAGGTTTTGAGATGAAAAGTAGAAACGGAAGCAGACATTTTTATGATTTTTCCCACATAATTATAAATGTTTGTTTTTCTTTTTTGTAATACAAGAAAAGCTTAAAGTTCGTGGAAACCTTTTTCTGATAAATGATCCAAAATTACGCTCAAAACTGTCCGTTAAACTTGCTGATTTTTTCCCTTTGATCGAGAAGGAAAAAATCAAGTCAACTGTAGTGATCCTCTTTCTAGTTTTTATATATTAAAATACTTTATCAAAAAGCCTTCCAAAGTGAACATTAAGCGGATAAATTGCAAATTGTTTTGTCTTTAGAATTTATTTAGAATAATAATAATAATTTTAAATAAAAAGTGAAAACCAAAACTTAGATTTAAGGCAATTTTAAATCTATACTGGAGTTTCTAAATTCGATCCATATTTTTTATGTTTAATTTTGTATTTTATAATTTGATGCATAAAAATCCGATTTCTGCATATTTATTTTGACGTACTTATTTTAATATTCTGTATATTTAACATGTTGATTGAAGTTGCTTCATTTACATTAATTGAAAGGCGTATCTTATATAAGATTGGTGTTGGACATAAAATTTCTCCGCTTTCTGTAGTGTTAAACACATTTTAATTGCTGAGTGAAGTCAATTAGTTTGTTGATGTGCTTTATTCCAAATCTCATGTCTCAGATACGTAAGTTATCAAGATTGTACCCATAATATTGACAAATTCAAATAAAAAATCAGGGTTTGTACAGTAATTATTTTATTTTAAAGCAGATTGTTTAAAGTAGTATTTTTTCTTGCGGAAATATAAAGATATGGAGTAAAAATAATACATTTATAATATACCAAAATTTATAAAACTTAATGAAAGATTTAATTCAGATTTTAAATATGAAATGTTAAAATGCTTGCATCTGGCGAAATATACGACGATTAAACTGATCAAAATTACAGATAAAATTATTATATGTATTTATGGAAATTTCATTTAGATTACTAATTTATTGTTGGTACATTTCAGTTAATGTCAAGATACATGATTGAAATGAAAATATTTTTTATGATACATTTTCTTTCATATTAAACGTATTATGTATTTTTCATATTAAAACGTATTTTCTTTCATATTAAA
>JAPMOQ010048382.1:7129830-7179805 GCA_026543055.1 Argiope trifasciata
CGTATTATGTATTTTTCATATTAAAACGTATTTTCTTTCATATTAAAATATAAAATGAAAGTAAGATTTAAACGTATGGAAAATAAATTAGAATTTATCCATTTCTCTAACTGTTGACATTATTATTTTTGTATTATGAACAAGAGACTTGGATTGCTGTGAAATAATCCCAGACATATAGGTAGAAGTTAGCGAAACAAAATGAGACTGAATTGGGACAGAAATTGAGCCGTAAATTTTAAATAAACAGGTGCAACGCGTTGTTATTAATACCTTTCGTAGATGCTTGAATCAGTGTATATATGTGTGTCGAATATATATGTTTGTGGCAGGATGAATTCCTAAATTAATTGGTTATTACCAAAACAACGATTAATAAACCAAGAGGAAAACAGCAATGTTTACGTATTTTTATGAATATTTATGCTCTTATATTGAGTTTGTAAAAAAAAATATTCTTTAAGTATCGTAATTTTATTTACCTTGCGTTGTAATTTATTATTTTGTAAGAGGTAATTTATTATTATGTTATTATTTTGTGGTTTCTTATGGCACTTGACATTAACAAACCCACTGACGAAATCAATGATTTTCAGTCGTTATAGCATCTCTTGCTTTTCAGCAGAGCCACCTAGTGTAAAGAGTACGTCTCAGCCATTCACGAGTGTCAACTCTTTTTACGGGGTGGACTTCATTTATATATTTCATTCACTAGCCCATAGATCGTAAGACACACATTTGCATGTACAGCGCCTTTTAAAATGGGGGGGGGTTCATTCACACACCTCACTGACAGAACATAAAGAGAAGAACAGCAAATCCTGAACCAGGACTCGAGCCCAGGACGGCCATATCACGAGTTAGGACAGTTCGCCGGTATGTTAACATTTTTTATGCATTCTCTTTTCAATTACTCCATATTTTATCCTTTATCGCCATAATTATACATGGATTTAAATTATTAGAATAATGTATTAAATTAAGTTTCATACCTTTTGCTAAAATTGGTATATTAGCATAAAAAATTATACATTTGTGGTTATTTTTAAAAAATTATCTTCACAAAACAAAAACTCTAAGGATAAAAAGATATGGAAGTTAACTCATTTGTTTTTTACTGATTTGCATAAACAGTTAATAGTTTGTCTTCGCTTTTTGTTACTCTTTCTTTGTTAATGGCCATAGGACTGAGATTAACTAAAGAAGAACAGGCTTCTTTTACCAGTAATTTAAAAAATAACCAAATAGAAATCTTAATCACTTTGAAAGGTCAGTTCAAAGAAACTCTTCAAGTGATTGATGGGCATTTAATTCCGTAATTGCCAAGAACTGCACCTGCAGGTCGCCAAAGATCGGGCATTTCTCATGGAAGTCGCATTAACCTGAGAAGCTTGTATTTTATCTTGTAAAATTGGAACTTTCTTTTTCACAGCAGGCTAGAAAAAGTCTTTAATGAGCTTTCCATGGAGAATAATGGAACTTTAAGGGCAGAGTTGAAGGGGTAACTCTGGTTCAGGATATCTTACTCAAGTCTTAAACAAGCTGCAAAGCATCATAGTCCAACTATTTAAGTAGGCTCGTTTATAATATTTTTTTTTCTTTATATTGATGGTAATATTAATATAACTACCATTTTATTTTTGCTTGTTTTTAAATGTTTCTGGAACAAGCTCAAAAAAGTTTTAAACATATTTTTGTCAGAATAAGAGGCTAAAGATACGGGGAAAATGTTGATTTAGGAAGACAGAAATTATAAAAAAATACGTTTACTTCATATAGTGCTCCTTTATCTCAGATGATTATATTACGGTAATTTCAAAGTTAAAATATATTTTTATAATTACTACTATATAAAATTTTGTTATTTTAATTATTGAAGTTGTGAAGCAACACTAAGGCAGTTTTGGGACTGATCTCATCATTTTGAGCCGCGATCAGATGACGGTAACGACACCTGAGCTGGAATCCCCTTCTCCACAGCACAATACACCAACGGGAGAACAAGTACTATCTCAAATAGGGAAAAATTATTTCAGGTGATTACTCTAAATTGTGTATTAAAGGTTGGATTTCAAATATTAACCCTTAACTGGAGACGCACGGTCTGTGAGACCATTAGCAACAGACTTCCGGTCAGCCCTAATCTATTTTGTTCAATTGAATGGATTGTCCCAGTAACTTCCTGTGTTAGAACATCCAACATGCATGCACTTTTTCAACCGGTTTTAGAAGATGCTTTTAAATATCATTCAACTATTTCTTTAAGCGCGGTCAATAAGACCGCATCTCCCTTTTAGTGTCTCAGTGATGAACAAGGTTTAACAGATAATGATAAAAACTTAGGTATCGAAATATCATCCAATTTACTGATCCTAATATGAAGAAGTTCCCCAGACACTTTTAATGAAGCAGAAAGTTATTTTATTACACAGATAATTGTACAGAAGAGTTTTTCGATGAAAGTTCGCATTCAATGGATTCTGATATGTATAATCAAACATAATTAAGTTTTCTAGGGATAATGCATTCTGAAAATTAAATAAAAATATTAATATTCTAAGAGAAATATATATTGAATATATAGGTTAATTTTTATACTAGTTCTTAGTCTACATGTTTAAAATGCACTAGAAAAGTATCTGCAGAATATATAGGCCGATTTTCATATTGATATACTCATTAGAAAATGTAATTTAAGTGTAAAGAAAACGCAATCTCGTTGATCGCACCACCCCAGTTAAGGATTAAAATACAGTTACAAGACTATTTAATTGATAGAAAGGGAAGATTATTCATATGTTATATCTGAACAAACAGCTAATTCTAATTATAAGCAGACAATATCAAATTATTTCGTGAATTCAGACTTGCTCGAAATAGGTCACATCTTATAATCTTATGTTTGCTTATTATGATAATAAACAATTTTAATTAGATTAAATGACATCTTTCCATCTCGATTTACACCAGCATAGACCAAGCATGGAGGAATAAATCTTAAGAATGACGAATATACATTTCAAAACATTTCTAAAATTATATATACCATATTTTTTTCATAAATTTTCGAAATTTCATTCAATAATCCTTGAGGTAATTAGACAGTTTAAGACTATTTTTTGCTATTTACAAATATTGAAATCTCATGGAATTTTTCATTAATGTAGCAAATAATGCAAGATTTAATTAAAAAATTATCGAGAATTATACCTTTATTAATCGGGTTATTATAAATAATACAAAATTTTTAGATTTCTCTTGTTCCGATGCTAAAATATAAAAAGTAATGAACATTTTGAAAAAAACAACACTGGAATCATAGAAATACAAATCCTTTAAATAAGGAATTTTTTTCATAAAAATATATATTTAAAAATAGTGGACAGCTTCTTTTCCCTCAAAAATAATATATAATCTTGAAAACATTTAACTGAAATTCAATGTATTTAAAATTCAAGTTGAAAAATATATATACTACAAGCATATTTTTCTATCGGCTTTGAAATTAAATGAATATTTTTTAAAAAATTAAAATTTTTGTTTCAATTTTAAAATAAATAATAGTTCTAAAAAATGAGTAATGTTGCAAGCAATGATTAATCAATAATTAAACTCACATTTTTCTATCAACATTAAAATTTTTATAAGGAGTGTTATTTCCATTATATCTTTTTTTACCCAGCAAGCGGTTATGCAATGGGGAATGTATCCCAATTTTCTTGCTTTCAAAGCTCTATGTCTTATTCAGCCTGTAGTTTCTGTAGTATTTTCACACTGCAATAACTGCAGATGATAAACCTTTATAGAATAATAGGCATCTAAAACAAACATTTATTAAAGATAGCCATATTGATGACTATTTGATTGATGGGTGTACCTTAATTCCGTATCATGTTTGCACTAACCCGATTCCGTTTCCTCAAGGATCATGATCGTTTCATACAGTACTTTCATTGTATTGATTTGATTGTATTGTATTGTAAAGTGTCATTTTTCTGCCTTTTATAGTATGGCTAAAAACAGGAATTGAGTTTTTTTTCAATCATGCAGGCTACTTCTTTGCTAGTTTGAGTAAATATTGCAATGACGAGCTGGAGAGCTGTTATAGTAATCGTATGTTAGAATTCTCATGCGTTTTTTTCACAGTGAAAATGTATGTAGAAAACCCTTTTTAAATTATTTTAAGTAAAGTTTTGAAAATATAATTACATATAAGTACCTACTGTAAACTTAGAAATCATTCTTATGGTTATGAATAAGTTTAAACAAAAAATAAATACATAAATTCTTAACTAAATCATTGATTTTATTTATGATAGTTTTTAATGCATAGCATTTATTCGGAATGAGTCTTATTTTTGAAATACACTATTACATAAAGGATATCATCTGAACCAAGGCGTCTACAAACATCTTCAACCTAGTAAATTAATGAGGTGGCTAACATAAATTCAAGGTTTTCTCAGGATCTTAGAGCAAACCAAAGGGGATGAGATCCTCTCAATTGCTCATTATTAAGTGTTAATAAGTTTTAAATAAATAACAAGGATTATTTTATATTTTTTATATTAGCCTTATATTAATATCTTTTTTTTAACTCAACGTATATTTTAATAGAAATGTGCTGGTCAATATATATAAAATAGTCGGTCAATCCAACCATAGATATATTCCAATAAGTTTTGAACTTGCCCTTTATCCCGACTCAAACCAGACTGATACATTTACCATGCGTGAAATCTCATGCCTTGGCAAACACCGCGGGCTGCAAGTGACTTATCAACCCACAAGAAACCAATCAGCCACGATAAAAAGACCCGAGTGGGAAAAAATATATATCTGCAGAATGTCTGATCCCGTTGTATATATCATTGGACAGCAACATAAAGCTGTTCTCGACACATGACGCATCTCGAGGATGATATTTCGATCTATTAGGTTGACTGTTTGCGTCCTTCTTTTTACAACCATCCGGTATAAGAGGGCTTTTTTGTTGACTGTTCATCTGTCGATCCGTCTGATAGCTGACTTCAATTTTTTTCTGATGGTTTGTGGAGATTAGATTTTTAGCCTAAGATCGAAAATGCTCTTGAACTGCAAAAAAACGTGCTTTTGACAATGAATAGGCTCCAGAAATTGATATGATATCCCGAAAATTGAATTTTGGATGCAACTATTCGAGTAGGGTGAAACTGTTTTTTTTTTAAACTAAACTATGTTCGACAACTCTTCACAAAAGTAACTAGGTATAAAAAAAAGAACAATAAATACATTGCTCCAGTGAAATTTCAATTATATATATAATTCATTTAAATAACTCTAACCGAAAGTACATGTAAATAAGTAAATAAATGTTTAAAAAGATTACTCGCTGCTTTAACATTATTTAAATATTTAAGAATATCTGAAAAACTCAATAGGCAATTTAATTTTTAATAAGTTTTTTGCAATTAAAATAGTTTGTTTTAGAGATAAATTTCTTTCAATTCTTTAAGAACTTTATGAATTTTGTGCAATACTATTTAATTAAATGTCAGTTTTTGATGTGAAACAGTTATGCATGTAATTCCTTATATTCGGTTGAAAATCTGGAAGGAAATCTTCAGATAAAAGTGAAATATTACTTTAAAACATTTTATACAGATTTAAACGACAATATTCACCTATTCTTATTTCCTTATTAATAACTATCTGATGGGATTTAGAAAATCCTCTAAATATTTTCTGTATGAATTTTATGAAACTGTGGGCATTGTAATAATTCTTAAGGAATTCTAACTCTTTTTTTTTAAACATAATTTTTTGTTTTGGTTTTGGATTCTTCAATCAAATTGCCCGAATGAGTTAATAATATTTAGGTGTTAATTTTACAAACGATATCATAATACCATTTCAACTTACCTTTGCATTAATTTAATTCATGAATAAACCACGTTTTACATATAAACCTCTTTCAAAAGTCTTGAAACAATGTAAATGTATATGAAATTTTTTTTTTCCTGAAGCTATACTTTTGTTTAAATATATTATTTTTGTATTAAATTTTATATCTTGTTAATAACACGATGAACCTAAAAAAATTGGATTAAATAAAATAATACAATCTAGTATTTATAGTTTTAGAGTCTATTATTCTCTTTTTACAGTGTTAAGTTATGCAATATTTTCTGCCACTGGAAAATTAATTTTTGATGTTGAAATTTTTTAGACTATTTGATCTTATTGTTTTTTGTAATTTTAATATATTTGTTGACAATGTTTTAATCTGTTAGGTGGTCTCACTTTTAAGAAAAGTCATCATAAGTTTATTTTTTGATTGCAGCATATGATGGTTCAGCCTATAATGACCCTAATTATGAAATAAATTTTAAAGATTCCCCTATCGTTTATAACAATGATACAATAAGAACAGTATTAAAAATGTAAATTGGGCACTGTTAAAGCTGTTTATTAGCAAAGGACTACGATTCTTATTGTATGTTCTGTTATTTTATTTTGTATCCGACAGCTTCAAAGTAAAATCATATTTTATAAAATAACAAACTAACTAAAAGACTGGCAACTATGTATTTTGTATAAGATGTACTTTAAATATTTTGTGTTACTCATTTTTTATTAGTGTAGGTCACGATTCTTCTGTCTGCGATTGAACAGAAATTGAATGGCGCAAAATTATGATTGTAGAAAGTTTTGCGAATCATTCCCTGAGAGTTTTATAAATGAAAAAGCTTCATATTATTACATTATGTCATTGAAAGGAGTTATTCACGTCATTTTAAACATGAAGCAACTACAACCAATTATTCAAAAAATTAAAATTTAATTTTAATTAAAATGTTAAAATAGTTAATTCTTGATAAGAAAATTGTTCTCCCTTTTATGTCTAAGAATAGGTTATATGCCTGATGAATGTCTAGATTCCTGCAGCTAATGCCAAAGTAAGAATTTCCCCTTATAAATTTAAGCAAATAAATTTTAATAAATTTTTCCCAAGTGCTTTAGTGTTTTCTTTAATACTGTCGATATCGGGATTATTAATCTTTGTTGTTTTTTGTACTCGGGTAGTATCTATATTGCTTTTTATTTAGAAAGTTCATTATCAAGTCATATTTTCAAATTAGAGCTGAATATCCTTTGGAAACTGTTTTATTACTTTAAATTAACATTGCAGAAAACTGAAGCATAAGAAACGCCAGATTATAATAATTATGTCAAATCTTTCACTTTTATCCTCTTTGTCAATTTCAATATACAGAAATGTATATGATTATTTAAGATTTAATGATATGTGTGTTATTATTCATTATCTAGAAATCTAAAGTTTATTAAAATGAACATCTAAGAACGCAAATATTTTCAATCAAATATTGTATCAAATGAGTCCTATGCGCCGTAAGAAGAAATTTTACTTAATCTTATCTCAGTTAATACTGTGAAAGAAAGATAATGCAAACGTATATAAGCATTATAAGAATGATATTAGTTCTAGATAATCCTTTACCATCTGTTGTTATTTTTGTCAAAATTATATTCTGAAAAGAGGAAAACAACCTAAAAGATAAATTCATGAAACTCATTTTCCAATATTTAAATCTTTAGTTTAAAAAAGTGTTATTTAGAAAGGAAAAATCCTGGAGATTTTCAAATAAATATATCACTTTTAAAAAGAAAATATCAGTAAGACTATAAACCTGACAAAGAAGCGGAAATACGGCATATTGAGAAAGAATGTCAAGATATTGAGGGGGATTTTAATCCATGAGATAGAGAGACAGATTATGAATTAGATATGAGCTATCATAGGATATTATGAGAATTTCTCAAAAAAGTAAAGAGAAGCGAAGAAATGTTTCCTATTCCAGTTCATGTGCAGTTATATTTTACAGAATTTAATGCTGAATATAACAAACGAAACTTTTCTTAAATCATGTTAAAGTTTTCTTAAAAGAAAACGGAAGTCACATTATATTAAGTTGTCACCATTCATTATTTCACTCTGAAGTAAATTTATGCAATTGTTTTTGCAGGAATAGGAAAAGGTTTCCTAATTTTGAATACGCTTTTGCCGACACTAAGTTTTGAGAGATTTCAGCAATAAAATTTAATCAAATTTTATACGTGGATAAAGTGTTTCGAGGAATTTTACCAATAGAGGGAAATAAATTGTTAGTATGAAAAGTAAGTAACATTCAGAATAAAACTAATAATAAGAAAAAATATGAAAACATCAATAAAATAAATATTGGAATATTCATCGAACGTATTCGCTTCTTTGGCTCAAGGTTTTGTAGTACTTATTAATTTGAAGTAGCAATCTAAATTGATTTTTTTACGCATAATAGTGGCTACTGATGACAAAATTTTTGTTTAAATAGCGTCTTTACATAAAGCGAGCAAACGGTTGAATTGAACAAGGGAAATGCTGTGTATGAGCACATTACATGTAGACAGACGTCGTAATTTTGAACTGGGGTCAAGTGATGAGGACGACACCTGAGCTGGTACCTTCTCCCCAAACTTCCACATCACACCAGCTTATGTTGTATGGAGAAAGTAATGTAATCGGCAAAAAATTTCTAATCGAGATTTTGACGAATCTCCGTATTTGAGATTTTTCTAAGTTCGAAAAGTGCAGTTTTGGAAAAGGCCGTCTGTAACAAAGGTAATTCAAAACCGCTTTGAGTTAGTAGTTTATAATTTTGTATAGGGTCTTTGCACCTGATTTTCAGATGTCTACCAAATTTTGATAAAACTATCTTAATAGGAAATCCACTTGTCAGGCTGTTTGAATATAAGTTGACACAATAATTGCGAAACGATGGTTTCTATAGAAGTAAAATTAGGGTATATAAGTTAAACATACATATTGTAAAAATCATCTCAATTTTTGAGCTAAATCCGTTTACGGATTGATTGTTTACTAGTCTGTAAAAAATAATTAAACGTGATATATAAAAGACGCATGACTTAAATATATCAAATTTGCTATGAGATTCTTTTCCTACAGTTTATGCTTTGTGTCAAATTTTGTTTCGATCAGTTGAGAAAAACATATTTAAAATGTACATCCGATCTTTGGAAAAATATTGAATAGATACTAGGGATTTATCAACGAATTATTCTTCAAGGAAAGCACGTTTGCAAAATGCTAAATTCCTGACAAAAGATAATGTTTCGTAAGAATTGTACGCTATTGCAACGCAAGGCTTTCTCTGGCATGACAAGTTTATTGGAAAATATCTCAGAATGGTTTTGGGTGACCGCTACAGCTGGTTTTAGTTTCGTGTACAAAGTGTAAAAAAAGCATTGAATCACCAAATGCTTCAAAATCAATGCATTTTAAATACATGGTATTTTCAAACGTATTGAAATCTTCGAAATTAACCTTAATTTATCTCTTAACTTATTGGAAATGATACTATAAATATCAAATTACATGTGTACAGAAGAAATTACAATTTAGGATAGACAATTAACCATGGATTTATTATTACTTGTATATTCAATCATTATCAAGACTATAACTGAATAAAACATCAGGGTTTTTTTTTGTCATTATGTCTTTTTTCTCATATTTTTTATTCCATAACGCATTTCAAATATATTCAAAAAGCGGAAATTTGAACAAAAATATTTACTTAATATATATCCATTTGTGTTTACCTTTAATTACTGCTATATTGACTTGTATCTCAGAAAATGCTTACTTACTAGTTCACTTAATTCGAATAAATGGTGAAAAGATAAATATTTTTGTTACTTTTAAATCTCTATCTGATATGGATTCAGATGACAAACGCATTTTAAATTCTTTGGAGATTGGAAATCAATTAGTGTACCGAACGTATCGCTCTTATTTTGAAACAGCTTTGCTGCTTGGTTTGTCTCCTCTCTCATTAAGTGATCTTTCGCTTACGCTTTTGCCAGAAATTCCCTCATTAGTGTATAGCTCAGCGACAAGTTAATTAATTTCTCGTACTTTCAAACACTTAGCAATCGATCTTGATTGTATCATTATATGTGCAAATTTCTTTACTGGGACTAAGGAGTACCTGGAATATGTTCAGGCAATTGGAACAACGATAAACACAAAGCCTTCTTTTAATATGTTGTTTGGATTTGAAATGGATATTTGAAAGTCTTACTCAATGTTAAGTAAAATATTAAGGGTATTTTACTCAAACAGAAGAGTGAAATTCTATGACTGATAACAATTGGAGTGAGTTATATTTGGCTAAACACTGAGTTAGGAAATAAGTACGATAAGTATTTCTATAATAAATATGATTAAAGTGACAATATATAAACACACGACCAGATTGGAGAAACTATGAAACTAAAACGGACGTCGATTAATAGTTTATAATATTTAGCTGAATTTTGAAGCATTATGATAGTATTATGTTATATTCAATTGCTGATATATATTCAAGAGTACTTTTTTTAAATCCTAAAATTAATAAAATAATTTTTTTAATGTGCAACTGTTTGAGTTTGAAATTCACACTTATAAGTACAACATTCAAATTTATGAATACAATAGTGATATTCTGAATAATAATTTAGTTTATAAACACATAGTTATCATGTAAGGCAATATTTTGTTTAGAACTTTGATATTTCTAAAAGTGATCTACAATATTTTATAAAGTAAAGAATTTTCATATTTTTAAAAATATAGCAAATACATCAGTTAATATATTTTATTTTATATCAATGTGCACCTAATCCCAATAATTTTTTTAAAAACCTGTTTTTAAGTGAAAATAGAACCATCTATAATTAAACAGGAGCTACTTATTTTATATTCGAAAATCTAAGTATTAATTTTCAAATTATTTGGTGAGATATTTCTTCAAATTTGTAACCTTTACATTAGTACAGATTTTAAATTATAAAATTAAACTTAGTTGCTGTCATTATGTCCTTTGAAACAATATTGTATTTTCCTACTTGTTATATAAATATTATCAGAACTTAAATAAAGGACATAAATCCCTTTAGATTACAAACAAAATTATTTCATAATGGAAGCAAAAAAATGTGAAATCTGTGTACCAAAAATAAACTTCTTGGAAATAAAGTTTGTTTAAAACAATACTATATGAATCCTTATAACTGTGAAATACTCTGTACTTAATAAACGAAAAAAAAAACATGTATAAAAAACTCACAAAGTTGTTCATAATTTAAAAATAGAATTGAAAAATGAAAATAAATATTTGGTATTCTAAATAAACCATTTATTTTAGGAGATTCTGACAAATTAAGAGTTTTTTAACTCATAATGTGAGGACACAAGAACAAACTTATTGAGAATGGTCACCCCCTCTTGACCTAGTAAATTTAAAGATTAAATAAATTAAGTGACACACATAAAATATATAGAAAATATAAAATTCATACATAATATAATTATTAGAAGCGGAAGCTTTTTATTTAATACTGAACGAAATAATTAGTGATATTCTGGTAACCAGAAAAATTAGACGCACATTTTAAATGATAATTATTAATTAAATTCTGTACTTTAATAACTAACATTCATTAAAGAATTCGATGCATATTTTGAATTTCAAGAAAACTCATATGATCATCGCATGAAAGTTATCAAACATTATCTTTCAAAAAAGACATTATTATTCCTGAACTTTCACCGAAAGTTCTTTATATTTTAAAAACATGTTTCGGCATTTTTTAACTATGTTTCCTTTTCTCCACTATGACATTTTGCTTGACTTTATAAAGCCTTACAAGCATGGGAAATGCACACTGCATTAGATAAGAATTTTATAGATAAATTTTTGAGGGAGGAAGAGAAGTTTCAAGCAAAAGTACGTTCCAATTATTTATACATCCATTTTTAAGTTGTGGTAGTTATGAATATTCTTCATTTTTTCAAAATTCTTTATGAGAATATATTCTGATAAATTATTAACATTTCTTTCAATAGCCAATAGGGTATTTTTGTGAATCAGTGGTTTGATAATTCAGTAAGATGCACATGAGACAACAAAGTCTTCTGTCAGTAATCTGTGGACATGTGTTTTCTCTAAAGCAGTTTATCCACGATCCCTACGAATGTCCACATTGTTTAAATTTGGAGTTGTAGCAAACCGCGGTTCTCCAATAACATCCTCTACATTAAATATTTCCTTTAAACAGCTTTTATTACCTTATCTTCTCTCGCCGAAATAGCTTCTCCCCCCAATCATCGGAACAATAATGACGTCACAGTTCCGTGTCCTGAAAATGATTCTCAGGTACCCACTTTCTCTCCGTGTTCTCGATTCGCCAAATGTGCTGTGAAACGATAAAAGACGGACATTTTGGAAACCTGATAGCGGACTGAGGGGAGGGGGAGTAGAGAAATAACTCGTGTATGACTGAGAGGTAAAAATGCGTGTGAACAGTGGTCTATGTGCCTCAAGAATGAAACATTTTTGGATCAGTGAGCAATTTTTAGGCATATTGAAAAGTATCCTGATGCACCGAGTTATATTTGTAGAGTTTATTATGGTAGAAATGTACTCATATTTTTCGGAGAAAATTCATAGATAGCAGGAATTTTATCAAGCTCATTAAATTTAGGATAGAAAATGGAAGTGTCTACACAAATTTAGGAACACTAAATAAAATATTATTAATTTCTGAAATTTTTCCTGCCTTGGAGTTGCTATTGCACTCGTATTCTGATGAAGATTAGGCATATGTTAAAAGTGGTATTGCACCGGTAAAGGCTCATAATTAAAATTAAAAAAAGAATTGAAATACCTATTAAAAGAACATATATTCAAAAAGATTTTCATAAGCTTGTGTACTAGAAGCCAAAAGCAGCCAAGGACTAAAATATAATTTAAAAAAACTGGAACAAAATATAATAATAAAGGATCAGGCTCAAGAAGAAGGAGGTATAAATAGCTCAGGTAGAAGTGCCTACTCAACTCAATGACTCATCCTAATTTAGATAATTATTGCTAATTTTGTATAATATTCCAATTGTGTCTTTTAAACATAATTTCTAAATAATAAAATGTACCGAAAATAGGCAACTTAAATTAAGGGAACAGAAAGAAAATGAAAAAAAACCGAAAGAAAAAATATAAATCAACAAATTAAAAAATAAGTAAATAAATGAAAAAATAAATAAACAGAAAAAAATGTATAGTGACTCAATCTAATGTAGAGTTCAGGATCTGGGACAAAAGATCAGGTAGAATTCTTTTTGTATTTTTTCTTGTATTCACTAGATACATTTCGCTTTTACCAGTGTTTGAAAAACTAGGATTAAATAATTGTTCAATTTGGAAAACCCAAGACGGTTTGAGCTTCTAAAGTTTATTTATTGTTTTACAGAATTTGAAAAATATTTACTTGAAGGCTAAAAAATTTTCACAAATGGTGTAGAAAAGGGCAATGGAAATTACGGTGTGGAATGTCAACATTATCACGGCCACAACAAAAACTACAATTTCTCAAACTGAATCATTTAAAATAAATCCATGGTGTTTAGTTAATTGGGCTAAATATTTATTGTTAATAGATCTATTTCTTTTTAACTGTGAAAAGATACTATAAGTAAAGCGACATTTTTCATCATTTTTGTAGCTTAATGGTCAATCTCATATGAAAAATTTACAAAGACTAGTTTGATTGTTTTCTCAGATTCTCCAAAGAGATGATCTATTGCAAGCTGAAATGAAGCAGTTTGGGCAGCCAGGTAAGCTATTTCATTACCTTTGATGTCAATGTGGGCTTTAACCCAGTATAATGAAATATCATCATCTACCAGATTTTTAACATCGTCCATTGAATTATTTTTTGCGTTAAATTCTTGAAAAACTTTTTAGAGCATTGTGGCTGTCCTTGAATTGATGATATTTTAAATATGTTTTTTCCAATTCAAATCTTGCAATATTGAAAAATGTTATGCTTGAAAAACGGAACAGTGATTTTCAAGCCTATACTGAAACTCTTCGATTTATCTTTGCCCTCAAAAACACAAAAAGCCTCACCAACTTGTTCATTCATTTTACAAACATCTGTATAGATGGAATATGGAACTGTCACTGTAGATACATTCTTCAGCATTTTTTCGATCTTACTGAGGTTATTCCTTCTGTTTTTATAGGTTATAATTAGGACCCTCAATTGTACAGCACCCGTATAAAGAATGACCCAATTATTTAATTCTGGTACAGCAGATAGAAAGGAATAATAAAGTTCTGAAGCTAGTTCTGCATTGCAATTGTTACCATACTCATATAGAGAACAACCTAATTATTAAAAATTGGCACAACAGTGTCATATCCTAATGAAGATATGAAGCTATTTTTGCTTTAGACTTGTTAGAATTCAGCATTGAAATGGTTATTATACTTGTAAAGAGAAAAAATATTATTTTATATTGGTATATCAATGCTATAAAATGCGTCCTACTTGATGGAGTCCGTAACTGGGAGAGAACACTTACAAAAATACAGATTTCAATACTCCATAAAATACAAACAATATTCTTACTTCGATTCCTCTGGCTATACAAAATTGCATCCACATATTCTGAAATGTTCAGATGGTATCCCCTCCTTTACACAATCTCCCCCTGGTGTAGTATGGAAGAATGGAAAATGGTGATGGTAGCTCAGGTGTTTCTTCGGCATCTGACCGCAATTGGAAATTACAAGGCCTGTCCCAAAAATGCTACAGAATTGCTTTAAAACGATGATTTAATATAACTAAACCAAACTAAAGACTTTCCTTTATGCATTGTGGTAAAATATGAATATATCAGGTTCCAGAACTAGGTTTAAGATTTTTCTAAATTTACCCATTATTTTGATTTTATTAAACTAGAGAGAAACGTTTTAATTAGAATATAATGACTGTTAAAATATAATTTTATTTAAAGAAAAGTTTTCTGAGTCTGTCTACGACAATTATGTGAGAATATCTATGTTTGATGATTCCACAGGATTTGTCATGTGCATTTTGAAATAAAAAACCTTTACAATTTCTTAAAATCTTATTCTTAAAAATTAGATTAATTTTGTTTTTGAATCATTGCAATATTAAATTATACGGTCTATTGTTCTGGGTGGGAAAATATTACACATTTTTGGGAAAGCAAATAACTTATTTAATATATTAATTAAGATTTTTACTAATGATAATCCCATTGAATTTTAAATTTCATTTATGGCTTGTAAATGTAAATAATTCTATAATTTTCTTTGATAAGGATCTAGTCTGTCTTAAATCGCTCAAGGCCAATATAGATATTAGAGATAATGAAATGGTAATAATAGAAAGTACTGATTTATGTAGAAATAAGTTAAGATATCGGAGAAAACATTTTCAATCCCAGCTCACTGCTCTTTTTTGAAGGGCAAAAAAACTTTTAATTTTGAATGAATGGTATTAATATCAGATCTAGGTGATAAAATATTTGGACAAGATGTATTAATAGTAAATTTTTAAATTTATTTTCCCTTTGACTATAACTTTAATCCAGTATATCTTTATCATAAAAAACTTGTTTTGTTTTCTAACGCTATAAAGAAATTAGTGGGGTGAATTGTTATATTTTTTGTAACTTTGCAGAATATTATTTACATTATTTAATTAGCTAACATTATTAGGTAGCGTTCCGCATGCAGGCAGAGTTGTTTTTCCACCTTTATTTTATCTGTGAGTTGTGTTAAAGAATCCCCCTCACTGTAAAAATGCGTTGTGCAAGAAATTGTGTGAGTCTGAGCAAGAAGTCTGACATCATCCTTCCAGCTCTCAGAGCTCGGTGCTCAAGATTATATACTGTCTATGAAAAGTGAATAAGTAATAAAATATTACTTTGTTAAATTCATACGGGAGAGGCCGCTCATAAATTTCCCCTTTAATGAGAAAAACATTTAAAAAAAACACTCGGAGGCATTTGAAATTAGTTTAAAGACCTGTGAGGTAATCACCGATTCGTGAGGCATAAGAGTGAGTCCGATAGTTTGGACAATTGTTTAGATGTTTATTCTAACGTATTATATTCATTTCATTTATTTTCGATTAATTTGCTTGTGAATCACTAAATTATGTAGTCGCAGGCTAATCTGCCAATCACTACTGAGTCCACGGCACTTCATGAGATGATTTCTACCCCTGAAGCTCTTTATTATCTGTCTATCTCTATCAAAAGTTATGGGGCTGGATTGCCGAAAAGGGGTGGATCAGTCTCTAGGACTCTTTTATTGCGGTTGTCTAATACCAATTTTAACACCACTAAATTTGAAGCACTTTAAAAAAACTATTTAGGATTAACCTAGGATTAATTTATTTGAACACAGCCCCAACTATAAATCCGTAATATTAATTAATTTGGACCATAGCTATATTTCATCTACATGTCATTGTTTATGCAACTAATTTTATTAATCTTGTAATTTTAATATACATACATATTAATTTTAATTGATTTTATAGTTTTTTAAACTTAAAATGTAATTTTTACTAAGGATTTTTAATGCCATATTTGGTCTAACATTGACTTTCATATGTTATTATTTTCAGTACGTTTAAATTTAAACTGACTGAAATATTTACCCTCCACTGCTTTTCAGTAACCTTAGGATATTCTCGTCTTTGGCCAGTTAAACATGATTCATTAATATAGCTCCTATGACTTCCTTTTCACAGTGCAATCCCGTTTCTCCAACTACATTTCATTGATTCATGTGACATCTCCTAGATATCCCAGAAACCTAGGTTTTCCTATATTTTATCGACGCTTTTATCACTTTTAAATAGTTCCTTGCCTTTAATTTTATAAATGTTTATATGCATATCCAATGTTGCTCATAAGTGGTTTCCTATGCATTGATAGGTGTCTTTTCATGGCTTTCGTATGAATTTTTAAATGTGGATTTTATATCTACATAATATTGTATTTTATCTGGCATTTTACTTCCGTTTTTATTGTAACAGACGCTTTATTATTACGAATTCTGCTTTTAAATCATGTCGCTTAAAATTTGCAATTGAGAAATTGGGACAATCTTAAATATGGAAAATGGTAGTCCTAAGAATTTTAAATATATCCTCCCCCTCCCACCACTACAAAAAACGAGATAATTTTATAATAAATTAATTTTTTATTATTTCTAAATTTTACATAAGCTGAGCAGACCTGAGGAATTGATATGTTGGTGTTGTTTAAAAATCAGAGATGTATATAGATAAAGACAGACATATACGTATAAAGACAGGCAGATATTTCCACTGGTTCAGGGATATGGAGGACTCTGTCTTCTCAATAAAATAACCCTTCTGGTAAAAGAAAGCAGTGAGAAAATAAATAAAAAATATATGAAACTTATATATTAGAATGATGAAGTATAATAGAATGAAGGTAAGAACTCTTAAACAATATGCTCATTTTTAATAAATGAAGGGAATTTAAATAAAATAACTTCGTTGTTGTGAAACTCCTGTGGTAGCCAGTCAGGGTTTAATTCTTTATTATATGTACACATGGTGGCTTAAACAATCAAATATAATCACAGTTGCTTTATCTGAGACATAATGTAAGTAAGAAAAAATGATATACGATTCTAAAATTATAACCGTTAATATTATAGTATTACTACATGCAAATAGTCGTGTTAATCATCAGTTATGAGTTTTATCATGAATATCTTCTAAAATTTTATTATTTTAATGTTATGCTCCTTGTCATCCACTGATCGGTTGAAACCATGTTGCACTCTCAATTCTAATTTTAAAAAGTTACTTATTTTTCAAAGTATTGTATATTCTTTATTGGAAGTTTTAAATAAATTTTCCAGTGTCCTGATTCGTTCCAGCGGACCTTTGAGCTACTGAAGTGACTCTTTCTCTAATCTCAATTAGCCTAACACTATAATCGGATAGGCTGAGAGGTCAAGGAGATGTATTTTTTAAGTGAAAAGTGTTTTTTTTTAAACATAATTAAATAGGATTTAAGTTTTTACAAAACATTTTTAACAGATTGAATCTGGTATGAGTATATTAGTTTAGTAAATATATATTTGATATTTATTTTTATATTTGAATAGAAATAATTTTCAAACATGATATTTTTCAAAATAAAATATATGTATTTTTTAGGCGAATTTTATAATTTTCATAAAAGTTTTAGTAGAAAATGGAAGCATTGGCGTATTATATAAATAACAAATAAAATACTGTGAAATGAAACATTCTCTTTAATGGAGTGCTGCTGATTTCTAACAGCATGAACATCCATTTTTAAGATATACAGTTAGATTCTAAATTAATGATAACATTCTGTTTTTGTTTAATTCTTTATTAATGAAAAGTTATATTTTATTTAATGCATAAAAGGGAAAACATTTTAGACAATTTGATGAAAATTAGATGCATTTCGAGACCAATTTTAATGCTATTTGTCATATTATCCTTTTTTTATTCTTTTAGTGTCCTTTTTTTTCATCACTTTCTAATTAGTGGTCAGATATGTTTCTGTCACTGAAAGTGGTTCAAAATTACAAAATATGTCCAAAAATAGCAATTGTATTATTTCAAATGGAAAATGAATATAACCAGTAATAATATAACTAATAATGTAATAAACGAAATAAAAGTTTAGGTGAGTTGCCCTACGAAAAGCCTTAGCAGACAAGATCGATTATCCAGAAGAATTTGCACATGTTCTTTACCAAAAGCCCACAGATTTAGACATGATTATAGTTTGAAACAAAATGCATAGAGAAAAAAAAGAGTTTCCTTTAAATCTCTCTAATTCTGCTCTTAACATAATAAATCAAATGATCCATTCAATGCAGTATTTTCCTAGTGCAGCTTTAATTTATGGTCAATAGTTCTTTTTCATTTCTGCGGTATACTGTTACATCTCTTACTTGCCTTTATTCTTCATCACTTCTCCATTGACCTGTTATTCCCAAATTAAGATCCACTGATAACCAGGTCATTTTATCCTCATTACACCTTTTATCTACTAAAGTCTTATTTATTATCTTACCATTACTATAGTGTGGGAGACTACTATTTGTCAAAAACATTTTTGAGGTTATATCACACAAAATTACACATTAAGATAAGCAATTTCATTTAGAAATATTTGAATATAAAAATTAATGCTGCTATAAGGTAATTTACAATTTTATCGGTCGAATTTCAAATTCTTTAAAAAACTGACAAAATTCAAAAATAAATGATCAAATTTATACTCTTAAAACTGATAAAATGTATGTCTAGAGGGAAAATTATGAACAAAAATTTTTATGTATATCTGAAAATTTAAAATTTACGATCCTAAATAAACTTATTTGGCTTATTTAAAGTAACCAATTGTAATAATACTTTGTCATTCTTAGGCATTTTACATGGATTATGGTATATCTCTTCCTTTTCAGAATTCTTTTTTTATTTATTGGTATTGGATTTTTTTTAAACCCTGTTCTAATATTTCTAAGGTAATATGCTCTAAGATTGCAATCTTTAGCTTTTTTATGAAGTTTTTAAATCCATTTATTTTGGTGTTAATAGACTCATACCTGCTTTCTTTATAACAGATAAGCAATGAAAGTTCAGCCTATTACAACTTCAGCTAACAGTAATTATACATTCAAAGAAGTTAAAAAGAATTTTTATACTATGAGCATATTAAGAACAACTATTCATAAGTATTTTTTTAAAAGTGCAATATAAGTCCTAATAATGATGAAAATAATTCTAACAAGAAGTGATGATTTAAGTCCTAATTTACTTACATACAAAAATAAATATGTTAATAATAAAATAAATATATGTTTATCAGCTAAAACATATATGAAAGCTAAAAAATCATCCTGTAACTATGAATTTGCAATAAAATGAGAAATCTACAATTTTAGTTCCAGTTCTGTACAAACAAAAAAAAACATATATCTTTTTTTAAAATTATTTTTTTTTACTTCATAATAATCTATTTAATAACATTAGTATAAAATAAATTAAAGAAAATCTCTATGTGTTATTCAGGATTTCAAATCTGTTCTTATAAAATTCGTACCAGCTTCAAATTTAGAATAACCTTTTGCAATTAATTAAAGTGTAAATAAAGAATTCTTTTAAAAGATCCAAATTACATTTACATTCTATCAGAAATATACTAGACCTTTAAGAAAATGCATATTTTTAGTATTAATATTTTTTAAAAATAAATACAGTTAAGAAGATTAAAAATATCCTATATGTTTCTTAAAAAACTCATAGATGCAATTCCTGTATGTATTAACTGAATATGAAACTTTCAATGAAAAAAAAAGTAAACATAAATAATCATGAACTAACAAATTTACATAAAAATTCTGGCCAGTCTATAAATTTTGCAGTTCAATTACAAAACGACCCCTGAAAATTTACAGTGAACTTATCTTTTTCAACGTTTTTTTCAAATTATATTGGACTTTTAACATTTTTTTCCCTTTTGTGAGAAAAACAAAAGTATTAAAAAAACTGGCTTATAGTTCTGGGATTTCATTTAACTCCTAGCATAAAAAAACCATTTCATTAAATGGTACATAGTAATTAAATACTCTTTACCTATGAAAGTAATTGAGATGCTAAAAATGCTAATTTAATTGGATCGCAGAAAAACTGTCGGAAGTAAGTTTTCTGCATTAACTACCAGCGCCATCTCACGTCAGACAAAAGAGTAAAGCTTTAGAGGAAAAATCGAAAATTTCTAGCCATGCTGAAATAAGAGATGAATGACACAAAAATGCTTTTTCAAATAGCTGAATGCTTTAATCATATTGAATTTCATATTTAATTAAGTTACTTTTCTTATTTTACTTACAGTTCGTCACTACATCATTTAAGATTTAGTCAATTCAAAAATGTTACTTAATAGTAGAAATAGATGACACCGAAAGAAGAGATTTGTAATGTTATTGATTAATAATAAAAGGTAGCAGAAATATGCAGAAGACAAAGTCTTAAATTTTCAAACATTAAATGCTTTCTTTGATATCGATTGAGTTTTAAATTTCGATTTTAAGAACTGCGCGCCTTTCATGCGTTTATTAGTTCTTAAATAAATATAAGGTGTGTGTGTTCGCAGATTTAATAAGGAAATATTATTTGCACCAAATATTAAGGTGCTAATATAGCAATAATAAGCTGGTGAATAATATAGTGTATAAAATTGTTTATTACAGCACTGTACGCAAGTGGAGCTACAGTACATTCCCTCAGAAGTATATGGGATTAATTGTTAATCATGTGATATTTATAATATAAATTGAACAAATACATTCTAATAGCTCTATATAAAATGTTTTATCGTGTCATTGTAATTATATACAGAGTATTTTTGTCTGTATCTTGTATTCTTAATGTACACTGTGACGATTCATGAAGTACGATTCTTGTCAGTTCTTAAAAATATACTTTCGATTTTTTTTAGCTTTATATAATTGGATTTAAATTATCTTATAGAGTGATCACACTTATTAATGAAAGGGAGATTCTTCATTCTTATATCTAAATATTTAAATCTTTATATAAATATTTCCAATAGTATATTAGAATAAACACCTTCAGTTTAAATTTGTTTCCTAATTTTACCGACCTTTTAGTGAGCGAAAACACTATTATTCGTATCTTGTTTACAATCAATAATAATTTTTTGAATGACAAAAAGGTAATTTTGTTCATATAAATACAAAGTCATGTTCAGGGAATAACTTTGTATTCTTTGTGTTTTCTTTCATGTTCAAAGACATGTTAGATTTCTAAGGAAAAGTTGTGGAATTGAAATAACAATGAACAATTTCATTAAAATGTATATGACCAGATGCCATCAATTTTTTCGATGTTATGATCAATAATTCTCTTATTTTCAAATTTTAAACTTCATAACATACAGAATTAAAAGAAATAGTAAAAATTTAGAATAAGTGACCAAAATATTAAGTCAGTTCAAAATTAATTTAAATTAATAGTTATAAATGATAAATATCTGTACTTAAGCGATATATTATAAGAAATATTGTCCTATATTCTCCTTATAAAAAATATTGGAACTTTTTTAGATAAATGATAAATATTTTCTTCAAGTGAAATAATTAACAAAGAATATGAAATTTATACCAAAACTTCAAGGAAGAATTTAACTTTAAGATATGTTATTTCATGTGTTTTATATAGTTTCAATCTTTCAAAATATTTTATGTGAATATAGATAATAGAAAAAGATACAGGTGAAATGCAATAGGGAATCTGAAGTATAAACATTCATTTTCTGAATATGAACTAAAATATTTAACTCTCTTGGAAAATAAATTGAGTAGTTGCAACACATTCCTTCTGAGGAAAAAAAAATCCTACCATTAAGGTATGATTAGATAATAATGATGAAAGTTTCCTTGATGACAAATAATGAAAATGATTCACATAAATGTAACGTAATGTTCAACGCTTGAGGGTTTTAAAATTTGTAACTTCATATGGTTGTCGAAAGTCAAAATATTCAGTCTGAATACAGGTAAAGAAAAAAGATGCAGAAAAAATGCCCTAGAAAAAATTGAAAAAAAAAATGCTTTCATTTTCTTAAGATCATTTAAAATATTTAATTTTCTTGAAAGGTAAACTTAGTAGTTGCGCTAATTTTCTATTATTTAAAAAAAAGCACCTTTACAATTAAGATATGATTAGATAATAATGATGGATGTTTCATGATGGTAAATAATAAATAGGATTATAAACCATTTTGAATAACTTCACACTTTTTTGTCCGACTTTTTATCTGATTATTACGCAACTTATAACTAATTTAAGTGATCTAGAAAAAGAAACACACACATATATATATTTATAAATGCGTTATTTTATATTTCGTGATAAAATATTTTAAAGACATTTCTTAAAATCAAGTTTTATTATTAATGGGATATTACAAAATTTTAAGAAAGCTGTTAACTAATTTTTTTTTCTATTTTGTTTCCACATAAATATTATGTTTCCAGATTTTATACACACATCTGTAATAATGATGAGGCAAAAACCTGTAATCCAATGTTCCCATCTGCATTATTCTTATTCAAGATGTGAAAAGCATGAATTGGAATATAAACTTACTGCTCATGTAAATATGACTAATGTTTCGAATGTTAAATCTCTATTGCCATTCATATGATAAAACTCAGGGAAATATACTTACCATAGAACGTCTAATACCACATTAATTTTGATCAGGACGTATTCATTAGCAAAAAAAAGTTTAAATGTTTTCTTTCGGCAAAACTAGAAGGAAAACAACTCCAATTCCATAAATAAAATGCAATTTATATTTCAATCAAATGCCATATCTTTGTATATGAAATGATGAGAAATAAATTTGAATGAAATGAACTCTTGTACAATGAATATGCTTTGAATCGATTAAATATTTGTGCCATGGAATTCAAACAAATTTCAGTACAAAATCAGTAGTTGAAAATTTTCAAATTTCTACAAATTGCAATTAATTATAAAGAGCCAGTTTGAAGACTTTATAGTTGTTAAAAGTTTTTCTCCTACGACTTCAGTGAACATATATATGAAAATATTATAGAAATTAAAACTGATGTATAAAAATATCTTACTAATCATGGGCTCTGCTCTGAAAATATGCTATGGGTGTCAAAAAATTTTGATGTGATAGAAAAATATAAGTTTTTTTATATTTATATGAAACTAACAATACATCTGAGGTAATTTTACTCAATATGAAAAAGCTAGGATAGAAGACAATAAAAAATATAACACATAAGATGCACTGGGAACAGATTCTTGCTCCTACACTATATTTTGAATGGAAATAAGGAAAGAATTTTGAATCGAAATAAGTAAATTTAATTTTAAAAATATTAAATACTCTATAAATGATTTATGTGAAAAGAAACATCACTTTTTTTCCAAAAAAATCTAGGAAAGGAACTAATTAGAATGATCTTAAGGAAAATCAATTCTGCTTCTTTTCTCACTTACACTTTTATTTTCAGTGAAATCCTGAGTTTATCAAAGCGGTTTTTATTATTCGAAATACCAAAATGTTCATTTTTTATATTTATTCTTTGATTATAACATGTAATGCAAATATTATAAAAAATATATATTCATTTTAGTTCTATTAGGAATCAAATATATAAGATAAACATTATCTGAAGATACTGTGAATATTTTATGTATAATGCAGTAGGAAACTTTTATATTCATCTATACAAGTTGCTTTGAGCTCCACTGAAAATAGAATGATATTCAAATGATAACGATAGAAGAAACTCCACTCTATCAGTAAATGATTACGTTATAAATATTAACTCCAAACATGTGTTTTGAATAATAATTTAAATATGTATCTGTGTTATTCTTATGTGTATACTTATTGCATTATAGAGGGATACTTCTGTATTATACGCCTGTCATATTTTCATACAATAACTTGTATACAAATAAGCTATATACATGTATACTTATAGATATGTAGGTCTTATTCATACACATAAATTATATATATTTATATACTTAAATTTTGTGGGACTGTATATGTATTTTGTATAAAATGTACTATTTTATATGGTGCTTCACTTAAACTACATAAAAATTAGAAGAGAACTTTTACCAAAAATATATGTTAGAGAATACCTTTCTTGTATCAATTCCATCAAGTAAATATCAATCTATATTTTGTGTTTACCATATGGGAAGAAAGACAAAAAAAAGAATTAATAAGCAATTTCTGATATCATTGACCCTAAAAAATACTCGTATACACTAGGTAATATTTCTCTTATAATGGTTTAATGTATAATCCTAATCATTTTATTTAATAAAGTGAATCAAAAGGGAAATTTTAAGTTAATTATAGGAGTTGGTATTACTTCTAAACACCGCAAGTAGTTCAGATTTACCACAAGTGGTGTCAAGAAGTGAATGATAAAAGCATTACAAAAGTTTGGACAAAATGATACAATGTAGCATATTTATTTAAAAATTTGAAATCACTCTAATGTTACATGGAATAAAAAATTCTTTATACCACATTTAGTTTCTTATTTATCTGATATTTCCCAAAATACCGTTTTTTACATTAACAACCATTTAGAAAGGATAGATCACTAATGGATTCATTTACGTAATTTCAAGAAATTCACTGTCAAAATGCTAATCAATTAAACAAAAACTGCTGATATCTCAGGCTTAACAAGGAATGCGTTTCCTGCAGTAACATATTATCGTAAAATAAAATCAAATTTAAAAAAAGAAGCAATTTAGTTTATTTAAGAATGGGAAATAACAGAAGGAAAGCGAAAATTAAAACTTTCATACATCTGCATCAAAGTTAAAAAGTAAAAAAAAAAAAAATATTTAAAGCAGCTAAACCATGCACTTAAACTTAATCATCATGCAGAAGATACAGGTAATACTACATTACGTTGTCATTGAATCTTAAATACTTTAAAGAAAATTAATGAAGAAAAAGAGCAGTAGTCTTTAGTTCATGCTACCTATTTTTGTAGTATTGAAATAAGAAACGAAAAACATTGTTCAAATTTTTTGTATTAAACACCTTACCACTTTTCGAAGTTTAATTTTTAAATGTGACAAAATATACTTGTAATTTTCACCATTATTATCATTTTATATGTTCTCAAGTTTTCATTTGGTCCTTTTTTCAATATTTTGACCAGATGAAAAACATTTTTTTCAAAAGTAGATAATCCAAATGCATTCAATCTGCAAACCCATTTGTGCTAAATGGTTTTTCATAAACAAACGAGGTTTTCTTTGTAAGCTATTTTTCAGAAACTGAATTTCCTCTTAGAATGAGCTAATATTAAAATTATTGTTCGTGTAAAACTAAATTGAAAATTATTAACAAAATATAATTTCCTTCTCCAATGGTATTTTACTTTCTTAAAGCACAAAGGAAAATAAAAGTTCCAGAACGCTTAAGTGAAAGGAACGGGGAGTTTACATTGGGATCTGATGTTTATATGGCTCCCTATTGAGTTCTCATGTTTCATTCAATAGATATAGAACTGAGAGATAAAAATCTGATAAGAACAATATCGTCAAAACATACAGTTTTCTGAAAAATCGTAGAAGGAGTTTTCATGCATGTTTATCTCTGTTGTTACAAAAGCAGCCAGAAAGGAATCGAGATGTACTGATAGAAAACAAATTGTTGTATTCAAAATTTTAAACCACAAGGAATGCTTTATTGTAAAATACTAACATAACGCGTGTGTTTGTCTTGTTTCCTGGTGCATTGGCAACCATACCCAGAATGTTAAAGACAAAATGAATATTGTTAATAGTTTTTATTTTTGTGATTAAATAAAATTGTCGCGTTAATGAAAGCTGATAATCTTTACAAAGTTAATAATTTGTTTTTGTAAACTCTTTTTAAACAAAATAGCTATATAATTAAATAAAATTAACTTATTTACATTTTTAAATACCCTAATATGCCCGATGTATCTCATATAAACTTATTTTAAGGAAGTATGAATAATATTTTGGAAAAATATAATATTCTTAGGGAAAATTGCAAAATCCATGGGTCATTGCCATGGGTTTTAACATGATAAGTCAAACTAGCTCTTTAAAAGATGTCATATCACCGACCTGCTGCACGGATAATTAATCTGAATAACCGGACCGCCGGAACAGCAACACTGCCTGGAAATGTAGTTGAGTCCTAAGTACCATCACCGACCACTGTATTTCCGTAAGAACAGATGACCGATTCAATGGAATAAACGTGAACAGATGACGAGTTGTATTTCCCTAAGGAAGTACGTCCCGTCATCGATGATGAAGCCAGACCCCAGCCTTTTCTACATTCTCTACGGTTGCGAGAACCAATCATCATGCCAGAAGCTTCACATTCTGAATTCGAGGTGCCTCCAGGAGGGGATCAGTAAGAGGTGTGTTTTTCCATAGGTAACAAAGCACAGCCGAAAAGTACCGGAAAAAGTTTTTCCAATAAGTAGCAATTCAGAATACTCCATCTTACAAATAAAAAGTGCTCAGAGAAAAATCACAAGAGTTGTCGGTAGAGTATTCATACTTCTCAACTTTTCTTTCTACGCACAGCTTCACCATTTCTAATTTCCACAAAAAGGCAAAGAAACTATAGCAAAAACCGAAACTTGAATCTTAAGTGCAACTACAAAGATTCTTGAATATTTAAGATCCTTCATTTTTATTTCCAAATTCGAAAACAAGAAATCGAATGCTTTCTAAATTTGACATTATAATCTAGAGATACTGACTCATCAACCATTCAACAGCCAGAAATATTGGAAGGGTTGATTCTGCTTCGTTCATTGGGGATGGGGTGATCGGCTGTACATAAGAAGTAGTATTTTTATCAAACTATATCTATTACTAGTAAACTTTCTGCGAAGGGAAGGATTTCATAACAATGTGTAAAATCAATTTTATAAAAGCTGCAAATAGCAATTATACTTCTAATTGTTTTTCGTTTTATTTTTCCTTCTTGAATTGGATAATTATTTTATTACATTAATATACATCCCGAAATCAACTTAAATGGACAAAACTAGGTAGTCAGGTAGATTCTGATGCAGACGAGGAATAAAAACACTTCTTATAGTCCAATATTTTCCAAAATTTCCTAATCAAACTTGATATACAATATTCATTTTTAACGTCTTTGCAGTCGCTTAATATTTTTATTATTGTTTCCATGATATAGGATACAGAAGATAATTTTTTTTCAAATGCTTAAAAATGAGTTTTTTCCTCAAGTATTTTAACCAAAAAGTATTAAAGGTCTCAAAATGTAAAGATAATGTAAAACAAAACAAAAAAAAAATGTCAGGAAAAAAATTAGTTACAGATGAATTCGTCTTAAATGGAAATTATTTAGGGATCTTTTAAATAATTAATTATTTCAAGAATAGAGTTAAATAAAATACTGCCTTATTCAGTAAGAATTATTCTCTAATTTACAATGTGTTAGAAATAAAATTATTACTAATTTATATTCTTAGCTTAATAATGGCAATAAATCTAATAACAACAAACCTATATAACATATATTGATCACGCAGTCAATACAATGTATTGATCGTTAAGTGAAAACATAGATAAGTGTTTTTATTAATCCAGATAAAAAGTTTAAAAAATGTTTTACGGTAACAAAAATCTGTGTTGCCTCGTTAAAAAGAATATTTTATATCTTAATAGGTACACTTTTTTATTTTTATAAGACATGATTTTAATCATTCGATAAGATTTAATCAAAATAACGAATACGAAAAAATAATATCCAGAATTAAAAATTAATATAGTATATATTAGAATATAAAAAAAAGGAATATTAAAAAAATGTGTATTTTTTAAATTCAATTTCGAAGCATTTTATCTTTATAACATTGTAAATTTCTATCATTTTTAATTAGCAATAAAAAATGGCAGTATAATTAAAAGAAAAATGTATTAGTGATCTTACAAAAATATGTTATCACTTTTCGGAACGAAATATTAATGACATAGATAATATATAAAATATATAAAAAGTATTTGAATAATCGTTTTTAATTTAGACAGCTTAGTCCGTTTATAAAATATTTACAAAATGTATATCACGTACAAGATATAATTAATAATAAATCATAAAATATTTATATACTTTTTTCTTTTAAAATTACTTTATTCAAAGTCTAATTTATAATCCAATAAATATCTCATTACGAGAATTTATAATGAAGAAATATATTAAATTGCCTGAAATAAAAAACAGAATTTGGAATTTCTTAAAGATGAAATTTTTAGAATATTAAAAACCTATGTGAAATATTTGTAATTAATAGCATTATAATTTAATGTCTATTTAAATGATAATAATTTATCCCGTATTTGTATTCTGGGGTTATGCTTTCATATTCTCATTTTTATATGGTTCTATGCTCATTTGATCATCTCATTCTTATTAATTTATACAATTTTTTCTATTAGACACTCCCTAAATTCCTTTAAAGAAAGGATATTAACTACGTATACATATTGTAATTAGATTAGATTGCTTAAATATATTAATTTAATAACTTAAGTATCGCATAAATATATAGAGCAGTTCTTATATTCTTACTAAATAATAAATAACTTGACTGAATTTTCGCTGTCACTATAATAGTAGCTGAGCATAAAAAATTGTGGGAATGAATCTTCTTATCTTCAAGTTTCACGCATTACCCTACAGCTAATCGTAGCTCTCCAGGAAGCAAATAGCACTATGTAATGGCTTTGACAGATATATTCTTATAATAGATCTTCCCAATATTATTTAGTGTAAGAAATTCAGGAATAAATGCTTCTTTACAAGTATTGTAGACCTTTTATTATAGAAGTAAGTACATAATGTACATAAAAACATTTTTTTTTAATTTTTGGGATAATTTCCCAATTCTGTTTTGGATCATGATTGTGAAGTAATTTGCTTTCAAGAAATGGAAAAAATCGAAAACCATGTCTGTAGTGATGTCAATAGCATTATCACATTGAAAGTTATTTTTAAATTTTATTTTAAATGAAGAGAATTTGCAAGTAAAGTTTCCCTCTTAAGCTTTAATTTAACAATGTATTTTTAATATCATTGATTGTCAAAACATTCCTACAGTATATATTGTCATATAACAATGTTAAACTGTATTGACAGTGTTTTAAAAAGACTTTTTATCAAATTTTTCAAAAATATATATTGTGAGAAAATGATACAGTAAATGTTTGTCGTTTCCTGTTGCATTTTTAATTCCTATAAAATTAAATATTCGAAAAAATACGGATATAATCTAGATTCTTCATAATAGTAAAGTCTTCCATGAGTAAACCTCAAAAGTAACTTTAATAGCTTTTTTAAACTTGTTTTTTTTATTTCAATTGCTGATCAATAAGAAATTTTAAACAAGGAATTAATTATATATATGAAGGTATATTAAAAAGACTTTCTTTGAGATGTTTTAATAAATACGAAAATGAATATTAACCAATGTTTCAAATATTTATTTAGAGAATAAAAATACCGAATTTAAATATTGAATGTAATATGTATTTTCTATATTACTTAACATTTTGTGAATACTACGTATTGTATAACATTTTGTGGATATATATATATAACAGTATTGAAAGATTTTAGAGGCGTTAGAACTTAAATGCTTCATTTCTTTATTAAATTTCAAATATATGGATGTATTTTCAAGAAAGAAACGAACTTTGTGATAGATTTTCATGAATTTTAATAAAGATAAAATTAAAGGAAATCTAAACTATTCTGACATTTTAGACAAAATGCATTTTGTTTTGCATCGTTATAGAATAATTCATTTTTTTGGTATATGAGAGCAAATTTGTATATTTTTTTCTCAATTCCCAGTCTTAATCTTAACTATGAATAGTACATATTTCCTCTCTCATTCGATAAATAATTTTCGGACATTTCTTTATTATTTTCGAGTTCGAATTTATTACTTATTACTGTTGATATATCCATTATCCATTGCAATAAAACATCGAAATTAATGACAATCGGCCAAACCTACAAATAATTTTTTTTTTATAATTCTATCACCAGTGTTTCAAAATCCATTTACAAACTATTAGAGGAAACATAAACTCAAAAACTTTCCAAAACCCGTTAGAAATACATCATAAAGAAATCAATTAGTTAATAGCAGTAGTTTCCACTGTATAGGAAATTTTATATAGTAACTTAAGCACCAATCCATTAATGAGAAAAAGTATTTCATTTTTGTGGTATTTATATTCAAACAGTACCTGTGATCCAATTGTGTCCACAGTAACTGTCCTTCTTATTGATAACTAAGTACAAATCTTCACACATCACTTGAAAATAATTTGTTTTTAATGAGAAATTACAGTGCAAACATTGATTTTTTACTCACAATAAATATGTACTTGATTTAAGCGTTCTTAAACTGATACACTGTTTACAAACACAAACGAAAGTTTAAAATGTTCAACGTTGCAAATCACCCAGAAAGTAGAAGCATAATGCTTTCATGCTCACCTATTAAGCTTTTCATCTTACGGTTTTCTGCATAATTTTGATTAATTTGTTTGATTTTCTATGTCTTACATTTTTTGATTTGCATGTAGAATATTTCAGCGAAATTAATTCAGTTGAATTTTAGTTATGGTTGGATAACGAGAAGTTAGTTAATAGCAGTAGTTTAATGAAACATTTTTAGTTGTTTAAACAGCGCATTATAAACGCAAACAAATATTTATATTTCTCTGAATTGTTGAGATTTTTCTTATTACGAAATCACATTTATCACATTTTGTGCTACAGAAATTGAATAAATTAAAATAAAACAGTTTTTTTTAAATTTGAGTAAAGTGTTCGAACAAATGAATTATTTTCACTTTAATTAAGAACAAAACAGTTCAAAACATCTTTCAACAAATGTTTTAAATGTGGATTCACATTGAAGACTTTTCGTGATACAATTATATTTAAATTTCAAACTTTTACTTCGAAATAGTCACTTTAAGCATGCGAATTGAAAAGTCTTTTTCCATTTAAAATAGTAACAGTTGTAACTTTACATTCTTAATGAATCATCATTAGGAAATCGAATATTAATCACAAATCCTCTAATGATCTGCACAATCTCTGGTATTTCTTTTCACTCTTCTTCATTCTAATTATCTCAATATTAATCTCTCAGGAGTAGTTTAGCTACGATTTTGTAAAGTATCTCATATAATTATTTTGTCCATATCATCGATTTCTTTAAGTAATCCTTTATTTTGAATTCTTTGTAATCGGAATTCTTTGGATGTTTTGTAATCACTTCTCTGCCTTACACAAAGCACTGTTGTAAATTTATATGAGCTTTGACTCTCGACGTTAATCCTCAATTAATTGAACATAAATCATTTCCCTAATGACTTATTTAGAATTATTTTTTTTTATATATTTATGGATAATGAAAGTAAATTTGGGCATTTTGAATCATTCAAGTTTGTCATTTTTATACGTGAATGTCAATGAATTAGCATTATGAAAACAAGAGCCAAGTTAATAAATCACAGTGATTGCAATTCAATAATGCTATTTTATGAATGTCATTTTAAATTATTGCATTATATCAACGACCTATATTGTATAAGAGCAACATGACTGCGTTTTTTGAGAAAATAGTGACATACTCCGAAATATCAATTAAATGAATAGATTCATTTACCAATTTCCGTTACATCATCTTCCAGTTAAAATGTCTGCATTAATTGGAAGGATATTAATTGGCTTGAATGTTCCCTAATTTTCCCAAAAGATACCAAAAGTGCGTAAGGAAATTAAAATGTTTGATCAAGCATGCTCAAAATATTAATTTTCAATTAAAACCTAGGCCAGCAGATGAGTTCTTAACCATTAAAGGCTGTCCGTAATAAGAACTCAAGAAATTGTAACAATCCTGAATTTGTAACCTTTCTTCCGTTTATGATAAGAGAAATTTCCTTTGGTAGTGGGTAGATTCTACATAACTCATACTTGAGGGAGTCTGAAAACCCACTAACAAGACATTCTGAGGCATAGCAATATATCCACAAGAACTTTTGCACTTTTATATTGTTGCACGAATTATGCCTCTTGCCATGCGACTCAGTAAACAAAACAATTGAACTATCTTGAAAGAAGTTATCTTGAAGTTATTTGACTGTCGGTTTAGAAAGTTTGGTGTTCTGCAACATTTGGTTTTTCTCTTTATTTTTATCAAATTGCCATACTGACTGCAAAATAGTTTTGCGAATATATATCCAACTATGAAAAAATTATCTGATTTTATATCCCCTATTTTCTCCTTGAATTTGTCTAATTATTTTTAAAACTTTCTGCATAGCTTGCAATCTATATCTTTTTTTTACATTGAAAAATGACATGTTAGATGAAGAAAATATTCATAATTAAAAGGATTCTTTTATAAAATCGTGTTTTACTCAATGCTTATACAATATTATTTTGGTGTTACAAAAATATTGGTTAGTCCTAATGTAACTATATATGTTTAGAGGCATATGAAATTAAAAGTAGTGAAACTAGTGAGCCAAAATTTGTATATAGACTATAGAAATCCTAGTCAAAGATGTAGAAATCAAAATCTTTGATAAAAGTGAATTTGACTTTAACAGCAGTGAAAATGATCATCGAACGATGAAAAATGAATATTTCAAAATTTAATGAATGCACGATTGACGAACAATTCGCACAAAGAAATTAAATATTTACAGAACAAGGCTTAAAGAAAACAATCTTCTGTTAGTCAAAATCTTCTGATCTAAGTAAAATGTTTTTAATAATATGACATATAAAAGATAATTACATAAGTGAGTTTTGGTATTTTTACTGCTTGAAGAATCCATGTCTTCTAGATTTCTTATATTACAGAACATTTTATTTTTTTAATCAAATTTGGCAACATATTCCTCTATTATTGTCATTTAATATTGCACATTTGGAACTAACTTACTAGTAATGCACAAAGAAAATTCAAATTTAAATTTCGTGCAGCATTTACTTTGTATAATGTAAGGCCGATTCAACAAATTTATTCTTCCTCATTTTATAGAAAGCAAATTGATTAAATAGTTTTACCGCAACAAAGTTACTGATCTTTTTATAGAAGGGACTTGGCGAGACTTTTTCAAACCTATGTATTCATTTTAAAACATTTTCTAAAATAAAAAATATTTTTTATAATATTCATAAACAAGAGTAATTATTCTTACAATTTTTTTTTCTCTTGACAAAAACGTACATGGAGAATAAAACTTTTAGCGAAATAATCGGATATTCCTTCAACTTCCTAACAAAACAAGCTACCCAGGAATAATATTTAAAGAATAGCCTATTCTGTGAATAATGTAGATATAATGTCTTAAAGAAAGACTTTGCTCAAAATGTTTTGACTTTTTAATATTTTCTAGTTAGATTAAAGCAATGTCGTAACTTTTTTTCACAACATTAATTTGTCTGTATATGCACTAAGAATGTTTTTAGCTTAGAACAAAGCTTAGAACGAGTTGCTTAACTTAATTTGATTCTTAAATATTAAATTAATAAATTTTCAGAATTACTAAATTGCTATTATATAATTTTATTTAAAGAAACAAATGAATTTATTGATTAACTGAAGTTTTTGGTAAAAAAGAGAATTCCCTCACGTCTCTTTATTTTTCTTTTTATATCAACTTAATCTCTGCGAAATCGACCAAGATTTTTTTTCATTTTAAGCAATTTGAAAATTTTCCTTTGTGATTCAACTATTTGTTCAGAATTATCATAAAGACTTATTTCCCTCCATTCATCCATTGCTAAGAATAAAAATAAAGAATATGGATGATTTACTATGACAGTAAAAAAAACAAATATACGGAAATTGAAGGTTTGGGTAAAAATGGATTTTGAAAGATATATAGTCACAATGGTAAAAGAAAATTCAAAAGCGATGAAAAAATTGCTGCTATTTTATAGAAAAAATCTAATCAATTTTATTCAAGAAAACATGATCCTCTCAATCTAATCTCAAGGCAAATCGTACCCTTATCGCAGACAGCGTAATTTACTCTCTCTCTAGATATTTTTATGCAACAATCGAAGGACTCTAGATAAGAGCCTTTTTGTTCATTTAAACTTAATTTAACTTTCCGATGGCTTAGTCGAAGGAATAAAATGGAATCTATGCACAGAAAAAAGCCTGGTTCTCGATGCAGTAACGTAAATCGCGAATCTTCAGAGAATGGTCAGCCAATCGTTCGACTTCGTAGTGTTTACATTAAGAGTACAACTAAAAAAAGTCCAAAGATTAAAAGAAAGAAAGTAAAAACAAACAAACTAGATGGGTGAAAATGCTGGAAAAACGAATCGATTCTTAATGTTTGAGCAAACCGGCAGTTTCGCGTTCACGCATGAGCGATCAGTAATGGAAAGCAAAAATTCTACTCCGGAATTTTTCCTTAGTGTGCGATATGGGAAAACAGGCAAAATCTATTGATTTTTCCGGAGTTTCTGTGGGTCACAACATATCTCTGAAGCAAATTGGATCGAAGGGTAAAGAATGGAAATGAAGCCATGCAGCGGTCACTTCTTTTATTCAAAGCCTGCTTAATGGAAGTGAATGAGATCCTGTCGATGCATCTATTGATGCTGAATGTGAAAGAAGCCGGGTAAAAATGGCATTCGGTTGTTTATGAAGTGAAAGAATCATAACAAAAACTACGCTTGCTTTCATTTTTTTTTTTGAAAGGATAACTATTCTTTCTTTTAATCTGAATACTCTTAGTAAGAAAATCAAATTGCATAACAATGAAAGACTTCATGGTGTAATTATTATTATTTTATTTTTATAAATAAAATTAAATCTATATAATGAAGACATTATTAAACGAATACGCCCATTTTAGCTCCATATTCAATTTTTTTCATTTTTATAGCTTAATTAGATTCATTTGGTTTGAGGTGGTATAAATCTTCCACTTTCAGTTAAAATATTGCGATCGTTTAAAAATGCAACAATTTATTTCCAGATTCAAAACAACTTACATATCTTTTTTATTTTATAATTCATTAAACAATTTTTAATTTTCCATTGCAAAATATTCGATTCTTCTCATGTTGTGATTGTAGACTTCTATTGTAAGCACAACGAAGTTCCTTCTAAGTTTTGAAAAAATTATGACACCGAGAAAAAAGTAAAATATGGAAATGATAATTATATTTCAAAATTATTGCGCCTTCTGTGTGATTATTTATCTTTTTATTTCTCTATATATATCTTTGAGACTATTTCCGTCCATTGAGCAACTCGATTCCAAACCTAGCGTTCCTTGTGAATCTACTTATTTTGGTTAAATCAAGAATTAAGATTAAGAAAATATTCTTAACTCGGTACTGATATGCATAAATCAATCTCCCTCATCATCATAATACTTACTGAAGCTTCCTCAAGTACCAAATTTTTATAATTGCTTTATCTTTTTATTCAGACTATACATTACCATGTCCATTCCTCAAGTTTTTTTTTGTACATTAGATGATATCTTTCATTTCGGAATTTATCATTTTTGTTATGTTATATGTATTAGTAGTTTGTCATTTCCATATTTCTTTCGAAATGATTGGTGTGCATTTTTAAAAAATAAAGTCTACATATATCTATACCAAACTGGAAAAGGGACACATGACCTCTGAAACGCAGGAGTAGAATGGTGTTATATCTTCTTCATAAACTGAAAAAAAATCTGAAGTCATTAAAATCCATTACTAATATATACCAAGAGTTTTCCTCAATCAATGGGCAAAAATAATATATTCAGAGTTTACTGTGAGGTTTGTATTCGTTCCGAAATTTCTACTTTTCCTTGCACTATTATTTTCTAAACAGAAATTTTTATATTATTTACTTTCCACCATTTAATAGAGCAATTTCTGTTAATTAAAAGAAATTAAAAAATTTCGATGAATAGATAAGATCTCTGAAATATGTTTGTTTCTGAAATTGTGATAAAGATTTGATTTATAAATGTCAAATACGCTTTAAAGAATTCGTCTTTCTGTTTTGAAATTTCCCCCCCAAGATTGAAAACTCTACAAAATCACTTTAATTCCTTACTTATTTCTCCATAGGAACAATTTTATCCTTTTCACATTAATACGCTTTGAAGATATTTTTACCTAACTGTGCAGGTTTCTGAAATTACATTATCTTAATTAAAAGTTAACATTATTTTAATTAATAAATCTTTGAAAATTGTTCGTTGATAGTTGTTTATTAATCAAAATTGTTTTCGGAACTCCGGAGAAAAAATATGAAGATAAAAGCATCAATTGTTTTTATGCCTAATATAAATGGAAACAAATTCTTCCTAAAAAGGCAGCAATATAATTATGATATATATTCATATTAAAAGAGATAGAATTTATAATGTGTGGTATTTTCAAATTTGATAGAGTGTTCACGTTTAATTTCAGAAATTTACATTTGTTTTGATAAATATGCAATGAATAACAATTACTAATTTTACATTTATGTTTAATTCATGTTTTGATTATTCATGATATGAATTGGTCATTTTTTTAATAATTCATGACATAAATTGTTCTTTTTTTGATAATTCAGGAATTGTTCACGTTGACCTTAATTTAAAATAAAATTTATTTTAAGATTTCTTTAAATATAATTATTTATTTATTAATTCCTTAAATACTGCAATATTTTTATTAGCTCTTTATATAGAGTAATATTCTTAAGAGCATAACACTGAGATAATATTAACGGTAATCAGAAAAGAAACAGTTGCAAAATCAAAGCAAATTCCTCATCTAAATTATATTATACCGGCAACAAACCGCTTTGAGATATTTGCTATGCATTTATTCAAACAACAGCGCATGAAGAAATACTTTGAAACATCACTCCATCCCATCAGTTTATTTTATCTGACCACAACGCAACAAAAATTCATTTTTTAAAACTATCATATTTATTTTCTGGAATTTAATTTAATTTAGAATGATTTAAAATTTAAATGAGGAAATTGAATAATTTTGTAGCAGTATTAAAAAAACTAAAATATGCGTTACATTAGACATTTAATAACACTTTTCACTAATGATGAATAAAGTCTACAGCTATACTTGACAAGTTTCCAACAAAAATAAAATTCAATGGAACAAAAGCAGGATGTTATTACAGGAAGTATGCAAAATCCTTGAATGAATATTCATCAGGATTTTCAATGAAAGAATCCTTCATTCTTTCGCACACATAAAATAAATTTACCGCAAAATCCAAATAAAATATCCAAATTCTTTAACTTATTGTTTCTCTTCTTTTTGATATTTTTTTCTTCTTGTGCGCAATTAGCCAGAAATTATGCAAATGGATTCCGAGAGATGGAGTTGAAGTTATCACCTTTAAAAGGTCCAATCATGAATAGTCAACACCTTATAAAGAGATTCTTTTAAGCGTGCTAAAAGATTTATTTTCATAATTTGACTTCTTGAAAGAAGTGGTAATTGCTAGATTAAGAAACAAAAAAAATGCTCATTGAATGCAGCGAATTTTGCTGAGAGGATATTCTGACATTAATTGCAACGTCATGCGAATTGAAATGGAATAACAATGAAACTGAAGAGAAATTGGAGTTTAGAAAAAATTATTCGTACGAAATGAATGATGCTCTATATTTATTTAAGAAAGGAAGAACAAATTATACTAATAGTTAGGTGCCTCATTTGGAAAATGTAACAGTGGAATGGCATTACAATTACTAAAAAGTACACCAGACATTACTTAGAGGTCCATTTCAGAGAGTTCAGTATTTGTTTCCAATTAATGGATAAACAGCTTCTATTAAGATATGGAAACCATTTTTTCAAAGAGCTAATTTAGCAATGAGTTAACTGCTAATTATTCATTTCAAATAAAATAAATAAGCAAGTAAGAATTTTTATTTTTAGCTGATTAATGTTTCCAGACTTTATTTTCCGCTAACTTTTAAGACACTAAATAGTAAGGAAATAATTCTAAATAAATACAAATGAATCGATAAGAATTGTTTGGTGATATAATTAGTTATATAAGAACGCTTTTTATAAGATAAAATAATTCAATTTTTTTTGAATCTCTTAGTATAAAAATAGTACGCAGTATTAAATAAAGTTCTGAATACCGCTTGTTTAAAATATTTTGATACAACCCCATAATATTGTTATTAATTTTAAATTTGTCTTATCTAAAGTTTACCTCCTGCGTATTTAAGAATCAAATTTTGAGTATTTCAAATGATCGAAATTTGGCCCAAATAACATTGTCTCGATCATTTTTTATTGTAAATAAGAGAACAAAATATAACAAAAACACATAAAATATTCAATGAATTGCTGACTTTAGATTTCTGTATTGAGTAAAAATACATATTAATTCCCTGAGTAGTCTTTTTCAGCTATAGGTTCTTTCAATAAATGCTTTAAGTTTTGCTAAAATCAACACCATTATATTAACAGACATGCTGTTTAAAATTCAATTATTTTTATTATTAATCTGCAGTATTTGATTTTATTCTTATTTAGTTCTGCAGAAAATAGCATTGCAAAGTTTTTTTATAGACTCATTATGAAAATGGCATGAAAGGAATAAAATTGTTTTTGCCATTAATTTAGAAAAGGTGAAACGTTTGAGGTAACATAAATAATTATTTTATATTTGAAATTCAGTCTGCAATGAAAATTAAATAAAATTATCTGCGAGATAATTTCTTATATTTTGATAATTCTGATTAATGTATTTTGATGCAAATCTTCCTGAGTTCTCAATCAATCATGCCTCAAAATAAGAAACAGACAGTTCACTAAATAAGATAAATAACTTAGAGGAAACTGTATTCTAATAATGTTCACAGATAATATATGGATCTAGTTCGCCCATTATATTCAAATTAATGTGAATAATTTATATAGTTACTATAATATTTGGGTATTGAAATTCAAATAAACCTATTGAATTATGTTCTGAGCATTAGAGACGGTTGAATATATATTGTGCCAAATGATAATTCCCATATTACATTATATTTAAATTCTCAGGTAAGTTTAATAGAATGATAATTTACTTATGTTCATTTAAAAATTTATATTTATATATCAGGTATTATTTCAAAAAAAGTAAACACCTTTTAGAATGAAGTCATTTGATTTTTCTGTATTGAAATAGTTACGAAATTTTTTTTAAAAATTTCCAAAATTTTTTCTTAGGGAAAAATAGTTTGATTTAAAATATAAAGATTTTCACTCATTATAAATTTCTTTAAGTTCAACAGTTTGAAAATAATTAACATGTAGAGTTATTATAAGAATGT
Source organism: Argiope trifasciata (assembly GCA_026543055.1). Classification (NCBI taxonomy): domain Eukaryota; kingdom Metazoa; phylum Arthropoda; class Arachnida; order Araneae; family Araneidae; genus Argiope; species Argiope trifasciata. Next base: position 7,169,779 of record JAPMOQ010048382.1, read on the forward strand.
CTTAATTTCATCTAAGGAAATAAAATAATGAATTGAATTTTTGAATTAAATTTAATTATTTTGCAAATACTGAAAATGAAGCGGTACTAAAATCATATTTAAGAGTGCAAGAAAAAGACACTCTTCTGGCAACGGTAGAATTTTTAATGAGATGAAATAATTGTTTTCTTCTTACTCATTTTCATTATTTTTATCTCTATTATTATATATATTTTCTTATTAATTTTAACTATTAAGCATTCAGAAACATGAACAGACAAATTTTTTACAGATGCTATGGGAAATATGGATTAATGGATATCTCACATTCAAATATTCGTTTTCAAGTTCAAATATTCACTTTCAACTACTGGGTATTATTTTTTATAATGTATGTAGGTTAAAACTGAAAATTCATAAATATAAATCAATACGTAATTTTTTTTTTCTAGTTTGAAATCCTCTTTCAAATAAAAAACGGGTTAAAATTCAACTGCAAATAACATGGAACTGAATAAATAAATTGATTCAATATCCGACGTAAAAACTGACATGTATTAAAAATTTGATATATTAGAAAACATGAATTTATAATAAGATTTTGCTAAAACTTTATATATCTCAAGTTTAATATTGCATTCTCTTTGGAAATTGTATATTTTATGGTTTGAAGGTTTTTACATATTTTTTCTCGAATCGCCTGTGAGAAAATAGTTTATATAATGATTCATTACATTAAATATTTTTAATTTTCGAATAATATTTGAGTTTGAATTTTCATTTGTGTCAGTTATATATTATATAATTTACAATCTATGTGGGAATCCGTATTAAAATTAAAATGAAATGGAATTAAAATGAATGCTTTTATTCGGTTATTGTAACAGTGGTTAGAGTGAACAACGGTTAACATTATAATATCTTTATTATTTGTTTTCTTCTAATAGGATTATTCTTTATCTCCTTGCCTTTTAAATTATTTGGCCCATGTTTAATGAAGCAATCTATTACTCTACCTATTGAAACAGAGTGAATACTAATTTTAATAAATTCTAATAGTTCTATTCATTCTTCAAGAAATTAAAATATACCTACTTTTTAACGATAATTCCTTAATGGGTACTCCATAATTATCCGATAGAGATAGAATATGTAATTCAATATACGGCTAAAAATATAAAAATATAGTGATAAGAAATGCTGCTTTTACTCTATAACAAAACAGTTAACTAAAAGTTTTTGCCTTTAAAAGGATTGTTTGAATGAAAATTATAAACAAATATCTTAATTTTTTTATTGTCAAAAAAACTATTTAAAAATCTATTAACAAATTAATTTTTTTTTAAAAAAGAGAATATCATTGATAAATTTGTGCAAAACAGCGTATTTAAAATGAGTGACTGATTAAAAATCGAAATATAAATGAAAATTAATTAATATTTTTATTATTATTCCTTTCTTGATTTTTCAACGTTTTTGTATTTTAGATATTTTTTCTCGAAGCCAATGTTATTTCCTTTTTTTTGTATGTTTATATAAAGAATGTTCAAATGAAAAGGTACGAAACTTAGTAAAACCTAACCATTAACATATTTGTCTATGTCGCTATGGGAGAGTGTAATGAAACATCTAGGGATGTTATTTGAGTTTTCGGCTTAAATCGGAGAACGCGCTGGTGCCGCTTTGCGCAGGGGAGATCGAAGGCTCTTATAAGGAACGCCGTCCAATTGACGCTATTTGTTGAATTTCTCTAGCACAGAAAGGTCATTAATTCCGATGTGTACTATAAGACTACATAAGTCCATCAAGAACAAAAGACCAGTACTACTCATGAAGGGTGTGACTCTACTCCATGATAATGTGCACCCACAAGTCTCCAGGGTGTCACACAGGAAACTAACCAAGTTCAGGTAGGGACAGCTCAACCATCCCTGACGTAAGGAATTCTGGGAGCAAGAAATCGTTTTGTTTGTTATTCAATGAGATCATTGTCCTCAGACCCATGGTATATACTTTAAATAAAGTTTTCATTTATACCCACATTGTCGTTTCGCACTTTTTCATTTGAGCATTCCTTGTATATGACTCTCGCTTTTTATATTACAAATAGTTTATCGTTCACTATGATTGAATTTATTCATTACATTAGTTTACCCTGAGCTCTGATATTCAAAAGCGCGATAGCTAATGTATGTTGATGATATAAAAATATAAATATTTACTACTTAAAGTATTACACTATAATTTCAATCTTTTTAAACTCTATTTCAACTTTCAAACTCCTAAAATTTTCGTTCTTTGTGAGTTTATAAAGAAATTATGTATTCTAACGACACCTAGTCAATATCAAACATAAAACACAATGAATAAAATACTCCAAATGACACAATGGGCAAAGATCCAAACTCTAATCCGAGTACCGAACTTAAATTAAATCAAATAACAGATACGCCAAAGTTTACTCATTTCGAAATATCTCCTTTCTTTATTTAATTTCTTCCTAAAGTATTAAACAATAAGAAACGAATCCATTGCATTGGAGTTAGATTTAAGTCACGAACACTCGGAGACCAGTTCTGCTGCCTTCAAAGACCACTTGAAGAGGTTAAAAATGACTTAATTAGATGAGTGCCAAGACTGGCGGAAGAGGAGAGTGATGTCTAACTGGCTGATTCTTAAACGTTTTCCGATACAACCACTGGGGAGGAGGGGGTGAGGCGGAAGATGAAGGGGGATCGATCACCCTTAACTTCCCTCCATCTTCCCGTTACTCCTATCAAGTAGCAAGTAGGGTCTGCCACATATTGTGCACCAAATGGACTGAGGGTTAAAGATTAAGTTACTTAATCAAATTCAAGCTGGCTGTTTGGAGATGCATTCCGTGCCACGGCAAAGAGTGGCCGCAATGAGAAAGGGTTCTTAAGTAAAGATATGTAAATGCAAAAATTCTTAGAGGTTTCGAAATATGCATAATCATGCCTCCGAGTTTCAAAGCAACACGTTAACCGATTTGGAGTGTTGCTGTTCCGCGTAAATACTCCTCGATTGTGTTCTGATTGCATAAACATGGCTTGCATGGTTCGTATATAAGCATTAAACTTTAACCAGGTATAAGATAATCCTCGGCCGTTAGCAAATGATTTCACTACTAGTTCGTGTTAATAAATTTAACTAAACTGCAAAACCGAATTTATCGTTTATGAATAAAATTTAATTTATGTATAGAATATTTGTGGCAAAAGTGTTATGATATGATAAAGTAAAAGTATGCCAAATACTTTGATATCGAAATACCTCGTAGATTCTTTCACGTTAAAACACAAAATAATCTTTAAAAACATTTTTGGTACATATTGCTGCTTGTAAACACGATAATGAAAGAATATATATATATATATATATTGATTGTAACATGTTTATTTAGTTTATAGATTGATTACCTAAATTGCCGAAATTTATCATAATTGTTTTCTAAATTCCTTTCACTGAATGATAATGTTTGTATTCATGATTAGATTGATCGATTGATAAAAGTTATTGTTTATGAAATTAAGTTATGTTTGAAAGACATGTGACAAAATTATTACGATGGTAAATATTTTCACATCAAGATTTCACGTCGATTCTTTCTAGTAAAAAGCCAAAAGAGTCTGAAAAAATATTTTTGGAAAATATTCCTGAAAATATTAACACGATAATTAAAGAAAAAAGTCTATATTGATTTCCTATGTTTATTCAGTTATTTGTTTAGTTTATAGATTAAATATATAAATTATGGATGTTTATCAAAATAGTTGTCTAAATTCCTTTAACTGATTGGCAATATGTCTGTTCATTAATAGGTTTATTGATTAATCAAAGGCATTTTCTTTGAGTTCTTGATGCAAGAATTATAAATCTTTATTAGATTCTAAATACAACTGATTTATCTCAATAGTATAGAAATGTTTAATCGATTTCCATCAATTTACCAGAGATATAAATGTTTAATTTTATATTTTGCTTAATGAAGAGAAAGAAGGTATTACATTTAAAATGGAAGAGAATTATCCCGATGATTTTATTTCATTAAAAGTTGCTTCATCTATCAATAAAATGTACTCAGTAAGTAATGAAATTTTAGTAAGTGAATTGAAATGTTCATAAACGTTGAATGAAAATTTTAATCTACTTAATAACTTATATTATTACACTTACGGAGCATAGCCACTTACTCGCATCTTAATTTCCCCAAGTAATATATATATATATGTATATGATAGAGGATTCGTAAATCTGATATCAAGAGTAAAGGGGTTAATCATTTATTAGGGAAAGTGGGAATTTGATGATGATGATGATGTCATGTCCGTGTTTCCACGGAAATGGAACACAGTAGCCTCTGAGGGTAAAGACCCCTGAGCACCTAGTGAGCAGAAGTCTGACTTTTAACTCATATGGAGATGACACACACACACACATTGGCTTGCACAGCCCTTTTTTTTTATAGTGGAACGCATTGATACATATCACACATAGAACATAGAACAACCATCCCCGAACCGAGACGCCCAGATCACGTCGAAGACACTGTACCCTTATGCCAGGAAGCCGTCTAATGTGGGCCTCTTATTTGATTGCATAAAACTTTTATGGCATCATTTTTTCTCCATATTCAAAATTAAAAAGCATACATTCTTAAGAATTTCATTACTTTAAAACATATTTAAACAAATTATTCTAATATTTCATTTTAGAATTGAGTATTTATTGTTTGTAAAATAGTAGAAAAATAGCTTACAAAATCAAATATTTATGCGCATGTTCTGTTTTTGTCCAGCAGAATTTCAACATATTAAATAAAATATTTCTAAAATTCAGACAAAGCTAAAAAAGGCACGAAATATATAAATATGTGTCAGATTATTTTTATTTATTTTTGAGTACAAAAGTGGTATGAAACAAAATTTATATTTTTGTACAATATTTTTAAAAAGATGATTCATTCCAATGTATTAAGCCTTTAAACACAAATTAATCAATAAGTATTGGCAACAATCTATAGTAAATGGAAACTCTTCCTGGAAATTTTTAATTTATTTGGAAATGTATATTTCAATACGGTTTAGAAAGAATTTTTGAATCAAAATAATTAAAATAAAAGTCAAAGTAATAAAAATGCACTGAATTCAATGAAAACAATACTGTGCAATGTTAGTAAAGTTAGTTACAGTAAGTTGATTTGGATGGCAATCATAATCATTATTAGGAACTTAAAATTGAAAAATCATAATCTTGTTTTGTATTTATATACATAAGAGTACAGTGAAAACAAAAAAATGTCAATTGAGAGAAAAACCAGTCATTTTTTAATATTTTTATTTACGCCAACATTTTTTTAAATTTTATCTTTGCTTTTTGCAAATATTATATTGGAGCAAGTTATTCAAATTATTTTTGTGAGAATTCTTTATGTTCTTAAGCAGTATCACTTGAAAATAAGGTTTTTTTTAAGTGCATTTGTTCTAATATTAATTTTTAAATATATGTTTTTGCATGGTTTAAGTTATATTTTAAATCATACATTGATTCCTTCTAGAAAGAGATATTTTTTTCTTCTAAACTGTATAAAAATGAGAGGAGTAATATAATATCTCTATGGCATGAATATGGGGAATTTTTAGAGTGGTTGAGATATCAACAATTGTTATGGAGATTGTAAAAGCATCATCTGAAAAAAATTTAAATATTTTGATCAATCTACATATTAATCTTTGAGAAATATAAAATGTTATTTCAGAAATATATTTAAAGAATTATTCCTCTGATTCTAATTACTAAAGTGTATGAAGAATTTTTAAACCAATATAGTTCTGAAAATGTTTTTGACTAAATTTTCAATGAAGATGATACACACATTCTCTTGCACAACCCTATTTTTAAGGGGGGGCAGCACATTTACACGCCTCACAGATATAACACAAATGAAGAACAACCATGCCATGTATGAAATAAATTTTTAAATATACATCTGTCTATGTAAAGAATGCAATTTATATTATGTAAGATTTAAATACTCTCATATGAATGTAATTAAGCAAATCCATTCAAAATTCTTTTTTTGTTGATGTAATTATTTTTTTCTTGGCTCAATTGCATATATTTATATTATTTTGAAATGTTTCGAGCAAACAATGATGATCTTCCATAAATGCTCTGCAAGTCCATAAAATTCCAGAAGTAATTTCGTAGTTCAGTTTCAGTTTCTGAATTAAGAAATCGTGGCTTTCATTTGAAATCCATCAAAGATCCGTTGTACAACGCATGTGTAATTCATATTTCCCCCTCTAACTTTGTACGGAAGTTTGAAAAGGAAGGAATGTTTTTGATATTCCAAAATTCACAATTTACTTTGTTATGGCAGTGATACGATTTCAATATTTACAGTAATTTAAATATAGTAAATGTAGTTTAGTCATTATACATACATTAAAAATTATTTTACATAAATTTATGATTCCTTTATTTTTTATTCATTCTCAATTCAATTATATAAAATCTCACAAAATGTATCATTTACTTGGATATTACTATCAAAATCGAATATTTATAAATAAATTTAATAGATACGTTTTATAACTCTCTAACTTTTCTTTGATCAAATAAATAAGGAAAGAAATTGCCGGAAAAGAATGAAAGTTTAGTCATGGATTAATTAAGTAATAACACACATGTTTGATTTCATTGAGTGTAATATTTTAGTGAAACAAATTGTCAAATTTCGACAAAATGGTTGTATACTGCAAAATTACATTAATTGAAAAGCATTTCCAAAAACTTCCGGACTGTTCCTTGTTTCTTATATGCATACCTAAAATAATACCACACACAATTAAGAACTAGAACTTATTTCTACTCTTTTTATCCGTATAGTTTCAGGATATGAAAAAAAATCAAATTAAGTATTTTCAAAAACTGTTTTATATTATTTGAAATTAATGTTATGTTCATATTTTTGTAAGTACTTTATTCAAATTATTAACTAATATTTTATTCAAACCTTATTTTCCGGGCATATATCTATTTATTTCTAAAGGCATGATATTAATAAGTGGTAACTTTACACTAATCACGTGTATTAGTGAACAACCCTTATCTGGGCATGTTTGAGTAGTAGATGCATAGTATTGTCCAGAATGACGCTTATCTCTCGGATTAACTGCTGCATCGCAACTCATCAGTTAACTCGAGAGCTTATAGTAACTGTATTACACACAATACGCTGGTAAGTGTCGAAATGGCTTCACATGAGATTGGCTTCATGAAGCCAATCCATAATGAGAATTATAATTTGCACTGTATACGGGAAAGTCTCACTATGTTTACCTTTTAGGCATGAATAATGAGAATGGTTGTTTCAGGCAAATACAATCAATACTTGTGAATCAATTATCCAATTCTTATGTAAAGATTATATTTCTCATGTTCCATTTTATTTCATACGTATATAAAACATAATTAAAAGGATACAAAATTCTTAGAATTAATTCCTAGCTCTTTACAAAACATATAGACGCATGATATAAAGAAATGCATGTCTGTTCATATGCGCAAAATTCTATAGTAATTTTACAGTTTCACATTTCATCTTTTGGTCTGGCTTAAAAACCAGATTCCATTAGATAAAATAACGACGGACCATGTTGCCTTTTTTTGAATTATTTATTGACATCACACAAGACAACAAAAAAACATTAATATAGATAATAATAAATGTTTGTCATTGTGAGCCTCGATTCATTCTTAAGCACTGTGTTTACCCACGTCTGTTGTTGTCGAAGTCCTCACAGCGTCTTCCAGGGTTATACATGTTTCTTGCACAATTATTTTGCATAGAATTTATACCTTTCTAAATAATATTCAGTTAATATTCAATACTATTTAAATATAAGAGAAAATAACATAATAATAAAGTAGGGAAATCACAATGGTAAATAAATGCAGGTTAAATTCAATAATACAAGCTATAGTACTGAATAAATACAATAATTTTAGAAAATGTTTAAATTTCAACAGGAAATTAATGGATCTTTTGTAAATACCTTTACTAATTTTAATATCCACCACTCTCACTTTATTATCCTTTCCAGGAAAAAATTGATATTACTCAACCCATTAACCCTTTACAGAGAGGGAGATTCATTTCTCTGATTAAGAACATGTCCCCTATTTTAAAATTTTCATTATTAACAGCCCACTTGTTTCTTTGTTGTAAACCATTTAGGTATGAAAGACTCCATCTCTTCCAAATTGTTTTGAATGACTTAGTAATTCTTTACCAAACATTAAGGTGATTTGACTCAAAATTTGTTAGAGATGGTTCAACTATCGCTGTTATTGGCCTTCCTATCAAAAAAAGTGCAAGAGTTAGCACATCTAAATCACCAACATCAGTTGAAAGTGGAGTAATTGGACGAAAATTTAGAATCCCTTCAATTTGGGTAGTCATTGTTAGCAGCTTTTCACAAGTAAATTTTTAGTTTCCTGCTACGTGTTTGAAATGGCACTTAAAAGCTTTGATATTTGCCTCCCACAGTTCTCCCCAATTTGGACTTCTAGGAGGAATGAAAGACAATTCAATATACTCTTTAGGATTACTTTTTAAAACAAATAACACAATTATGTGCAATTTCTTACATGCATTTCTTCCTTGAATAGGCCAATATTTTTGCTTCACCTGAAAAAGTAAATGTTATGATCCTAGATGAAAATACTTTTCATGGTAATATTTCACAATAATTTCAGTTAATTTATCCTTTGTGGGTAATATTATGGGATGCTTCTCTGAATACGGCAACTGGGAATTTTCTAGTCGTCCTCCTTCTCTCAATATACCTGTGTTATCTAGAAAGGGAGATAAATTTGAAATCTTACTCTTATTGGAAATTTCATTATGAGACATTTATGATATCACTTCTGCATGGAATTCTTCCAATTGACACTGTTTCAATAAAAAATTTTCTGCATCTGACAGTTCTTCTGATGTTAGTGGACCCATCTTCTTCTCTCGGTTACTGCTATTTAAAATAAGCCTGAAAAGATAACTTAATATTCGAACTATAGTTAGAAATCTGTTACTATAGTTAACAAGATAATCAAAAAAGGTTCTGCTGGAGTTTAAAGTCAAAACAATGTTAAACTTCTCAGAATTGAGTTCAGGTAAAAACCCAATCAGCAAGACTAGCCAATGGTAGAAATCGTATCTCGTATTTCGCCAATCTCACAGCGGCATTGGCGCGACATCAAATTCTGACTTTTTTTTTTATCGTTTTTGAAGATCGCCTTTCCATCGGGGCGAAATCTTAAGGCAACTTGTGAAAATGACCGGTTGAAAGCTATCGTCCCACAATTGCCTCGATCTCTGCAAAATCGCCTTTTTAGGAGGAGCTATGCGAGTATACTAATTTACCATGAATTATCGAATGTGCATCGGATTTTTGAATTCAACCAGCGCTGAGAGCTATCGTTTCAAGAAACTTGGTAAGTGTGAATTACTTATTATTATGTATTTGTAAATAGTATATTCTAAATCGTGTATAAAAAAGATTATTTTTGCTAAAGCCACTCGAACTTGTTGATTACCTGAAATTTATGGGACCTTACTTATGGGAGTTTCACGTGATATCATTAGTGTTAGGGGCAAGAGATCACAAAGTCTAATAAATAATGTAGCTAACGATCCCTTATTAATCTTCCTACTTCATTAAATGTTGAAACTTTAATTTGCTAATTGAAATACCATCATTTCTGTTCTTGTTCGTTTTTTTTTTCAAGTAATTTTATTTTTTGTCAGTTTTTTTTTCATGTTTTTAAATTATTGCTGATAGATTTCCATTTTATTTACAATTCCTTTATTTTTGTTCACAGCAATTTCTAATGAAAGAAGTTTGAAAAAATTTTAAATCACATTCTTATGTTTATGAAATAACATTTGTGTAATTATTTTTATTTTGACATGCGAATTAAGAAAAAAAAAAGATTAGCAGAATAAATTTATTGCAAACCTCAA